>PVLA01001243.1:0-317190 GCA_004027455.1 Hydrochoerus hydrochaeris
AAACTCGTCTATGTGGGAAAATAGCGAGATTTTGAAGCAGAGGTGAAAAGCCAACCGAGTTTGGTGATAGCTGGTTATACAAATAAGAATTTTAGTTCGGCTTTAAGTTTTCCCAAAGCACTATTAAGTCTAATGAAAACTTAATTTAAAGAGGGACAGCTCTTTAAAACAAGGAAACAACCTTCAACATTGGGTAAACAAATTAAATTACCATAGTTGGCCTAAAAGCAGCCACCAATTAAGAAAGCCTTCAAGCTCAACAAGCCCTACAAAACCTACAACCCCTACAAAAACTAAATAAACCCCTGACCAAAGAGTGGATTAATTTATAAATATATAGAAGAGATAATGTTTATATCAGTAACAAGAAATATTTCTCCCTGCACAAGCTTAAATCAATCATACAATTGATTGTTAACAACCTAATAAGACAAGACTCCTCATTAGTATTCTTATTAAACCATTTGTTAACCCAACACAGGAGTGCTATCCAGGAAAGACAAAAAAAAAAAAAGCAAAAGGAACTCAGCAAACACAAATCCCACCTGTCTACCAAAAACATCACCTCTAGCATAACCAGTATTAGAGGCACTGCCTGCCCAGTGACAAATCAGTTTCAACGGCCGCGGTATCCTGACCATGCAAAGGTAGCATAATCACATGTTCTTTAAATAAGGACTAGTATGAACGGCTTAAGGAGGATTTAACTGTCTCTTGCTTTATGTCAGTGAAATTGACCTCCCCGTGAAGAGGTGGGGATAATTTAACAAGACGAGAAGACCCTATGGAGCTTTAATTTATTAATTTATCCTAACCACTTCAGGTCCACAAGGACACAAAATACACAAAACCTAAATTAATAATTTCAGTTGGGTTGACCTCGGAGAATAACAAAACCTCCGAATGATGTTAACCTAGACACTACAAGTCAAAGTTTACAATCACCAATTGACCCAAAAATCTTTTGATCAACGGACCAAGTTACCCTAGGGATAACAGCGCAATCCTGTTTTAGAGTCCATATCAACAACAGGGTTTACGACCTCGATGTTGCATCAGGACATCCTAAGGGTGCAGCCGCTATTAAGGGTTCGTTTGTTCAATGATTAGCAGTCCTAAGTGATCTGAGTTCAGACCGGAGCAATCCAGGTCGGTTTCTATCTGTTAAGGACTTCTCCTAGTACGAAAGGACAAGAGAAGTAGGGCCGATAAACAAACTATGCCCTGATAATTAAAAAATGATATTATATTAATTTCATTATTATCCCAAATAAACCCCTAGAACGGGTTCGTTAAGGTGGCAGAGCCCGGTAATTGCATAAAACTTAAAACTTTACACTCAGAGGTTCTACTCCTCTCCTTAACATTCATGTTTATAGTCAACTTTCTCCTGTTAATTATCCCTATTCTCCTGGCCATAGCTTTCCTAACTCTAACAGAACGAAAAATTCTTGGCTACATACAACTACGTAAAGGACCAAACATTGTAGGCCCTTATGGGATTCTACAACCAATTGCAGAGGCCCTTACACTATTCATTAAAGAACCCCTGCGCCCTTCCACCTCCTCAGTATTCCTTTTCATTTTAGTTCCTACCCCAGCCCTAACTCTAGCTCTATCGATACGAATTCCCATCCCCATACCATACCCACTAATTAACATGAACCTAGGAGTTTGATTTATCTTAGCAACATCGAGCCTTGCCGTACATGCCATTTTATGATCAGGCTGAGCATCCAACTCCAATTACGCCCTAATTGGAGCACTTTGATCAGTAACCCAGACCATTTCCTATGAAGTTACCCTAGCAATCATTTTCCTCTCTGTCCTACTCCTAAATGGGTCATTTTCATTAGTTAACCTGATAGAAACCCAAAAAAACACCTGACTATTTCTCTCCACATGACCACTAGCAATAATATGATTTATCTCAACTTTAAGAGAAACAAATCGAGCCCCATTTGATTTAACAGGAGAATCAGAATTAGTATTAGGGTTTAACGTAGAATACGCCACAGGCCCCTTCGCCCTATTCTTCATAGCTGAATATATAAACATCATTATAATAAGTGCCCTCACAACCATTATTTTCTTTAATACTATACCAACTACTACCTCACCCAAAATTTACACAACAAATTTCATATTAAACACTCTTACCTTAACTGTCCTATTGCTATGAATCTGAGCTTTCTATCCCCTATTCCGATATGACCAACTCATACATTTGCTATGAAAAAATTTCCTCCTTCTAATGCTAGCACTATGCATATGATACATTTCCTTACCAATCTTATAAGCGGGAATCCCACCTCAAAGGACCTAGAAATATGTCTGACAAAAGAGTTACTTTGATAGAGTAAATCATAGGAGTTTAAATCCCGTTATTTCTAGAATCTTAGGACTTGAACCTATTCCAAAGAATTCAAATTTCTCTGTGCTACCATTACACTACACTCTAATAGTAAGGTCAGCTAAATAAGCTATCAGGCCCATACCCTGAAAATGTTGGTTTACATCCTTCCTGTACTAATTAACTTCACAGCAGAAACTATTATTTATACTACCCTCATTATAGGTACATTAATTACCCTACTCAGCTCACACTGACTACTCATGTGAATTGGCCTAGAAATAAGTATACTAGCAATAATTCCCATTATAATAACCAAATCTAATCTTTGGTCCACAGAAGCCCCAACCAAATATTTCATAACCCAAGCATCAGCATCAATGATTTTATTATTCTCTATCATTTTAACTATAACATATTCAGATCAATGATCCATTTTCCACTACCAAAATCAAGTAATCTCACTCATACTAACCCTATCCCTAATAATAAAATTAGGATTAGCGCCCTTCCACTTCCGGGTACCCGAAGTCTCCCAAGGCATTACACTAATATCAGGCCTTATCCAACTAACCTGACCAAAAACTGCCCGTCTTGCCAACCTTTTCCAAACATCCTCCTTAATTAACCAGCCTTTAATTTTAACATCAGCTATTATATCTGTTCTGCTAGGAGGGTGAGGAGGACTTAACCAGACACAATTACAAAAAATCATAGCATACTCATCAATCTCTCACGTAGGTTGAATGACAGCTATCTTAATCTGCAACCCATCAATCACAACACTAAACTTTATTATTTATGCTCTCCTCACAATCTCCATATTTTCTATATTTCTTATACATAACAACACAACTACATCCACTCTAAGCCACACCTGAAACATTTCACCAATAATAACCACTACTATAATAATCACCCTACCAACCCTAGGAGGCCTACCCCCTCTAACTGGATTCACCCCAAAATGACTAATTATCCAAGAAGTAGTAAAAAACAACAACATCATTATATCTACTTTAGTAGCCATTATATCCTTACTTAACCTCTATTTTTACATACAATTAGTAAACTCCACATCCCTAACCCTATTCCCCTCAAAAGTAACATAAAAACCAAATGACACTTACAAAACACAAAGAAAACACCACTCCTGCCTGCCATAGCCACTCTGTCCATCTTCCTCCTACCGTTTACACCAATAGTTACCATCTTACACTAGAGGACTAGGTTAAGCAGACCAAGAGCCTTCAAAGCTCTAAGTAAATATTAGACATTATTTATCCCCTGTATAAAGACTGCAAGTTTCATCTCACATCAACTCAATGCAAATCAGACGCTTTATTTAAGCTAAGCCTTTACTAGATTGGTGGGCCCTAACCCCACGAAACTTTAGTTAACAGCTAAATACCCTAATCAACTGGCTTCATCTACTTCTCCCGCCCTTGAAAAGGGTGAAAAGGGCGGAGAAACGCTGGCAGAATTGAAGCTGCTCCTTTGAATTTGCAATTCAATATGAAAAGTCACCTCAGGGCTAAAGGTAAAAAGAGGATTTAAACCTCTGTGTTTAGATTTACAGTCTAATACCTACTCGGCCATTTTACCTTACCTATGTTTATTAATCGTTGATAATTCTCTACAAATCATAAAGACATTGGCACATTTTATCTTCTATTTGGTGCTTGAGCTGGAATAGTAGGAATCACCCTTAGCTTATTAATTTGAGCAGAACTGGGACAACCAGGAACATTACTAGGGGATGACCAGTCTTCTGGAAGCTTCCATTTCATCAAGGTATAATTTATGTACAATAAACTACACTGCTTTAAGTTCAGTGGTTTTTGACAAATGTGCCCAAGGAACCACAGAGCAATCCAAACACATCTAATTCTGGCATCCTTTGGGCCATTTGCAGTGAGTTTTCTCATAGTTTGAGATCTGTTTCCGGTCCTTCCAGGTGAGTTTGCGTTTCCTAGACTTGCGGTAAGTGGAATCACACTACAGCTGCTCCTCTGTATCTGGCTTCTTGCCCTCACTGTGGTGAGATCTGTCGTCAGCGAGGAAGTATCAGGAGCTTGCTCCTTTTTACTTCTGCACATCATTCATTGTACCGATGCATCATAATTTGTACATTCAGTGATACAACTGCAGGCTGTGCACAGCTTGTCCTATTAGGAATAAAAGCTATTATAAACATTGCATGAATCTTACTACCTCACTAATTTGCCCAGGCTGTGCTTGAATTTGAGACCCTCTTGCCTCAGCCTCCCAGAGTGCTAGGATTACAGCATGCACCACCCAGCATAGCTTGCTTCATATTCTTGTAGGAGTATTCTTCCTCTGAAAATCTGACTTCTGACTGAGTTTAGAGGGCCACCAGTGATGGACCCTAAACTGTACCTAAGGGTCCCAGCGACAGGTATAAAAGGAAAGGAACAGTCAGAGAGGAGGGAGACTTACACAGCATGGTCTTTATACAGCACTACATTGCTCTATGCAGCATTTTTTTGGGTGTGTGGGGGTACTGGGGATCAAAGTCATGACCTTGCACTTGCCAGGCGGGTGCTCAAGCCACTGAGCTAAATCTCCAGTCCTGCTCTATGCAGCTTTTACACTGCTCAGAATATGCAGGGTGCTTATGTCAGGGGATAACAATAGACACTTCCTGTTTCTTCAAGTGCTCCTGGGTGCCCAAAGCCCACCTCCAGAGGTAAAACACAGACTCCACACTGTCAGGTAGGTGTCTAGATTCCGTGAACTACATCCTGACACTGAGAGCCAAACTCCTTTCCTGCTTTACTGTGCCACTCAGTTGGATTAAATGTGACTGGGCCAAGAAATGTAAACGAAGTGATTCCACATGCATATGAAAACGCTGAAAATTCTAGTTAAAGGGGTAATTTTTAAAATCAGGATGAGGCTACTGATAGTATCTGAGGCAGCATTATCTTAACAAAAAAGGTTATTTATTAAAAGAAACAAAATAACATTCGGAATGTAGTTCAATGGGAAGCAGAAACCAGTCAGTATCACACTGACATTTGTTTCAGAGACCTTTCTCAAGGGTCACCTTGCTACTCTAACTATTCAGATTTTCAAAAGCCAGAGATTTTAATCAGGAGGAGAACACTAAAAATAATCCCCCCAAACATGCTGACAAAGAAGGGTGCGAATCCCACTCCCCCAGCCTCTCCCTGCTGGCGCGTGAAGTGCCTTGCAGAGCTGCACTAACCCTCCCGCAGGGCCTAGACGAATCTCTCCTCTCCTCAGCCCCGCGCTGGGCTCAGCCCTCGCCTTTTTCATTTCACACGCGTGGCAGTGTCTTAATCCCATGTCCACTTCCAGGGTTGCGGACAGCGCAGCGGCTAGCAGTGCTCGCCCTTGGCCTGTGCCGGGGTGAGGGAGGCCAGGCCCGGCTCCTCTCCTTTGCCGGGTCCTCCCTTCCCACACCATTGCTGCGGAGGGGGCCCCTGACTACAAAACCATCAGCCAAAGGGTACGTTGCCATGGTGAAGGGAAAGCTGACCAGGACACAGGACAGTGCTAAGGCGCGGCGACCGCACCGCCCCCAAATCCAGACGATTTTACAGCGCCCAGCTGACACTGGACAGTGTGACAGGCGGCGGAGGCGAGGAAGGAGGAGGACGAGAGAACTGGGAGTGTTCTGTGCCTGCACCAGCTGTGCACAATGATCAGCAGGAGTCCTGCAAACGCGAACTCCTAACAAATTTAAAAATTAAAAAACAGTTTAAACCAGGCACAGCGGTGCACGCCGGTAATGCCAGCACCACGGGAGGCTGAGGCGGGAGGATGGCAAGTTCAAACCCAGCCTAGGCCACTTGGTGACTGAGACCCGGTCTCAAGGGGCGCAGGTAGGGAGCTCGGTGCTAAGTCCCTGGGTTCAGTCCTCAGCACCCTGCACCCTACAAACATGTATGCAAAAAAAAAAAAAGCACTGAAAAACTTCAGCTACCATGGCAGGTTTTTATAAAAACACGACCGAAATATTGCTGTTTCCATAATCAATTTTCAGTCACTGTGTAAAGCTGGTTTCAAATACAGCTCCAGTCCCTCATCTCTCTGAGACCGTGGCTTCGCCCTGGGACTCCAGGATCCCTTTCGCCAACGTCCAGTCCCCTGGGCAGTGCATGCCTCTGGCCAATGGACTATGACCACAGTGAGCATGCGCCAGGTGTCGCACATGCGCAATCTCTTCCACTGATATGCCAATGCGATTGGTGTGTTCCTAAGCGGGGAGCGCTAGGAGCTTGAGTCATGGCTCGGGCACCCCAGCCTAGGCCTGGAAGTCAGCTCAGGGATCCCTGGATGTGCCAGCAAGGCCACCTGGCCCACTCCCCAGGGCCTTGGCGAGGGCTGCTTGTTAGGCGTGCCTGCCGGGTTCTGTGGCCAGCTATGCAGCTATACTTGGCTGGTATCTTTATGTCCAATAGCTTTTTTTTTTCCTCCCCCCCAAACAAAATATATAATGCAAAAGCATAGCCAGGCGTGGTGGCTCACGCCTGTAATCCCAGCACTAAGAAGGCTAAGGCAGGAGGATCGTTACAAGTTCGAGACCAGCCTGGGCTACCAGTGAGTTCAGGGCCAGCCTGAACTGCATAGCGAGACCCTGTTTCAAAAAGACCCCCCCCCCAAAAAAATATATATATATAAAATGCAAAAATAAAATGTCCTATTTTATACTCTCTGCCCACCCACCGTCGCACCGTGATAGTGAATTTCCACGCTGTTTTTAGAGCATATCCAGTGCTGGATTCAAAAAGATGCTAACTGTGGTTGCTGCCGCTGAGGAAGTGACAGGGGTTAAGGGAGAATTTCCCCTGTGCTTCCTTTGGTTCTTTTGAAATTTGAACCACATGGTTGTTTTCTATTCAAAAAAGACACTAAGAAATCCTACGAGTACACATAGCGTTAGAAGAGAGAAGTCAAAGCAGGGAAAAAGATGATTATTTTTAAGGCTAAATCTTTCCATGGAGAGGATCAGAATTTTAAGGGGTTATAATTAAAGAATATTAATATTCTAATAACTTTACACAGAGGCACGATCATCTACATCAATCCTGAAAACATTTAGCTTGTGTGTGTGTGTGTGTGTGTGTGTGTGTGTGTGTGTGTGTATTATTGAGACTGGGTCTCCCTATGCGGATCAGGCTGGCCTTGAGCTCACTTTGTAATGCAGGCTGGTCTCCAACTTTCAAACAATTCTCCTGCCTCAGCCTCGCAAGTGCTGGATTACAGTAGTGCACCACCACGCCCAGCTAAAAAAACCTTCAGCTTTTTAACAGCAAAACTATGGTTTTCCTCTTGATCACAAAGTGTACCAGGTC
The DNA here is from genome assembly GCA_004027455.1 of Hydrochoerus hydrochaeris. Classification (NCBI taxonomy): domain Eukaryota; kingdom Metazoa; phylum Chordata; class Mammalia; order Rodentia; family Hydrochaeridae; genus Hydrochoerus; species Hydrochoerus hydrochaeris. Next base: position 7,699 of record PVLA01001243.1, read on the forward strand.
AAAGATTTCCTCTAAGCAATAGTTCTGTGATTCTCAAATCCGGTGTGCAGAAGAATCATCCCTGGCTCACCGGGTGGGAATTCATGTCTATAATTCCAGCACTCAGGAGGCTGAGGCAGGAAGAACACTGAGAGTTTGAGGCCAGCCTGGGCTACATAGTGAGACCCCGTCTCAAGCAAAAAAAAAAAAGAAGAATCATTCCTGGCCCTCGTTAAAAATGTAAATGGTTCAAGCGTCTCTCAGGTCTTCCTGCTGTGGGTCTAGCATGGACCCCGAAACCTACATGATAGCCAGCAGCTCCCAAGACTCCTGCAGACTCTGTCGGGAGAAGTGCCCGGCAGTCCTTTGGGATGTGTTCCGTCAGCTTTTCCAGGGGCCTTCACTGCATGAGCTTGTGGGGGCTTGGGCTTAGTCTCACCAAGAAGAAGCCTGTTTCATCTGAGTACCAAAAAGAACAATAATACTGAAGCTAAACATCCAACAACTTGGGTTAAGGATTGCAGAAGTTAAAGAAATAAACTGTCAGTGCTTTTTAAAAAGGGGGGAGTTAATCAGACTTTTCTAATATTGAATAATAGAATGCAGATTGCATACAGAAAACGATTTTGAGAAAAAGAGGACTAATGTAATTACACAATGAAATTAGTAAAACAATTTTAAATAATGTTTCCTTCTGGATGAGGAGAGATAAATTCCAGAAGAGAATCAGTAACTCTGAAATGTATGAGAGGAAGCAGTGAAATTCTGGTTTTCATTTCAACAGAAAATCACATGGAATGTTCTGGTAGCCAAGTACGAACTGAGACATTTCTAGTTTCAGAGTCTAACTAAGGACATTTTGTTGTTTGGAGAGTGCTGACCTTCCACAAAATAAATCTGCAAGAGTTCTCATGGGCTATAGCATTTTCTAACCTTTATACTCCCTGTTTGAATAGCGTAGTAAGGGATAGGACACGAAATGTGGCTAATAAATGCTCAGAGAAGTGTTTGTTGTTGTTGCTATACTTGATTTTTGCTTTTTTTTTTTTTTTTTAAATGTGAGTTACTTTGGGAGGGGTTTAGGGTATAAGGATATACTCAGGAAACAGGAAATACATAAATAGAAAAATAGCCCTAATCTTTAAAGGCAGTTTTAAATGTCTTGGTATGTTTCTCACTGGCCTTTGCCTTACCTTGGATCTATTATTTCCCCATGTTGTTGGTTTCATACTGCATATATAGCTGCATGTGGTGGTGCACAACTGTAACCCCAGCACTTGGGAGGCTGAGGCAGGAAAACTGCCCTGAGTTCAAGGTCAGCCTGGGATACATAGTCAATTCAAGACTAGCCTGGACTGAATAGTGAGACCTTGTCAAAAATGTATATGTATATATAATATGCAAGTAAATATCTCAGTTCAAGAACTTGATTCTTTGCAGGATTCTGGTCCCAAACTGAGTTGAGGAATGATTGAATAAACTCAGTGGTTAGGTTCAGTGTTGACCTTATAGGGAGGGAAATTTGATTGTATTCTTGTCCAGATCCATTTTCATCAGAATGTGGAGAGAATTGAGTTCATGACCCAAGGTACCCCTGTGTATCACTGCATCTAACTTTTTTAAAAAGTATTATAAGCGCCTTTTTGTGCCTTTATGTGCATCCTCATTACATATCATTTCTAGTGAGTATAGCAGTATTTGAATGATTCCTTTAGGATTATCTGGGGAGTTTCTAGTCTTTTGCCCCCAAGACCTTTAATCCTAATCTATCAGCTTCACTGGATTAAGAAACACCTAGCAGATTAGTGAAGCTCACTCTTGGATGTACCTAGGTGGGCCATTCAGGCATGAGTTGGGTACTATCTATATAGTCCCTACCCCTTCCTCTCTGGCTCTGGTCTCTGCCCCGCTCTCCATGCCCAGGCTTTCTGGCTGTCATTAACTAACCAGCTTTGCTCTGCATGCCCTTCTGCCATGATATCCTTGCCTTGGAGCCAGCTGACCCCGGACTGAATCCCCTGAAACATGAGCCCAGTTAAACTTTTTCAAGTTGTGGTTATTGTGTCCAGCAATGCAAAAACTGACTAATAACGCCACCGTGATAGCAAGGCTGCTATTATCAACTGCAGTGCCCCTGCTTTGGTTAGTGGTGGTATTCACAGTTACTCCTTGAGAGTAGATTACCAGAAGTTATACAACAGGTCAATCACCATGAACATTTCTAACAATGATGATGTATGTTAAGTTGCATTCCTAAAGCATTTCACCTTTATTTTAGCTTTGCTGGTATTTACACTGTTTTCCTACTTTCCTTTACTCATTCTCTAATATTTACCATGGAGCTTTTTATAGCCATCGTAGAAAAAAATCGCTAATTGAATAGAAGCCAGCGTTAGTTTAGTGGGGCTTTTGTTTGTTTGTTTTTGTTTTTTGAGACAGAGTCTTGCTCGGTAGCTCAGGCTAGCTTTAAACTCACTATGTAGCCCAGGATGGCCTTGAACTTGCAGTGTTACTCCTGCTTCTGCCTCCCAAGTGCTGGGATTATAGGCATGTGCTACCAGGTCAGGCTTGTTATACTGATTTAAATTGTAACTATTTGATTATGGCTAAGCATATGTTGGTTAATAAGATAGATTCCCTTCTGTTGGTTAATAAGATAGATTCTCTTTCATCATTTAGCAGTTTTTTCATCAACTGGTAAAAGGGCTTCCGTAATGGATTTATGCTGGGTTTATTGCACGTAATGCAAATATGTGTCCTCAGAATTGACTTCTTGGTTTTCCCCCTGGACCCAGCAGAGCCACTGATCCTCTGACCACAGTCCCTAGACTGACTCATCTGCCTGAGGGCTTCCAGAGCTCTTCATTCCAACCTCAGCCAGCAGGACACCCCCCAAGCTGCCTGGTGCCCCAGTTCATCTCCCAGGTCACCATTTTTCAGCCAGAATGGAGACAAGAATCTCTCACATCTGCTTTCTGGTAACCAGGCAAGGCTGCTACCTGCCAGGCATTATCTTTACAAAACAGGGGGAGGGAGCCACCACTGTAAATCTCCAGGGTCTTGGGAAACGGTTTATGTCTAAGATCAGAGCCTTTTAAGGTATCTTCTCCTGGGGAGAAGAACTAGAGGCAAGGGAGTCTACAAGAGAGATATTGCCTGAAACAAATGTGAATGAAACATCTGTGCTTCTACTACATTAAAATTGCCTCAGTTTTATCAGAATTTTAAAAATTGCACCAGAAAACATGACTTCAGAGATGAGAACTGAGTATCTGGGTGCCTGGACTTTCACTCTAGCCAAATTATACCTCAGGACTAGCTCTTCGTGTTACCAACCTCTTTGGCTCAGGTGTTTGGGTTCCTTTGCTCTCTGCTGACCAAATCAAAGAAGACCTTTATTTTTAAAAAATGAAAAAGGAACATTCAAAGCTATATCTAAGGAACTAGAAGGGCCATTTGCCCCTGTGTACAGGTGTGTTGGGTTTTTTACAGTAAGGAACAAAGGGGAGGGAATATGGGGACATAGTAGACGCAGTATGGCTTGCTCCCTCCTTTCTTGGACTTGGACCTCTTGCGGTCCTGACTGAGGGAGTACAATTGGACTGGATCTCCTGGCACCAGCACCTGCCTGTTCAGTCTGTTCATCTGGGCTGAAGGGAGGTGGGGTATTCATATGCCATAGACCTGTGGAAGTTTGGAGAAGCTACTTGTCTTTAAAGGGAAAAAAATGTAATTTAGCATTCCATTTTATAGTGCCACTTACAGCAGGACCCTGCTACTACTCAACCTGTACACCAGGGACCAGCAACTTCAATATTTCCTGCGAAGTTGTTAGGCAAACAGATGCCACCCCAGACCAGCCTTGGGAGGTACGACCTTCAGATAATTGGCATCCAGGTGAAAATTGAGAAGCACCTTCTTCCAGCAATGGCTATGAACCCTGACTTACTCCTTAGAATTGGTGGTGTGCAAATGGTACCAGGTGTGTGCAAACAGTATCCCTGCTTCAGGCCCTGTCTCTGGAGATTGTGATTCAAATTGGTTTCTAGGAGAGGACCATGGCCTTAGGGCAGTTTCAAGAGCAACTCAGTATATCAGATTAAGAAACAAAACAGATGTACATCAAGCTTCAGAATCTTCCTTTGGGGCCAGGGATATAATACAGCTCAGCAGCACGGTGCCTGACTGGCAAGCGTGAGGTTGTGAGTTCCAATCCTGGTACCAAACAACAAAACAAAAACAGAACCTTCCTTTGTGTAGAGTGATGGGAAGGCCCTGACGCTGTGCTGGTGGGGGAGGGGTGTGCACACCCTGCTTGCTGGGACACCCAGCTGCCTGGGTTGTGAACTCTCACTACCAGTAAGGAATTAAAGAAGCAGAATTTAAAAGAAAGGAAGATAAAGGCTGGGGATTTACTCAGTGGCATAAGCGTCTGCCTGGCAAGCATGAGGTCCTGAGTTGGATCCCCAGTACCTCAAAGGAAGATAGTTTATTTGGAAATGGGTGGAAAAAGAGAAGATAGAAAGCTAGTTTGGAAGTAAGGGGAATCAGAAAGGAAATATCCCCTAGCCCTTGTCCCTGGCTACTGCTGTTTAGGACTAGTTGTTCTTCCCATCCCTGATGCAGACACCTTAGAAGCTGTCACCTTCTGATTGGCTCTCTGCCTTGTCTTTGACCCTAACCTGGACACCTCTGTCTATATTCTTTTCATTTGTTGGATTCATTCCTGTCTGTGATGGGTGTGTGTATCTGTGTGTGTGTGTGTGTGTGTAGCCTTATACAAAAGTAGTTTAGAAGTAATGATTAAGTATAGGGGACATGTATATCTGGTGTAGTAATATAGTGACACTAAAGTGGGAATATATGTGTGTGTGTGTGTGTGTTTTACATATTAAATGAGTCGTTAGCTGGCTGCCCCTTTTCTCCTTTGCATTTTATCAGAAGTAGGTGAGAGGGGCTGGTTACCCAGGATTTTTATGTTTCTGGCTTACTCCTCCTCTAACTCTTTCTTATGAATTCTTATGGTAACTGCATTACCTGGTACCTTCCTGGGTCTGGTTTCTTCCTCCTTTGGTTTTCTAGTTGCTCTAACTGTAGAGGCAAAAGCTATTAATTTTTTTTTTTTTTTGGTACCAGGGATTGAACTTGCGACCTTGTGCTTGCGAGGCAGGCGCTTAGGCCGCTGAGCTAAATCCCAGGCCCAGGCTATTAATTTTTGATAAAGCCTACCTTTTCCCTGCCTAGGTTCTGTTTTTCCATACAATATAATAATAGGAAAGCAAAAGAATTGGGAGAGAACAGGTTTTAAATATTGAAGTATTTTTTTCTCATGGCAAATTCTCAAAACCATTTTGTCACAAACCAGATACTTTTCTTTTTGTCAGGAAACTTGGCGGTGTTTGAAATCTAGAACAACCGTCTTGCAATTTCGCTTACATTGATTTAGCTGCTTAGTATTTAAGCTTTGCTTCATTCCACCTTTTGTCTGTACTTCAGATCTCCATGAGCTTATTTCATTTTTGTAGACTGGCGTGACTAAAATTGTTTCTCATCCTCAGTGCACTCAGAGGGAAATGGTAAAGCATGCTGTGTAACATTTATCCAATAAACTTTATGAAAAGATAGAAAACAAAAGCACATACATGACAATTATGGGCTTGGCCATAAATGCGTCTCAGCAGCAGCCTCTTGATGGCCTTCTCACCTTGAGGAGGTGGTCACTCAGGGCGATGCAGCCAGGCCAGCCCTGCCCTCTCCGTGGCTACAGTCCACTGTCCTGGAGCTTCCAAGCTGAGCTCCCCAGTGGCTGAGTCATGCCTGGCCAGGTAGAAACCATATAAGCTGTGTTCTCCAAATTCCAAGATGCTGCTAAGTCTGACCTCTGGCTCTCAGTGCGATTCTAGCCTGACATCCAGGCAGTGTCCCCCTGCCCTGCTATGGGAAGGCCCACTTTCTGTTTCTAGGGTCACAGGCCTCGGGGGAGCCGGCTGTTGACAACCTCTTGGCTGGATGGCTCCAAACCATGCCAGCTCCTCTTCCCTCAAGACCTTAGCTGAAAACCAGGCCTTGCACAGGGCTTCCTGCCCTGGGGGCCACAGGGCATCTGGTGACCTGAGTCTGTTTCTATTGCTTTAGTAGTCATCTATCAACTCTTTGTTCCTGTTTGCTTTATTATTATTACTACCAGTTTCTCGGTCTTCTTTAGGATGGGAAAGTTGGAAAATCTTGTGTAAGAACAATTACTCTCAAGTTTCTTTGGCTGGGGCTTCCTTAGCACACTTTAAACTACTGAGGACCACAAAGAGCCTTTGTGTATGTGAATTATATCCCGTGGGGTGTTGGTGTCAGCTTGTCCCTGCTCAAGAATTCAGTGTCCACAATTTTTTCAAGCCAACAGTTTAAATGTTGGAATCTGGACACCAGCAGTGTAAGGAGTATTTATACCACTGAAATTGGTGAATGCTACAAGTCAGGGATTTTTCTGGAACTCCAATTTACCAGGATACCACTGATTTTCTCTAACAATATTTTCCATAATAGACAATAAAATAGAGTTTTGAAAATATTTCAATTTAAAACAATAAATCTCTTACATCTGACAACATACTACATTTTCATAAATATGATTCATTCAGCCTTATTTTTCTCTCAGTGCTGAGACAAAATACCCAACACCCAAAGTTAAAGGGAAAAAGGGGTATTTAGCTCAGTGTGTGGAGGTTTCAGTGTGTAATCAGCTGGTCCCAAGGCAGAGTGGCATTGCAGAGGAGAGACGGGGATGGCCACAGCTTATTTTTTTTGTTTGTTTTTGGTACTGAGGATTGAACTCACAATCTTGCACTTGCCAGGCAGGTGCTTACATCACTGAGCTAAATCCCTGGCCCTACTCCGGGTAGGTGGCACTCACATCCTTCACCCTAGCCGTGTACAATGAGTCAATCTCAGGGTGGCACACTCTAGATCCAGCCACCTCTGAGAAAGCCCCACCTGTGACTGCAATGAGGCTTTGAAGGGACATCTAGACACAAGCCATAGTTTACTGGGGACACTTCCAGTGTTTACATTTCTGCTATTTAAAATAGATATTTCTGTCTGCTTCCGCGTTCAACTGGTTGCAATATCACACGTCAAGTAGCTTCTGGAAAATTCAACCTTTCACTTGTGAAATCATCAGACTGTAAGAGACAAGTAGCACCTTTGTGTTTCGAGCTGGTTTTAGACTCACGATGTCCCGGGGAGGTCTCAGGGTTTTGGGGATCACTGCAGTGTGTGCCACTGCTCCTCTTCCTTAGATGTGGTTTGCGTCACTGTGCTGTCCTGAGACATGACTAGCTTTATGTTTCAGTTTCTGTCCACATACATTTAATCTAATAATCTGACAGGCCTGGTCGCATAGCTAATAATTCCGGGAAATGACGGTTGTCGGCAGTGTCTGTTCCTGGGTTATCATTATGGCTCCCTCTCAGAGATAAAGCTGCTTGGAAGGCCCAGCCTCAGAAGCCTGCAAGGCTGGGTGATCAACGCTGCTTCACATTTTCCACTTGCTCTGAACACAAGGCTTCCTCGAGAATGTGCTGCCAGCCTTCTTCATGTCTTAAACCTGGAAACATAACCTAAATTTTACCAAGTGTACATTTATTCCATTTCTCCAAAACTACTATTTTTTACTTGGTGGGGAAAAAACCCAAACATTTTTGTGCTAATAAAATTCAAGTGTGTTTGAAGTCAACTGTATTTTGAAAAATAACGAGTTTAAAGGTTCTTTTCTGGCTGGAGAGGATTCTGTTCTGGTGATCAGGAGCAGAAATCTGACTTCATATAATTTGTCTATGGCCTCGGAAACTTAAAAACTTGTGTTAACTTAAGAATTTCCTGTTAACACAGTTCTTGCTTAGCTGAAATAATTTTTCCATTGACTGTGAATCCAGATTTTTTCCCTTTCTGGTGGGACTAGGCTACATTTAGAACCTTTAATTTTTTTTTTGGTTTTGTTTTTTTGAGACAGGAACTCATTAAATCACTAAACTTTGGATCTTCTTGCCTCAGCCTTCCAGGAGGGTGCTAGGGCTACCAAATATTTTCTTCAGAAATACATCTCTGAAAACCCTTATTGGCTTCCAGCTCTCAGAGGCTGAGAGCCATCTGCTCCCCTCTGCTGAGTGCTCAATGGCCAGGACTGTCCCCCCAACAGGAAGCAGTGCCATCTCCCACGGGTTTCCTCCTGTTCCTGTATTTCTCTCTCACTAGAAAAGAACTGTAGTTGCCATCAATGATATTTACAAGGCAGGAATCTAAATATATATTCATTGTAAACCTGAATTTTCCTAAAGAGGGCTAAAAAAATCAAACAGAAGCTAATCACTCAATGTCTTTAGCTGAAATAGTGATTTTTTAAAAAAATTTCGATTGATTCTACAGATCCATTCTTCATGCCTAAGGAAGCAGACCCTTATGGAGTGTGTCCTCTTGGCCTCTGGCTTGGAGTGGAGCTGAGGAGCAAAGGGAGGCTCCAGCCTGGGCCCAGAGGGTGAGGCCAAGGTCTGTGGGGTCCTCCCTCAGCCCTCTGGGCCCCAGAAGCGTCATTCTGCGGGTGCCACCTGTCCGCTGGTTCCCTGAATGCTGCCTACAGCCCTGTAGCTGTAGTCAGAGTGAGCCCCCTGGCCAGGCTCCCAGGTTACACAGATAAATCACTCCACAGAGACACCAAGCACGTTTTCATGTTTATTAATACAGGTTACACGACATTTTTAAAAAGAGTGAACATAAAAACTGAAGTCATACAAGTACTGTGGTGACAGATATTTTAATATACAAACTAAATTATGACAGTAAATATAGTAACTCAGTTAATAAAATCAGTGGTAGCTTCTACTTACAATATAGTTATATTACTCTCACGTAAATTATTCTGATATTTGGAAATACTTTGCTCTTTTAAATAGATAAACATTTACCTTGCAACTTTCCCACTTTTCTTTTGTTTAAAATGTCACTGCTTTTTAATCAGGAGGAAAAAAATTCAACCTAATTTTCACTTACTTTGCTAAACTTATGAAGATTTTCTATGCTTGATACTTATCATGGGGTTAAAAATCATTTAAAAGTCATTTCGTTAACTTTTTTTGTACTGGGACCTTGCACTTGCCAGGCAGGCGCTGTGCCATTGAGATATATCCCCAGTTATTTCATTAACTTTTAATGAAGCTGAAAAATAAAGAATAATTTTCCTAAATTTCAATGCCAAATCCATTTTCTCCTGTTATTTCTAACCAGTCTGCCATAAATGAGTCTTGAAAGCTTAAGTAATTTATTGAACAAAATATTTATAAATAAATACTGTCCAATTAATGTAGGCTGAAGGACTTGTTTTTTAAAATACGCATCCTCTGTCACGTTTTCATTTTATGTGAAAACCACTGAAATCAGAAACCAAGTGTCCCAGCTCCTCAGCAGGCAGGCCTCGCTGGTGACAAATGCCCTGGGTGACACCTGGCTTGAAGCACTGCCTCGTGTTCATCAACACGTCGCCCGACATCCCCCTAATGCCTCCGCTGCTCTCCCGAGAGCAGGGTTCAGTCCCAGTCGCTGTGCTGCAGGCACCCCCTGCTCCCAGATGGCCAGAGAAGCCACCCGTGGCTGCCGCCTCCCGGACGTCAGTCACACCCTGTGCTGCCTGTTTCTAACGGGCATATACAGTTCACATCTGGGGCCTCGGGAAGCCCAGATGAGTTTGGTGGCTGGGTCCACTGGGTCCCGCCTGGAGTCCCCAGTCCGGCTGGGTCAGCTCCCGAGGTGGGCGGCTCGGGAAGACTCACTGCAGTCACATGTGGCATTGCGCTTGGTCTCGGTTCACAAATACAGTATGTACAAGGCCAGGCTGCCAACCGTGGCAAAAGGGTTTTTCAAATGTTTTGACAGCTTTCAAAATCTAAACTCTGATATGTTTAAAATGAAAAGTATCAGAACTTCTTCTACACACTGACACTACCAAGTCTCATCCTTCCATTAGTTAAACACTGCTGTCCAACAATTCTAAAATACATGTATCTTCAAAATAAGTGACATACAGACACAGGCCGCTTGTGTGTAAGTCTAAACTACAGACTCTGTCACTACTGTCGGGCATCTTCAGAGGTTCAGGGCTAAAATTTTACCAGCCTAGACTTTGCAGATCAAGTCAGAGACTCCGACTTTACATACTGTATTTTTCTCTCTCCCTCTCTATAATTGCTAGGAGCAAAAAGAGAAGGTTTCAAAGTGCCTAGACCATACTGTGCTGCAGATAACACCTGTGTGTGCACACACATACATATATGTAAGTCCCCTATATATAGAAAAGTGACTTTCAGTTATTGTAGCACTGGAAATACTCTCTTGGAATAACACTGTCTTTCCTTCCTGTTACTTTTTCTGGTAATTAACCAATATTGAGGCTCTCCTAAGAAGCAGGCATGCAAATCATACATTTGTTATTTTAGGTGATGAAATAATTTTTCCAGGGGCTAACAGAATTCCTGAGCTTTTCACTTTTCTTTTTAACTGACTGGCAGTCACATTTGCTAAGTTAACAGCTTCTTGTAGATGCTATTATTCATGTTAGCAGAGCTGGTGTCCATTTTACTTGCCATCAACTGACCGCTACTGTTGTAACTGTTGGGATCCACATTTTCTCTGCAACACAAGATGCTGTAGAGGTGGCGCTGGCACTCAGAGGAGGCGTAATAGTAGATCAGGGGGTCGATGCAACAGCTGACACTGCTGACACAGACGCAGAGGAGGTAGGCGAAGTAGGCGGCCTCCGTGGCAGGACTGTGAGACAGGAACAAGTAATGTGTGATCAGGAGGACATTCGTGGGCCCGAAGCAGATGAGGAAGATGCAGAAGACAGCCGCTGACAAGAACACAGCCCGGGACTTGTTGCTCTGGCTGGCGACGGTGGAAGCGCTGAGACACCGGATGATGGACACATAGCAAATGGAGGAAATGATCAGAGGCACAAAAAAGAAGATTGCTGAGAAGGCTGAGAAGTAGTAGGCATAGAAGTCCTCGAACAGCGTTTCATTGAGCACATCATGGCAGGTGGTGATGTTGAGCCCCGGGACCCGGACAGTCTGCTCCCTGAGGATCAGTGGCAGCACCCCGGCGATGGCCATGGCCCAGATGGCCAGGCTGGTGAAGGAGGCCCTCCCCAGGGTGCGCCAGGACAGGGCTTGGATCGGGTACACCACGGCCAGGAAGCGGTCCACGCTGATGGCCGTCATGAGCATGACCGAGGCGTACATGTTACCGTAGAAGGCGGCCGTGGTGAAGCGACACATCTCGGAGCCAAACTTCCAGTCGCTGCCGGAGAAGTAGTAGCTGATCTTAAAGGGCAGCACAGACACAAAGAGCACGTCCGCCGTGGCCAGGTGCAGCATGTAGATCACGGCCGGCTTCTTCACCTTCATCTTCAGGACAAACACGGCAATGGCCAGGAGGTTCAGCGGGAGGCTGACGAGGACCACGCCGGTGTAGACAAAGGGGACGAAGCGGGTCAGCCAGGGGCTGGTCAGGTAGCCCGAGGCGTCGTCTGAGATGGAGGCCGGGCGTGACTTCCGCAGAGGACTGCTCTTGTTGGAGAAGGTGTTTCTGGTTTCAGGCGCTGTGCTGTTGGCTGCCTCCTCTTCCTCGTCCATAGGGAACTGTTCGAATTCGTCACTGGAGCTCCTGAGAAGGAAGGAGCGGGGGTTCAAGGTGGGATTTGTTGCTCTGGACCCTGGAAAATTGAAATTTAAAAAGGGAATGAATTAAAAAACCAAAAGAGACACCTCGAATGTACATTTTAAACTTTGGCTCGTTTCTCACTTTCTTCACAGGGGAATGGCTGGTAAAACCCAGATCACATACAGGTAGATGGATGGCAAAGGGTAAGCTGACTCAAGACACTGCGATGTTTTGATACAAGCAAACACTTTTCAACTTGTTCCTCCAAGGGACAAAGGTGAATGGTACACTCTCAGAGGTCTGTCCAGTGGCTCCTCCAAGGGACAAAGGTGAATGGTACACTCTCAGAGGTCTGTCCAGTGGGTCTCAGGAAAGACCGAGATGACAGGAAGGGATAAGTATCTTTCTCTTTCTGTCTTACCCTCTGTCTGTACACACAAACACACCCTAGCACCTGTGACCTCCCTCTCCTCCAGGGCGTCCACACCCACACTTCTGCCAGTTAATTTGTGCCATCCTGTGAAATGCATTCCTGCCGATAGGAAAATGCACACAGAAAGTGGAACAGAGCTCTAAAGGAGGTTCTGGAGCACCCGGCACCTTCAAGTAGGATTCAGGGTTCCCAATTCTACGAACCTTGGTCCTGTCAGTCTTCCTCTATCACCTTTAGTCTGCGTGTTTACAGTGCCATATTCCTAATCTACGTATCTGCCCTGATAGAATCACAAGGCACCTAATGCCTCAGTCTTCTTGTGCCTGAGCAGGATGGCACATGCTCTTGGCCACTCACGCCAGGCTGATGGCTCTCTGGCCTGTTCTAGAGTGCACCTTGGCTTATCTCAAGGAACATACCAGCCCAACCAGGCTCTGGCGAGTATCAATCAGATGTCAAAATAAATGCTCAGCAACATATATCTTCCTTTTACTATCTTCTTCCATCAAAAAACAAAATCCATTTGAAGTGTTAATCAGATAAAAAGCAACACTTAGCAGCAGGAATTCAATCAGCTTCTCCTTCTGAGGAGTTTTAGTAAAATCCTGCCACTGAGGAAAAGAGATGGGGATAAAGTGCCTGTTGGGCCTTGGAAAATTGAGACAAGAAAACACTTAGGAAGCCGGGCATGGTGGTGCACACCCATAATCTCAGCACCCAGGAGGCTGAGGCAGGAGGATCACTGCAAGTTTGAGGCCAGTCTGGGCTCCAGAATGAGTTCAAGGCCAAGCTGAACTGCAACTCTGCCTCAAAAAAAGACAGGGGAAAAAAAGAAAAAAAAAACATCACTTAGGAAAAGGACAAGATCTGCTACTGAGAATGCTCACACAAAGCCTAGATATCCACGCAGGTCTCAGGATGCTGTCAGAGGATTTTAAAATTTGACTGGAAGCAGGACAAGCATAATGGATCTTCAAACTTTTGTTTTTGTTTTTCAGGAGCAGAACTCTTCCAGCAAGGACAGCTTACATGGAGAGGTGTCACACTACACAAGAAAAGGCTCTGCTCCTGGTACCTGGTCCAGCCATCCCTTCCATGACAGTGACCCGCTGGGTACCCTTGCTGGAAAGGGACAGCCATCATCCGTGGCCTGGCGGCATCTAGGTTCTCAGGCTGGAAAAAGGTGAGGGCTGAGGCAGGAAGAGCTGAATCCTGGAGGAAAGGATGACACCATTCTTGTTTTAAGTGACTTTTGGCTTTGGAAGTGGCAGAAGTCAGTCTGTGATATTGTGAAAACATATTTGGTCACGTTCTCATTTTCCAGCATATAGCTCCTAAATAAAAGTCTTGGAATCTCTAGCCAGAGAGAAAGGACCGTCTTTTGTATGTGCAGGGGCTAACCAAAACCATTCAGCGTTCGGAAAACAGAGGTTTTACCAGATCTAACCATCTTTTCAATGAAAACGTGAACTCTAGATCTCCCCGTCCCCCACATCACATACAAAACTCAACTCAAAGTGACCCAGGCCTGTGTTAGAAAGCACTAGAAGAGAACATGGTAACAAAGCTCCATGACTCTGTTCTGGGCAAGGAGTTTTTAGCTATGACCCTAAGAGCACAAAAAACAAGAGCAGAAATAGACAAATGGGATGGCATTAAACTAAAGCTTCTACACAGCAAAAGCAACTATCAACAGCCAAGGAGAGAGTCTACAGAACAGAAAGGAAATATTTATAAATCATACTTCTGATATCTAATATCTAATTCTAACATCTAAAACATGTAAGGGTCTCAAGTCAACAGCAAGACAACAGCCCCATTTCAAGATGGGAAAAGGAGACATTTCTTCAAAGATAACAGGGTCAGCAGGTACATGAGAGAGTGCTTAGCATCGCCGTTCCTCAAGGAAGAGCAGAGTAGAACCACGTGTACTTTGTAACTGACTGGGTGGCCATGATGAGAAAATGAAGGTGACAAGCATGGGTCAGGCTGTGTACCAAAGGGAACAACTGTAACAACCCGTCAGAATGTAAATCAGCACAACCACCTGGAAACCAGAACGCCGCCGGGGTCTTGAAAAATTAAAAGAAAACAGAACTACTGCAGCTCGGCAACTCGACTATTGCGGATGTATCCAAAGAAAGTGAAGCCAGTGTATCCCGGAGACATTTGCACACCCACGTCGTGCCCAGTCGTGCCCACACCGCACGTCCATGATTCACGGCGAACCAGCCACGGAGCCAACCTCGTTGCACCCAGCAGTGGGATGGATACAGACGGCGTGGTGCACACACTCGGTGGCATGGTAACGGCCTCGAGGAGGAGGCTGTGTCACCTTCAGGCACGCAGACGACCCTGGAGAGCACCGCACTGAGTGAAATAAACCAGGTGTGTGCGAGTGACAGTACTGCCTGACCCCATGAGGATACGGGCCCTCACAAGTCAGCTCACCGAGCAGAGAGGATGGTGGTTCCCAGGGGACCAGGCGGGGCTGGGGAGACACTGAACAAGGCACACAATTTTAAGCAGGGTGTGGTGGTGCATGCCCAAACTCTGGGAGACTGAGGTCAAAGGATCACAAATTCAAGCCCCTGCACCTTAACAACTTAGCCAGATCCTGTCTCAAAATAAGAAATACAAAGCTTTGGGAGGAGGAAGTAGCCACACACACAAAAATTACAAAATTTCAGTTAGGAAGAAGTTCAAAAGGTCAGCTGGCAGCATAAGGACTGTAGTTACTTATAATGAACTGTCCTAAGAAAATGACTAAGAGAACAGATTTTAAGTGTTCTCACCCCAAAAATAAGTATGCTATGTGATCTTATAGCAATTAACTTGATTTAGTCATTTCACAATGTATGCGTTTTCCAAAACATCGTGGTATATGATATATAATTTTTGACAAGAAAACAAAGGGGTGCTTAGGATATAGCTCAGTGGCACAACACCTGCCTGGCCAGTGTGAGATCCTGAGTTTGATTCCTGATACCAAAAGAAAAAAAAAAAAATCAGTACAGTGTGACTCATCCCTTAAGTAAAAAGGTCAATAAACAAAAACTCAATCTTGAGTTAATGCAAAAGTTGAAATTAGCAGGTAAGGATTTTTTTTGGTCCCGGGGATCGAACTTGCAATTTTGCGCTTGCCAGGCAGGCGCTTATGCCGCTGAGCTAAATCTCCATCGAAACTATAGTCAATTAGGTAAAAGAAAAAAAATACGCTGAAATGCATGAGCAAACAGGAAGTATCTGTAATGAACTAACAGTGGAAATTCTGTGAGGAGAGCAGAGAACACAGTGTATTAACATCAGTTTCCAACATGAAGTGTTCCACATAGGCAGCAGTGAAGTGACATCTAGGCCCGGAGACCATAGCAAAGGCTATGTCCGCTGCTTTCCTAGTGCGAAGGGCAGCCTGGAAGACTCACAGGGCAAGCAAGGCCAGCTGTCGCCAGGGAGGAGGTGTGTGTGGACTGCTTCCTGAGCATGGAACTCTTTCTAATAACTCTGAATCACTGGGGTGGTGTCCTGCTCATGGCTAGTGCTCCTTAAACTAGTCACATAATACTTGCTTTCTAACAGTGGCTCTGCCAGGAGTCCCCAGACCTCTCAGAACTGAGCTATGAATCATTATAGTGGGATTACAATACCCATTTGGGCCACTTAATACCTGTTTGAATGGCTGTCACATTTCACAGCTGGAGCAACCCATGAGAAACAGATACCTATGGACGTGAAAGCAGTCAGAATCAGCAGGGAACTCAGTGTGCTCCACCCTCGTATGGGGGGGCGGGGGGTCTGGGCTCTCACAAGCACCCCTTCCCTTCTGTTTCACAATGCTTAGTTTTTCCATATGGTAGGGAACAGGAGCAGGTTGCAAAGGGTTGTGCCTGATGCCTAAGGTTTGGAGTTGTAAATCACTGGAGTGCAAATTCAGTTTTTTCTGGAAGCGTAATTTTCTTTCCTTTGGGATGCATCGACTTTACTCCACATTCACCTTGACCCAGTCACACACCCGCTGACACTGGAAAGCCCCTCTGGAGTGTAGAACAAAATCCCTGAGCTCCTGGAAGGAAAGAACCCCTGGGTCCTGCCCTTTAATACCACGGAGACATGTGTCTGGCAGCTGCTGACTAGTGGGACACGAAAGCAGCATGACTCAGCTCTGCTGTGTCATGAGTCTGGCCAGATGCAGGACTCCAGATGCACAGAGGGGAAAGAAGTGCACAGGAACACGTACCTACAAACACACGCACGCAGGCGTACGCGGATCAAGGCCATACCTGGATGGGCGGTGTGATTTGAAAACTACTGCATCCTCTTAACTAAGCTTCTTCAATGCTATTACTTAATGTGAAAATAAAACTGCCAGCCTTTACTACTTCAGTCTTTGCTTTTAGTATTTATTTTCAAAAATGTCTTTCTGACTAATCCTTCCTGGCCAATACTACTGTAGAAACATTATACTCAAGAAAACATGCAATTTTTATAAGCCAAGAAGAATGCATAAGCACTTGCTTAAATAGCCACTGACGGAGCTGCTCCCTCTTCTTGTACAGTGAGTGTGATTATACAGATGTAGACCAGCATCAAAGAAACACACACCGAGTAAGGTGAGGAGGTACTTCCGACTAGCTCAGGTCCCTCAGATTGAAATTAGATTCACGTATTTCACTTCTCCTACCTTCCTAGCCCAGCTCAGAGGTCAAGGGGAAAGTGCCTGTCAGTTTGCCGAAAGTTCTTGTAATTCATCCGAGCTTTTGTTAGGGCTACAGTTTCACAAAAAGCAGTCATCACACTTCTTGCTAAGTTTCACTGAACGCAGGTTGCTTAAATGCCACTGGGTGGCACAGCCATGCACAGACTGAACATGGGGACTTAGAATGCAGGAGTCCGCAGGGCCTTCTCGGGTGTGACCTGGTACTCACTGCATCCCGTTCAATCCTGGGCTTTATGCCATGGCAGCTTCTCACAGGGACAGCCAGATGGTGACTCAGAGCTGTGTCCCCCGGGCTCATGTTTTTGGGGGATTAACCAAGCGGAAGTCCTAGGACCTCGCCCACACTGCACAGCAAGGGCTCCTGTCAGCAGTGCATAGTAAGATGTGCGTAGGGGTAGGGCGGAGACTGGGGCGACTCGAAGGGGACTGCATTGGCCAAAGATACAACAATGCCATCACCATCGAGAAAATAATGATGGAAACAACTTCCCCACACTCTCCATGAGGTCAAGTCAGCCAGATCTGGTATGTCGGAAAATCTGTAAGACAGACAGTTTGGTTTCCTTGACAAATAGCCTCGAGAACAAAGGGGCAGGTCTAGGTGCTGGGCCAGTGTCGGTGAACCTTTTAGAGACAAGTGCCAAACCACAACTCAAAACCCACTTATTTACAATAAAGTGCTAACATCGCAGTTAAACCGGAATACTGAGGTTTTAGTCTGGAAAAAAACAACTCATACATCAACATATTTTATCTTAAAAGAAAAACAGCACATGTGCAGTAGGGTACCCACCACTGTGCTCAGCCCTGGATTTGATCTCCAGTATCATATCCCCCTCCTCACAAAAACAAAACCCTCCCCAAACCAGAGAAGAACTGTGGATGAGTGAAAGGTGAAACATCTCAGGAAACATCAATCAAGTGCATGCTGACACTTCTTTGATTCTGCTTTAAACAAACCACAGCTAATAGCCATTTACAAGACAAGAAAATCTGGGCACACAGTGACCACTATGTGATACTAAGGAACTGGCTTTTCTTTAAGGTGTTTTAATGGTATTGGACTTACATATCTCTAGGGATATATACTGATTATCTAAAAGTGAAGTGATACGATGCCTGAGATTTGCTTTAAGAATTTTCCATTTAGGGGCACAAAGTGGGGGCATGGGTAAAGTAAGAAGATTGGTCAGGCATAAATAACACTGAAGCCAGTTGATGGGCATAGGGGGATATACTTTTCATTTTGAGATATGCTTGATAATGCTATAATAAATTTTTTTTAAAAGAGAAACAAGTATTTAATGCTCTTTATTTTCCAGGGTAAGGATTTTTGATTTTGTTTTGTTACAGTTCCGAAGGGGAAAATGTTCCCAAAGGGGAATGTTCACAGTGTTCACTTGACAGTAACTCCTTCGAGGCCTATCTGGAATACGGAGAAAATGGTGCATGAAAAAAGTGAGAGGGTTTGTAAAGGATGCAAAGTCACACAGCTGCTAGGCGAGGAGCCAGGCAGGATTGGGACCTCACTCTGCCGAGCTCCAAACCTTGACTCTGACTACACTCAATCACTGTCTCTTTAGAAGCTTGTGGCCGGTCAGTGACTCCTCAGAGAGTACCATCCTTTATCACTTCACCAGCCATGAACGTGCCCGCCCTTTTTGCCACGTCGGGCAGCGTGTGGACACCTGGATGCAGGACTTCAGGTGACAGCATACGTGGCTGTTGCTTGGGAACCGTGGGGTCCTGCGGACTCTGGCTACACGCCACCCACATGCCAGCAGCTCTGCGCTTTAGATGACATACGGGGAGGATCTTCAAGGACACGAACAAAGCAAAATCTTTAAACCACCGTTCTAAAATAGCGCAAAAACATGACCACCGAGTGGATAAAAGCGTGCTGCAGAGAAAGCAGGATTAAAGGTAGAACATGGTAAACTCCCCCCAGGGCCAGGAAGGGCAGCTGCCAGGTGCCTGCCTGTCCTGTATCCCAGGCTCAGCAGCCCCCTAGGAATAGGAGCCAGGCTCCTCAGAAAGTGCAGGGACGGAGCCTGGAAGGAAGCTGGGGGCAGGGAGGTGACGGGAAGGCGGAGCAGCGGTACCACAGCCGGCACAAAGGAAGTGTGGGGCCCTCTGCTTGGGGTGCCCGCCACCATGGCCACCACAGGGTAAAGGTGCCAAGACACCTCCCCAGGAAGCACCTGCCCTGGCTTTTCCTACCCTTCCGGGTCTCTTCTCCTCCCAGGCTATGGTTCTGGAGCTCCCATGCAGGAAAGGCAGCTCCCCACTCTCCAACACACAGCAAGAGAGCTGAAGCACCCAGCACTGGTCCCCCAGCCCGCAGCCCTGCTCACATTCTTCCGCACTTTGTAAATCTAAACTCAAATCCACTGGGTCCTCTGTGTAATGGAAACATCAGAAAGGGCACTTCCGGGAAAGCAGGCTTTCCTCACAAAGCTGTAAGACCTTTCCTCTGTCACAGGACACTTCATTGTACCTGCTGCACTGTTTTAAATTATGCTAGATGCTTCGTAATGGCTGTGAATTAATGTAGAGGGTTGCAGTGGATGTTTTAAAAAAAGCTAATTCAGTGAGCAGGATGTGGTGGCTCATGTCCGTCATCTCAGCACTCTGGGAGGCTGAGGCAGGAGGATCCCAAATTGTAGCCAGCTGGGGCAATTTAGCGAGACTCTGTCTAAAACAAAAACATTTAAAAAGGTCTGGGGATGTAGCTCAGTGTGAAAGCCTTGGGTTCAATCCCTTGCACTGCCATAACAAAACAACAAAACAAAGTGTAGAAGATATCAGAGTGTACAGCATGTAATAAAGGCAATACTGTTTAGTGAAACCTGTTTCCTATCCATGTGTACCATGACTGTCTACATGTATTTACTGCACACAGCCCTACTGTAAATTGTAAAGCATATTTTTTATAGTTTTTCCTGTTTAACAAAAAAGAAAATACTGGTAAATGTGCTGACAGCTCTACATTACCTAACTTCTCACCATCCAGTTCTGAGAGTTTCTGTTCAGCCTTCTGATTGCCAATTCTTGGTACCAGGCCACTAGCATATATTAAAGAATAAGGGTCTATGCCGGGCATGGTGGCACATGCCTGTAATCCCAGCACTTCAGAAGCCGAGGCAAGAGGTTCACTGTGAGTTCAAGGCCAGCCTGGACTACACAGTGAGACCCTGTCTCATAAAGAAAAAGAAAAACAGCATAAGGGTGTATTAATAGGCTGCTTTATCATCTATTACCAAAGTGAGAGCAGAACAGCAGACTTTGTGGGAAGGTTTACTAGATGACTGTCCCCTGTCCCCTGATCTGGTGCATCTGGCTGATGGGATACACTCTGCTCTTCACAGGTCCTGGGGAGCACAGGGGAGCAGTTTTTTTTGGGGGGGGATCAGGGTGGTCCCCTCTCTACCGAGTGGTAGAGAAGGCTTCCATGTAGAAAAAGACTGACCTGTGGTCAAGTCTCAACTCCACCTCTTCTGAGACTTGTGACTACTGTTTTGGGTCTCAGTGTCCTCTCTAAACAGGGTGTCCTCTCTAAACATCTGTCCAAAAGGCAGGTATGTGCAGGAAGGAAGGGAGTCTGCGCCCCGCACCCAGGCAGCTGCCAGCTGGGACAGGTGCTGTGATGAAATTCGACTTTGTGAGGAATGCGGAGGAACACATGCACAGAAGCCAGAGAAAGCAAACTCCTTAGGGGAGGAGGCCTGCTGGGGTGCTGGTAAGGTGCTGGGACTCATGCATGATTCCCTGGGCCCTGCTCCTTGCTGAGGAGCTGGCTTGATGGGGAGGGGGTCAGGAGGGCTCTGGGCGGGATCTCCCACCCAGTGGGCTCTGCCTCAGCACCAACAAGGCCTCTTGGTTCTTCTGAAATCCATGGCATCGCCTTTTACTCTTGGACATTGGCCCTCTGGAATGAATGTGAAATCATCTCACTCAAAGGAATGCGAGCTACTTAATAAACTTGCGAGTTCCTCAATAAACATTAAAGAGCGGACATTTGTTCCAGATCCCATGGGGAATAAGTGGAAGTTTATAATCTTGGCTGGGAAGAGGAGATACCCACAAAATGACAAGGCAGGAAGTGCCACAATGAACAGGATCAGAAAGTCTGATAGCACCATGGAAAAGCACAGGTCAGGGACAGGGTCAAGCCCGAGGGCATCACAACTCCCCCGGTAAAGAGGCTGGCATTTCCAGGCACAGCAAAGACATAGGCTTCTAGCAAGGCCACAAGACAGCTGGGGCAACGGTAGGGTGGAGGAAGTCGTCCCAGCACCCACATGGCAGTACAGACACTGTCCAGAACCATTAGTGGACAGCGATCAGAGAAAGCAGATCTGCTTCATTTGATAGTAGTGATTTTAAACTCTCTGAAGACACAGCCCCACTTCCAGCCCGCACCCTGTGTGGGTGGGTTCCCTCCAGACCTCTCTCCCATTTTCCAAGGCGTGGTCCCTGCCCTGTTTCAGAACTAGCCACGGTGATGAACCCCCACCTGACCGCGCATTCGAGAGGGTGAAATGAGGCCATCCAGGCGGTGATGACTCCTTGACAGGAGTATCGGGCTTAACACAACACACATTTCCCTCTCTCCACACCGAGTGGCTCCAGCAGCAGTGTGGACAAATGAGCGGACCTCTGGTCAAGTTGTCTTTCTGTCCACCTCAGCATGCGCCAGCCCTTCCATGAGGAAGGAAAAAGGCGGGGCAGAAAACAACTTTGGGTCGGGACTTAGCTCAGCGACATAAGTAAGGGCTTGTCTGGAAAGCGCGAGCTCGTGAGTTCGATCCCCGGTACAGAAAGGAAAGGAAAGGAAAGGAAAGGAAAGGAAAGGAAAGGAAAGGAAAGGAAAGGAAAGGAAAGGAAAGGAAAAAGGAAAGGAAAGGGAGAAAGAGAGAAAGAGAGAAAGAAAGAGAGAGAGAGAGAAAAAGAAAGAAAGAAAGAAAGGAAGAAAGAAAGAAAACAACTTTTGACATAAACTTCACTCCCTGCTGTAGCCCCCAACCTCCCTGGGGTCCTGGGAGCTCCTGTGGCGCGGTGCATGTGGTGGCTGTGTGTCCCCATCCTCTGCCTCAGGTCAAATCTACATAAAAATTCATACTCCCAAGCGCTGGTCCTCAAGTGACACTGAGCAGTCGCACAACACTCCCGCACTCAGGACCCCCGCGTGCCCCCGAACAGCACTGGTGATAAAGGGCTGTTACACTGCTGAAGTCCGGGTCTGGGGCCCCGAGTTTCCCCAGAGCATCTCCGCGCCCTGAACAAAGAGGCCGGGCAGGGAACACGCTGTGCCTTTGTCCCCTCTTAATCTGGGTACGTGGGAGGAAAACGGAGCACACATTTTTTCACTGGTAACAAGAAAACCTGCACGAAAAAAATCGTTAAAAGTTGCTAATCTTGTTATTAGGAAAAAATTTTTTAAAAATCCATTTTCCTCCCTGCCTCCCTGATTGGTGTCCGCCCGGCCCGCGGGAGGCAGGGTCACCGTCGCCCAGCAGGGACAGCGGGCTTCCCTCCCCGGTCAACAGGCCGGCGCTTAGAACCTTAGAAACGCGACCGGCTGGGCCTCTGGCCCGGCCGGGGGCGTCGAAGGGAGCCGGCCAGGGAGGGGTTCCCTTCCTCGGCCCAGGAGCGCGTTCCCGGACCGCACAAAGCGGCCCGCGCCCCGGCTCCCCCCGCAAAGCGTGCACGAACCAGAAGAACCGCAAGCGCCGCACGGCGGAGGGACGCGGCGCGCCCCAGGAGCAGACCGGCGCCGGCCGCGGCGCCCCGAGACCCTTCCGCGGCGGAGGTGCCCCGGCCCGCGTGGCTTCCGGGGACACCGAGGCGGGAACGCCTCGCGGCCGCCCGGCCCGCAGCCCCGCGCGTCCCGGCGCTCACCTGGTTCGCGGGCGCGGGCGCTCGTCGGCAGCGGACGGCACAGGCTGAGGCCCGCGGCGAGGAGCAGCAGGCGCCGCGGCCCCATGGTCCCCGCGCGGCGCGGGCTTCCACTCGCCGGCCCGGCCCGGCCCGGCCGCTCGGCGCCGCAGGCAGGAGGAGGCTGCGGGTCCCGCGGGCTGCGGCGGCGGCGGGCCGGGGTTGCAAGGGGCGGGGACACGGCGGGGGCGGCGGGGCGGCGGGGCGCTCAGGTCGTGCGCCCCCGCGCGGCCACCCTGCGGCGCACGTGCGCCCCGGCGCTTTGTCCCGGCGGCTCCAGGCTGTGTCCCCTCGGCGGCCGTCGGTTCGGGGTGCAGCTCGGTGTCTGGACGGAAGATGTGCGCGTGGCCTCTTCCTCAGTGCAGGGGAAATGGATTTAAAAGTGTATGCTGTGGGGGCAGAGCTGTCCCCAGATGCTTGGACAGGATTCACAGCATTTTAACCCCGTTTCCCCTGCTTCTCTTTGTTTCGCCGCGTTGGAGGATTTATAGTAGGGACCCTCAGCTGCCACCCGCGAATCTCCCACGCGCTCCGATCTGTCACTGCGCGGACTCGTGGCGAGACTCCGAGGGCGACGCCCCGGGCGCCCTTTGACCTTTCCGTCTGGCCTAAGCCGAGCCTCAGGAGGACACGCTCAACGGCGCTCAGAGGTTGGGGGGGGGTCGCGGCCAGGCCTGGTGGAGGGGTCCGCCGACCGCTTTGCTCGGAGGCCCTGGGAGCGGGCCCTGGGACGCCGACAAAGAGGGCCCCTCTGGCCGGCGTTTGTAGGCAGTTCAGCCGCAAACCCTGAGCCGCTTGCCTGCCTGGGGCGCTGATGGGACGGGCTGCTGTGCAGGCCAAGGGGAAGGCCGGGCTGACTGCCGGCGGGCAAGCTTCTAATTTTCATCACGGCCTGCACAGAGCCCGGTAGAAAAGCCGACCTTATTTTTTACTACTGCTAAAATGTCACAGATTTATCACTTTTAGCCAGGTGTAGTGGTGCCTGGCTGTAATCTTAGCTATTTGGGAGGCCGAGGCAGGAAGATTGCAAGTTCAAGACCAACCGGGGCTACTTAGACTCTGTATCAGAATAGAATCCTACGGGCTGGACTTGTAGCTCAGTGTCCAGGGCTTGCTTAGCATTCCTGAGGCCCTGGGCTTGACTTCCAGTATTGCAGAAAGATCCATCCTTTTAAGTTATGCAAGAAAAAAAAATGCTTCTAAAAGAACTGGGACATCCGAGTGATTGTAAAGAACACTCCAATGTCAGCATTTGTTTAATCATGGAGGACATCTTAGAATCAATGAAATACAGTGCAAAATTTGTAAATATTAACAAAAATTTCGGACAGTATAAAGATATGAAGTGAAAAGTACAGTTGTGTGTGTCCCTCTTGGAGCCTCAGGGATTGTGGATGCCCAAGACCTGGGCTGTCCAACCCTGCACACGTAGACTCTGTGTCCCCTCCTGTGTCCCTGCAGAGTTGGAGTTGGCCTATCTTCCTTGTGTTATGCTTGGTGTCTCCTTTGCATCACTAGGTTTGTGCATGGGGGTCAGTAAGTGAAATAAGGGTCACTTGAACCTGGCATGGGGTTACCAGTGCTACTGGGGTGATAGGGACAGCTGGCCTGATGACTGAGGTGGCCACAGACGTTTTAACGTGTAGCATGTGCAAATGTGGATTCTTGGAAGAGCCGTCAGCCCTATGGTTTTAGGTTCTATGTATCTGACAAATATCCTAGGTGACGGCGAGATAGGAGGACTCCTCATCCAGTGTCAGAAACAGTATTCAAAAGTAGTGTTGCTCGCTCGCGCGGCAGCGTGGATCAGAGGCCCTGGGGGACTCGCTCACCTATAGCGCTGGGCAGGGTCCCGCACTGGCTCTGTAGGTCTGGGGCATGGCCTGAGCATTTACATTTCCACACCTGCCCTGCTGCTGCTGTGGGGTAGGAGGGATACATTCTGGAAACCGTGGCTGTAAGACAGCTGGGAAGAGAACTAACGAAGAGTTCACATAGGGTTGGCCCTCAGTATTCAAGCGGAATTAGGCTCAGGATCGCTAAGCACAGCAGAATCAGAGGGTGCTTATGCTGCTTACCTCAAATTACACAGTCCCTGCACATAACCTGCATACATCCTTCAGTACACCCCCCCTTTTTTTGAGACTATGTAGTTCAGATTGACCTTGAACTCAGTGATTCTCTTGCCTCAGCCTCCTGTGTGTAGGGGTATGCATCACCACATCTCCTCTGATACACTTTAAATCTCTCAATTATATAACCCAAAGGCAATCTGAATACTGTATAAAAGGTTTCTATATTGTATTTTTATGGAATAATGAAAAGATAAATTTTTTTCCTGAGTAGTTTCTACTCTGTATTGATGGATTGGAGAACACGGAACCCTTGGATATGGAGGGGTGACTGCTTTGCCACAGTATTTATAGACAAGCAAGCACCTAATGAAACACTCAGGGGCTCCCGGCTGGGATTAATGATTCCTGTACTACACACATCCCTGTGTTATCATTTAAGCCTTTCCGTACCCTTCTGACTTCATTCTCATTCTTGACCAGAAGAGTAACTCTCATTCCTATTGGTACTTCTAGTAGATTTGTATGTTTCCAAAAATATTACTGCCCTGTATGCTTTAACTATTTAAAGTACCTCTCAGGAATTCTGCAAAT
Organism: Hydrochoerus hydrochaeris; assembly: GCA_004027455.1. Taxonomy (NCBI): domain Eukaryota; kingdom Metazoa; phylum Chordata; class Mammalia; order Rodentia; family Hydrochaeridae; genus Hydrochoerus; species Hydrochoerus hydrochaeris. Next base: position 33,134 of record PVLA01001243.1, read on the forward strand.
TATATTTTTCTAGGCTTCCTTGTTTCATGTCTGTTGTATCTGAGTATTACATTTTATTCTTCCAGAGCTATTTTTTTGGACACTAACTCTGATTAAACTTAGGGAGTACTAAACTACATCACCAGCCCTGTGTTTATTTTTTTAAATTTTGAGATGGAATCTTTCTGGTAAGTTGGTAAAAGATCACAAATCACAGCCCCTCAAGTAACTGGAATTACAGGCATGTGCTGTCATGCTCAGTTAAAACTATTTTATCTGTAGGTTTATTCCTAATATAGCTTCATCTTTTTCTTGAGAAATCAGACTAGAGGTTGGAAGTGACTATTTTTCAATGCTCACATTTTTGTTTTGTTGCTTAGGTTGTTTATTTTCAGTCTCGTTAGTTTTCACATAGTTTAAATTTTTTTTTCTTTCCTTTTACTTTACTTGGGTTTTTGAGCCAATTGCTGTTAATATTCACTGCTTTTCCCTAAATGACCACTGCAGCTACTTTTTGTAAGTTTTGGTACATACACCTGTGTAGTTCATGTGTAAAGATGTTAATTTTATGAAGTATTCAATCCATAAATTACTGGGAGTTTTGGCTGAAACTTTAGATTGATGTTTAATTTTGCGTTGTTTGTTTACTGGCAATGTTCTTTTCTCTGTTTTGTCTTCAGGTTTTACAAAGTTCCTATACTGTTTGCACATTTCTGGAAGAAGGTATCAGTTCCTTTATTACTTTTGTTTCATGCACCAGACACTGAGCTCCTGTATCAGTTTTAGGGCAAGTGCATGGAGATGGCCTAGAGTAGAAAATCTCCCCAACCAGAGAAGTAAGCCATGATTGTCGCTTTCTTAACCAGAGTTGATAGACGTGCTCCTCAGAAATGAAATCTCAACTTTCCACATGCATTAACATTCAGACTACTTGGTATTAGCTCCTGGTTTTCATCTTGTCGGTTTTAGTTTGCCTGGCACCAAACAGTATGAGCTGGTACCATATCATCCTCTCACGTTTATGGTATTTGGTAGTGTTTTAGAATGAACAGTAAGATGGTAAGAGTTTTAATCTCAAAATAGTATGAAAGCCTCCTTTTAAACCATTAGATGATCTACCAGCTTCAGGTATTCTGGCTACCTTGCCTCTATCCAAAGCTGTCCAAAGACAACGGTACTGTATATTCCAACCGCCTGCCTAATGATTTACTCCCTTGTATTCAGACTAAGCGTGAGGTAGTCCAGGTTCTGTGTACAGAGTTCCACATTTGTTTTTCAAGAAAACAACAGGCTGTAACCCAGGAAGGAACAGAAATTCTGTTTCTGTCTTTTTTCATTATAAATCTGTGTGAGTACTTTGGGTTTAGCCCAGGAGACCAGCCTCATGGGCTAAGATACTAAACAAAAGTGAAATTCAGTATCTGTTCAGAACAAAACAAACAAAAAACCCTCCTTCATTCCATTAAAATAAATTCTGTATCTTTTAGTTCTCTTTGTTGATTTCCCTTTTAATGCATTTCAGTTCCATGGTTTTATGTGCTAGAGAGTTCAGTAACAAGGCAAACTAGCAAATCTATGTGAGCTGTTTTGTTTGGAAATTGAAAGGATTTTTACTCTTTGACCTAAATGGTAAAAGACCTGGATAAGTCAGTTTTCCATCGCTGTAACAAAATGCCTGAGAAAATCACCTAAAATGATTGGCTCACAGTTTCAGAGGTTGCAGTTCATGGTTCACTAGCTCTACTTCTTTAGGCCTAAGTGGAGGAAGACACTTCATGGCAGCTGGAGTATATGGAGAGGGAGGCTGTTTACCTCATGGTGGCCAGAAAACAGAGAGAGAGGGAGAGAGGGAGAGGAGAACAGAGGGAGAGAAGGAGAGAGGGAGAGAGGGAGAAGGAGAGACAGGGAGGGAGGGCTGGGGACACTGTATAGTCCCTGGGGCTATGTCCTGACTCACTCCCTTCAACTGGATCTCATCTCCCACTAGCCAGTTCCACTATAATCTCATCAGTAGATTAATCATTTATAAGGTCAGTGCCGTCATGGTCCAATGACTTCACTAGACCCCACTTCTGAGCACTAGTGCTTTGGGCTGTAGCCACAATACATGAGTCTTTGGGGCTCACTTTGTATTAAAACCGTAACAAGTCCTATTCACATGAGTGCTAGCCTGTGAGCAGTACTGACTCCTGAGGGGCAGTGGGTGGTGGGTCTGGGCTCCTTCTCACTCCACTGCTGGAATCCATGTCTGTGCCAGCCACTTACAAGGCACTGTAGTCTTTGAACTTACAGAGAGTGAAACACAGCACCTGTCCTCCATTCAAACCCGTTACCAAGACTTGGTTCCAGTGACAGAGGCAAAAGTGTTCTCACAAAGCTCATCAGAGTCTCACCAGAGTATTCACCATTCAGAGTTTTGCGGTTTGCCCGCTGGGATGGGATAGCCGAGGAATACCACAAATACTTAACCACAAAGTCATAAAAATCACATTACAAATCGCACCTCTGATGAGTGTCCAACCACACATCCACACAAGTGCACACTGGACCGGCAGTGTTAGAAAAAAGCTTCCACCGAGTAAGAAAAGCTCTGCTCCCCAGAAGGAAGCTGGCCAGGAGCCCTTGTGGGTCACAGTTGCTAGGAACGACCAAACTCTGGCTCAGTAAAGCTCAGTCCTTGGTCTGTAAATCACCATGCCATTTGTTTCTTGTTCTTCTATTTTTCTTCACACTCATCTGTGTTTCTTAAAGATTTCAGACAAGGAGCAACCGGGATCTGCAGCGGCACCCTTGACTTGCAGACTGACAGAAAGCAAGTGTCCTGGGCTTTCTCAGAGGACACTGGCCAGAGGAAAGCATCTTCGCGAGTTGTTGCGGTCACCTGGCGCAGGGCTCAGTGAGGACCTGCCCTCGTCAAGGATGCCAGCAATTGCTGGCTTTTGCTTCCAAGTTCCGCTCCCCTGGTTTGGCTCTTCCTATACATTTCTATTGCCAGTCTTTCCTGGAGCGAGGAGGAGGAAGCCAGCTCGCTGCCTTTGCCCCGGACCCTGCTGCTGCTGTTGTGCATGCAGTGGGCGTAGCAGCTGGGAGGAAGGCTTATTCTCAACTTAGAAGGCTGGGGATGTAGCTCTGGGGTGCAGTGCCCGCCTGGCAAGTGCCTGAGTTAAATTCCTGGTCCCCCTGCCAAAAGGTAAAGCTTAGCTGTGTATCCGATTCCTTTTACAGAAGTGAAATGTATTAAAAACAAACAAACAAACAAACAAAAAAAACACCAACTCCCAGACCCATAAACTGTTGAGACACACAGCCTTGTCTCATGCCGTCTTTGTCAAAACCATACATAATTTGGAATAACCACTAAAGTAGCAGGTTCTACTTTTCAAAGAAGTTTTGCATTTTCCTAAAGTTCTGCTGGTCTTACCCTTAGGATCGCTTGTGCCAACTGAGCTTACTTTGTAAGCCCTAAGCTTTTTCTGGGATGGGGATGGCTGAACGGTTCTGGGTCACTTCCCTTCTGTTTTCAGCAGCAGAAGTACCTTTGTCTCCATCCCTGGTCCTGCTGGATGTGTGGCTGCCTCCATAGGGACCGCTGCAGTTTGGATGTGGCTTGGACCACCACAAATCACTTTCAACAGTGGTTCCCAAAGTAAAGGCGTGGAGAGGGGCCCTGACCCTAAATGGGCTGTACCATCAGGAGTGGATTAACGTACTGTGGAGACTGGGTTGAGTCCCAAGATTGGATTTGGTCTCAAAGGACTAAGCCAGGTCTTTGGGGGAGGATAGTCACTGTGAAGTGGGTTGCTACGAAGTGTGTTCCCTCTGGCACTGTCTTCCACACGCAGGACCCTTTGCCATGAGGCTCTTACCAGAAGCCAGGCGGATGAGGTGCCACACTCCCAGACTGCTGCCACGAGAGCTTGGCACCCAGCTTCTCTCTGTAAAGACCTCCACCTCACATCTAAGGCAGGGCCCGTGTGCTGCTGTCTGGAACTGTGGGAGTAGGTTTTGGCCAACAGAATGTACACACATGTGACCTGTGTCACTTTTTCCTTCCTGGGGTTGGGAACCAGTGCAAGTGCAGAGCCAACTGGCCAACCTGGACCCTGGGGTCATCTTGCAGCCTTGTTTGCCTCTGAGTTGAGGCGTGACTTGAGGGAAAAGAAACTCTTGTCTTGTTTCAGCTGCAGGGTTGTGCATCTCTTCCTCATGGCAGGTTGCTCTAGCTGCTTCTGATACATTATTTCTTTTTCTTTTTTCATTTTGTCTTTTTGAGACAAAATGCTATGCAGTGCAGGCTGGCCTTGTGCTTACTTTGTAGCCCAGGCTGGTCTCCAATGCACAGTGATCCTCTTGTCTCAGCCTCCTGAGTACTGGGATTATAGGCATGTGTGCCACCATAACCGGCCCATTATTTCTTTTTCTAAAATGGTCTCTCCTAAAATATTCCACTCACTAAATGACTTAGAGTTCATTGAGATGACTTCAAAGCCACATTAATGTAATTAAGTAACATTTATTTTACATAAAACAATTTTCAAAGAATACATTTTAAAACCATCTAGATACTGATTTTGTAGCATTACAAAAATCGAGAGGCAAAACAAGTATTCAAATAAATTGTGAAGGGTGTGGGGGCTACGATTGCTATCTATGCTATTCCTTAATCATTTTCAGACTCTGTGTGAGTCCTATCATGAGGCAGTAGTGCACTTTCGCTTAGTAGGAATAAATCACATAAAATATATACTTTTATACAGAAAGTGTTACTGTACTGTCACTTTCCATTACTTATAAAAACTTCATTTTGAATTGCACAAAAGGTTGCTTTAAAATGGGTAATTCCCAAAGACGGTCTAGCACTCTATGTCTAAACAATTCATTGTAAATTAATTAGGTTTCTGTTTCTCCACAGATAAAAAATATCTATGAAGAGTTACATTATTCAAGTGGGACATTCAACATTTTTCATAGGAAAATAGGTTTACATATTTGTCCCTAAATCAGCTAAACTTTCCCCGCTACTTTAAAACCAATCACAGGTGTCCAGAGTTTCCAATCAGGGTCCCTACACCCCAGTACAACGTGAATGCGTCTACCTTAATGCATTCTGCGTCTCACTGCCCTGGAAGATCAGAGGACAAAAAGGCACGTGGGTACATTCTTCGGAACAGTTTTGGTCTTTAAATCACATGTTTATAAGCAGTGATTTCAATCACGTTTAAAAACAAAAATACTAATGAATTCATTTCTCATCCAGGGGATGGGGAATCCAGGACACGTCACTTCCCGTAGAACTTCTTGTTGAGCAGGTAGATGAGGAGGTTCACGTTCACCTTCACCTTGTCTAACATTTTCATCACCGCTACGCCTTCGTACTGCATCTGCAGTAAGTCCTGAAATTGGAGGGCACATGGTTAAACGTCACCAGGGAAACGGCAGCAACGCTGGAAGAACGTGTGTGGAGAGGAAGTGAGGCCTCACTCACGCTCAGGGACTAGGTGGAGGTGCTTACCCTTGGTGTGCGTGAGACCCCTCTGTTTACAAACACAGGTGAGTTTGAAACAGGTTTCTGGGTCCTGTCTCCTAGAATTCTTGATTTTTGTAGCTTTAAGATGAGGCACACAGAGACATATTTTACTGATTTCCCAAATTATAGTGGCATGGTGGTCAGATGTGAAAATTCAAGAATCACTGACTTACATGAAGGAAAGTTTTTAAAATACAAGGACTTCTAATATCAAGTATATAATTATAATGTCAACTTTTAATTGAAAAATTCACTGATCAGATGCTCCAGCAAAATACATGGAGTTCTTTACCACAGTAGAATAATCTTTTTTTCCCTCCTTTTTGTGAGGGGAGGGGTACTGGGGATTGAATCCAGGGGCTTTGCAATGGGCTACATCCCCAGGTAATTTTTTTTTTTTTAAAACAGGGTCTTACTAAATTGCTACATTGCTGGGCTTGAACTCATAATCCTCCTACCCAGCCTCTTGGAGTGCTGGGATTAAAGATGTGCGCTATCACACCCTGCTTAGCAGTAGTGTCTTTGTGTGTGTGTGTGTGTGTGTGTGTGTGTGGGTGTGGGTGTGGGTGTGTGGGTGGTTGAGACAGGGTTTCGCCATGCAGTTCAGGCTGGCCTTGAGCTCACTTTGTAGCCCAGGCTGGTCTCAAACTTGCAATGATCCTCCTGCCTGAGTCTCCTGAGTGCTGGGATTACAGGCGTGTGCCATAACGCCCAGTGATGATTACCATTCTTTTTGGGGTAAATGATGGCCATCAATAATGAGAATTTTTCATGTATTTATTGGCCATTTGTACTTCTGAGAAGTATCTGTTCATTTTGGTTGCCCAGTTTTTGATTGAGTCTTTTATTTTGGAGGTCTAATTTTTTTGAACTCTTGTAAGGAGAAATTTAAATACTCCCCCCAAGTTACATATTCTGTTGTCTTTAAAATATTTCAACATATATGCTAGTTTGTTTCATTTATGCTAATAGTTTATCTTAGTTCACTGAAATTTAGTTTGGTTCTTTAAGAATATTTTTGGTTTATATCTTTTTTGTTGTTGTTGTTTTGAGACAGGGTCTTGTCCTGTAGTTCAGGCTGGTCTTGAGTTGGCTATATAATCCAGGCTTGCCTAGAATTTACAGTGGTCCTCCTGCCTCAGCCTCCTGAATCCTGGGATTATAGGTGTGTGCCACCACACTAAGATTGGTTTATGTTTTATACTGAGTAAGTACTTTGAAGATAATGACACACAGTATAATAACTATTGTTATTCTGTTATTATTTGGTTATTAATTTTTTATTTTTTCATAAAAAAGGTTTATGAGTTGTGGTCAAAATCAGTAAATGTTTCAATTTTAAAAGAACTAATACAGTAAAAGACATTATGATTAATCCCCCTCAAAATGGTCCTTTTCTTTCTGACCTATCCCACTGTTCTGCTACTTTCTGAAGCAGTCCCAGAAGTCTTTTGTGTCTTTGTGAGGTGTGATTAAAAAAAAAGTACAAAACAATACAGTGAATATATTTTGAGGGGGATTAATAGTGATGCCTTTTGCTGTAATCATATTTTTAAAAATTATTCACCATATTTTTTTAATCACAGTGGGTAATTCTGTTTCATAGATTTCTTTAGGATACTGAGGGAGGATGGGTTGGAGGTGATCTAGGATCATGCAGCTATAATGTGACAGGGACCTGCCCTAGTCCTATCTGCAGTGTTCCCAGTCTAGACTCGGCCACCACTCTTTCTACAGTAATTTACACAGCAGCTTGTCTGAAAGGCACATACGTGAATGGGAGTCTAACTCCACCTGGACAGTGGTCACGTGCTGGGCTGGCTCACGGGCAGGTGACCCGTGGAGCTGCACAGGGTCTCGGGTGCAGAAGGGCCCTATGCTTGGTTTAATGCTCTCCTGCATTAAAGCCCGTCTTGATTTTGAACCAAGAACCCTTTGTTTTGCATTGATTCCTATGGGTCATGCAGCTAACTCTGGTTATGTATTAATAAAAACCTGTGGCATACCGGCCACCTGCATCCAGCTGAGGGATAATGTTTCACCATCAAGCCTGAGCATGAATGAGTGGTGTGAACAGCTAACACTACTGTGCCCTGGCTCGTTAATAAAGGTGCAAAGAAGGCTCGCTTCTGTCCTAGCACCCAGGCGAAGCCTGCCGGGACTCCTGAGCTCTCTTTCCACTCAAAGCAGTGTCTCCTTGCAACTCAGCCAATGGGTGGGCATTGACTAGCAATGCATCCTGTTTTCACTGTGTTCAGAAGGTCCTGGTGTGCTGTAGCACAGATTCTCTTCCTGTATATACCTAGCATTATGAAGAGGACCTGGAGATACTCATGGACAAAGCTGCTACAAGAACCTGTGGTGACATTTAAAACAAGCTGGAAAACAGTTCATTCACTGAAGTATTCTTTCTGTAATTACATATCATCTTTCATTCAGGGTCCCTATGGAACCCATTGAGGTCCCATTTTTCTTTTTAAGGCTCCAAGGACTGGAGAGAGAAAAGGTCCTGGCATTGGCTCCCAGAGGATGTGATGGTTTCAGGGCGCAAGGCCAGGGGCTGAGCTGCAGCGGCCAGCAGTAAGTTCACTGCCTGGGCTCAGCACCCTGATTCACTCGGCTCTGTGCGGAGGGCCTAGAGAGTACTGCAGAGATTTTCTGAGGTCCAGGAAAACCGCTGTTATAAAAAGTGTTACATGAAAAGGAAGAAGTTCAGAGTAAGCAGACCCTGTACTAAGGCTTTGAAGATAAGGGTTAGAAGGAAAGCATTTTGCCTTTTGTTTTTCTTTTTTTGATTCCTCAGCTTCCTTCAAGTATGCTTAGCTTAAAATGCACTTTTTATGAGAAAATAGTAATAATTCATATTGTAAATACCATTTTTTTCTACTTCTAAGTATATGCTTTAGACCATGTCTTTCATTCTTATGACCCAAAATACTTGACAAATAGATTCAAGAAGTGGATACAAAAACTATTCTAGGAAGGAGAAAGAAATGAAGGAGAAACAGGAGAAGGGAAAGTTCCAAATTTAGGCACACAGTCTTAGAAAGAAGTGAAGTTTCCAACAGAGGGAAATTTTTCAGCCTTTATTTAGTATCTTTGAATACTTTTATATTCTTTTGTATAAACTCAAAATAGAAGTACAATTTAGAAAATATGACTGCTATAGTTTACCATTTGAAAGTATTTTAAATTCCAGCAACTTAAAAAAAATCATTTTTTTTTTTTTTTAAATCATCCACATGGGCATAGTAGCACATACCTGTAATCCCAGCTATTTGGGAGGCTGAGGCAGGAGGACTGCAAATTTGAGGTCAGTTTGGGCAATATAGATAAAATCCTGCCTCAAAATAAAATCTGTGCATGTACCAACTCCCCACAATAACTGTAATCATTATATACTGCCAACATGTACTGATAGAAAAGGAAAATTACATATGTGGCTCATAAATTTTGTTAAAGTAAAGGGTGGGGGATACAGTGAAATGGTAGAGTGCTCGTCTAGTAGTACACATGAGATCCTAGGTTCAATTCCCAGTACTGTAAAACAAAACAACACAACCAAAGAAAAAACATAAAACCCAAACGCTTAAAGATGAATGCCAGCAACAAAGTTTGCAGTAGTTGTCTGCTGAACTTCACAGATGTCAGAACAGTGAGCCAGGAAAGCCTCAGGTGGCCCTTGCATAAAAGTCACCCCCAATCCCAGCCTACCTGAATATTTAGCTGCACTGTTTCCATTTCAACACCAAGGAATTTTGACCTGACATCAAAGATGCCCACATCTTCAGTCGCTATGATATCGAACGTGATATTCTTAAACCTAGTGAAGAAAGAACGTTCACACCTGTGCAATTGCAGATACACTCTTAAATTTCAAGCGCATGGAACCCTGATTCACTGCTTAGTGAGCAGCCTGTGGTGGGAATTCTAAGGAAGTCACCAAAAACCTCACATTGTGTTTTTCCCACTCTGCTCCCCAAATAGTAGGTCAGATGGCTACTGCTGAGATCTGACCACTGCATGCTTAGACCACTGAAAATAGGTGCTTTATTACAAAATAAACAGAAAATACAGCCCATGTTTCTGAGAAGCATAAAACACAGTTGAAAATCCATGAAAATCACAGATGAGAATGAAATGTGGACCCTTGATGCTGGGAAGGCAGCGGTGACAGATAAGCTAGGTTGTTAAGGCAGGTGTGGAGGCTGTCCAGGGGGCTGGTGGGGCGCACTTCTGGGAGTGTCTGGCTGGGTCTTGGAGAAACCGCCTTGGGTACTATACCCAGGTCCTGGCCTCTTCCTCTCTGGTGCGGTTCCCTACTCTGCTTCCTGGGCACCTTGCACCAGGCCCTTCCCCATGATGGTGCTCCTTGGAGCCAGCCTAGCTTGGACCACAACCTTTGAAACTATGAGCCAAAGAAACGTTTTTTCCTTTAAGTCATGGCTGTCAGGTGTTTGGTCCCAGCAACAGGAAAGCTGCCCAAAATGACAGTGTTCCAGGTGGTAATTTTTACAGCAACTTTGAAAGAGGAAGAAGGCTTTCTCTGAATTTGTGCAGTTGAGAGGTTTCATGAGATCAGTGGAACAGAGGCTTGAGAAGAGGAAAACGGCCATCTGACTTGAGACAGAGGGTAAGGCAGGGACGGGGTGCTAGATCATGATTCCTTCTAAAGGAAGCAGCTCTGTGCTACTTGGGGTGGGGAGGTGGCTCTCTGTTTTCTCTCCCACCTTGAGGTCACATGGCCACAGCACACTGGCAGAAGTGTTTCTGACCTGGGGCTGTACAGACCATGGCTTCAAAAAGGCCATTGACTGTATTGAGTCCCAATGACAACTGTTCATTCTCACTGCTGTGACTCAGATCACTTGGGTAAAGCAGGAGGCTCACATATCCACAACCACAGGGAACACACAGGCCTGAGGCCAAGCTGGTGACCCCTGCACAAATGAACCCGTACCATCTGGAGTCAAGAGTGAGTTTGACAGACCATGTAGAGCTGTCTCCAAGGCCAAGGACTCCAAGGAGGAGCTGAGGCAGATTTGATGTGAGTGACAGCGTGTGCGCTCTGTGTGGGATTCTGGTCAGACTTACTGGTTTGTTTGCAGGTCGTCGATCCCCAGCAGGACTCGCTTCTCATGCAGCTTTGCAGCTGTGTATCTTACCGGTTTCGCTCTCTTCACGCCTTTGGGCTCTCCTTTTCCATCCAGTTTGATGGACCGCCGAGCATTTCTGGCAGAATAAGAATAGACCGCCCGTGGGCACATTGTCGCATGCTGCTTGTGACATGCACCTTTTTATTTTGTGATATAGGTAACAAGGGGGAAATCTCACTACTGAATCATTTAGGGAAAAGGTTTTCCCATGTGAAGTTTGTGTTATAGGCTACCTCCCTTCCCCAGGCCACTATTTTTAAGAAACTTACATCTGTTTTCTTAGGCTTACTAAACAAATTTTAAGTCATTTTTCAAGAAGCTTTGGTGCAACAGTATGGATTGTGCACTCCCAAGTGAAAGTGTTACTAGGACTACTTCAATTTATTTAAGAAATATTTTTTTTTGGTACCGTGAATCAAACTCATGACCTTGCGCCTGCCAGGCAGGTGCTTGTGCCACTGAGCTAAGTCCCCAGCTGTTTCAATTTCTTTCAACATTGTGTCTGGTGCTGTTCTAAGTGTCTGATAGATAATACATTTATAAAATTAACATTTCTAACATGCTTTGCAATTAACCAATTCTTCTACCATTTATTATTTTATGAGCTCTTATGACACAGCTGTGAGGCTGGCACACCTAGTCTCACCCGAAAGATCAGAAGGGTGAGGCTAAGGCAAGTTCACGGATTTAAGATGGAGCAATGTAAGAGACACTCAGAGCCCACATTCCAACCCTGCGCCCGTGGAACTGGAGTTTGCTGCCTTAAAGCTGCGGCAACAGCTCACAGCAAATCCCTAACAATCTCACTGCTACTAGAAATCAGCTTGACCAATTCCTTCTCCCTGGGTAGCATCAGGTCTATATACAAATGGACCCAGATCCGCAACTAGAGGGGCCCAAATAAATGAGGTTAGCATTTGGTTATTTTCTTTTATCAAATCTTCTATGATTAATGCAACCAAATTTTCCACACATTATTTGCTACTGTCATCGTGAAGGCTAGGACTGTATGAGAATACTGCATGATGTATAAGAATACTGCATGATGTATTTTAATGCGTACTTAAAATCTGATTAACACTGACTGCAGTTTAGTAGTAAAAATAATTATGAACAAAGAATATTAATTAAAAGTAGCTGTAGTATGTGCAAAAATCCACAACAGGTATATTAATGGATAGCAGAGAACTGCCAGTTAATGATTTTAAAACCATGAAGGAAATTTAAATCATGATGTCGCCTGTGCAATTAGTAGTTACTTGGCACTATCTAACATTATCAAGTATATAAAATCCTGTTTATAAGAAACACTCAAAGAAACCTGTTTTAAAAACACCTTTGATTTAAAAAGACAAAAGGAACAAAGTGCTTCCCCAAATATTAATGCTATCTGCTTAAAACATACCAAGTAAACTCCTATAATTCTAATGCTGATAGAAAATTCAAAGATTCTACATTCATTCCTGACTTTCTGGGTCACAGCAGCCAATCATGAAGTAAAGACTCTAAGTTTTCATCTAGAAGACAGAGCAAAAAATCTGGTTCCAAACCAAACCCAGCCCCGCCAACCAGGACTGTAGTCTCCCCAAGGAAACTAAGATGTTACAAAGAACAGACTGCAGTCACTTACTTCCTTTTTAAGTTGTCTACACAAGTCTTTATGTAGGTGTCGTAATAATTGATTTGCTCTTCATAAAATGCTGCCTTCTCATTTAGTGCATTTAGAGTCTGATGAAGTTTTGCCAATTCGGCTTTTCGAAGCTTACGATGGATTCTTTGATTTCGAATATCCTAAAACAACAAGGAAAGGCGATATAATAATAGGTTTGAGCTGAAATCTGCTTTCTGGGATCATAACTTGGATGAGAAGAACAAGTATTATGTCACTGTGACTGTTAACTTGTAGTTTATCTCAGGCTCCTTATTATGTACATTATCTCAACACCAAAGCATTTATATCTTTACTTCCGAATTGGAGAGAGTATCAACATTTCACTTTAAAGACTTGCTATGGTTTATTATTCTCTTGATGGAAAAACAAATATTAATTTTAGAATCACTGTAAGTTAGTTTATGGAAAAATAGTGTTTAAAAAGGGTAAAGAGATGTCAGTAGGTCTCCTTGCATCGTTTTGATCTTTCCTTTGAAGAATATTTTACATTGAAAAGATCTTTCATTGGTTGGTTTCACTTCAGTAATAAGTAAAAAATTTTCACCTGCTTTAATGTTTTAAAACATTAAAAATTTTCTTCTTCTTCTTCTTCTTTTTTTTGAGACAGAGTCTTGCTGTGTATTTCAGGCTAGTTATGAACTCACAGTGATCCTCCTGCCTCAGCCTCCTGCGTTCTGGGATTACAGGTGTGCACTACTACACCTGGCTGGTAAGTATTTCCTGAGCCCCTAAGACTAAAGGACTCAACACTGACAACTACTGCACTTAGCCTTCCCTTTCTCTGGGTTCCACATCCGGATTCAATCAAACATGGATACAAATAATCAGGGAAATTATGCTTCTGACTGAGCATGTTGATGTTTTCTTAGTATTACTTCCTAAACAACACACCACAGTATAGGTTACACAGCTGCACGGCTACTGTACTTGGAGTCCTAAGTAACCTAGAGCTTATTTGTGTATGAGAGAGCTGGGCTTGGTGGCATATACTTCTAGTCCCAACTACCTGGCAGGCTGAGACGGGAGGATCACTTTGGTAGTGGTGGGGCAGAGGGGCAACACAGTAAGACTCCCATCTCAAAAAATATGGGAAAATATACACGGGTTCTATGCAAAAACTGCCATTTCATATAAGGATCCTGACCATCCAGAGATTTTGGTTATCAGTACGAAGTCCTGGAACCATTTCCCCAGAAATAGCAAGCAATGACCATTCTTGCATTTAAATAGAATTCCTGGAACATAAAGTTAAGTAAGCTATTTATACCTTACAAGAATTTTTTCATTTGTTTTGAACTTATGGCCCTTGCGCTGAGCTATGCCCCTAGCCTCTCCCCTGCTTTTGAGACAGGGTCTTGTTAAGTTGTTCCAGCTGGGCTGGAACTTGTGATTCTTGTGCCTCAGCCTCTCAGAGTGCTGGGATTTATAGTCATGTGCCACCTTGTCTGGCTGAGCAGTACTGAATTAATGAACAGCACTCATTAATTATGAGTTAATTAATTTTGTCATTTTGAGACAGGGTCTCCCTATGCAGTTCAGGCTGGCCTTGAGCTCACTTTGTAGCCCAGACTGCCTCGAACTCACAACTATCCTCCTGCCTCAGCCTCCCGAATGCTGGGATTACAGGCATACACTAAATATAAACATGCCTGGCAGTGGCGCTGAATATAAACATGCAGTTGTTTTTGGTAATTCTATTCAGTTTATGAGAATGTTTCATTTTAAGAAAATGGTATTTGTTCAATGTTATTTTCTTTTGTGAACAAAGTAAAGCCCGTTCCTACAGGAAGTCACAGTGGCCTTCTTACATATTCTCCCCAAGTGAAAACCTTCGTCAAACAGAATATTTTGGTGTATATAATAGACTTTAAAAAAGCAGAAGTGCTGATTTCTCTACTTTATGTTCCTAGAGAAAAATGCTTTCTACTCCAAAGCTATAGACAGAAATGCTATTTCCCTTGTGTTGTGCAGGCTGGGAGTAATAAGCAGTTTGGAACTGATCATAATCTCCCTCGTGCACTAGCGGTCAGGATTCAGTGCTTTTAAACCATAATTTTCCACCAAAAAATGAAACTGTATGCATTTTCCTCCCAGGAGGTGTAAGACTTAGTTTGTTCCTGATCATTTAACCGCCTTTAAGTCCTAGACCAGTGTGAGCTGCAGGTCTGGGTAACAGGAATGAAGTATGCTCTTTACCCAACACACGCTTGCTTATCCTTGACCAACAGATGTCCCCACTTCCTGTGATGTTTCCTTGCACTAAACTGAGATCATTTTCTCAGGAAGCTTCTCCAATGTGAAAACACAAGATGACAAAACAGAAACTTTCAAGCCTGAACTGTATTTAGGCTAAACTTCTCGGAAACAAACCTTGAGAACCTGAGAGACTCTGACAATGGCAGCTCCAGGGCGACTGGGTTATTCGGCTACTACCAGTCTCCTGCAGGAGAGCGCTCTCCTAGCAGCATCACAGAAAAAACAGTGAGGACTGCTTACAGGGACAAATCTCACTTGTCTATGGACTCGCCTGGGCTTTTATTCTGGAGTGTTTCAATGCCCCTAGTGGTTTAGAGGAGCCATGGTGATTCTCTATTAAAAGACACCCACTGCTTCCAAACCCCTAACCATCTGCAGTTCTGAGGGAAGCAGAAGTAAGGCAGAGGTAACTGCGAGTCCCTTCATGCCGTCTCCGGCACTGAGCTCGCGTCTAAAAGTAAAGAGGAAAACACTGCTTCCAAACACCTTGGCGATCTCGTTGAGGATATCCTGGTACTTGTTTGCTGACGACACATGTCCGGTCTGCTCTAGGGTCCTCAGGTTCCTCTGGATTTTCCTCTTCTTCTGCTCGAGAGGCAGCAGCGTGTCCTCCAGCACTGTCTGGTTCTGTTTCCCGTCCTCTGGAGCCCTGGAGTCCATAGCTGCGCGGCTCGCCATGTCTCTGGTGTGATCTTGTTCCTGAAAAAGGGAACATCCGGTATTGGCTTTTCTCTACTCCCCTAAGCTCAGATTTAGGATCCACACAAGGCAAACTAATAGCAAAATGAAAGTTGTCCTCAAGACAAATTCCAAAGTAACCTGGTCCTCTTGTCTTTGCAGCAGGACTCTGGAAGGACTTATATCCTCTTTTTGTGACACAGTGGTGACGGCAAACTTAATTTGGGCAAAATTCTAATTAGCTATGTTTTTAGAGAAGTGCCAAATTACCTTAGTTAATACATGTTTTAATGGATAACTCTACTTTGGCGCTCCCTGGGGGGAAGGATTTCAATCCCTGGGCACCCCTGTTGAGACAAAACTAGATTATCTACTAAAATGCAGCTTTGAGGACTTGCATGTCTGGAAGACCACAAATCGCTCACACCAGCCACAGTTAGAGATCTGTAAGCCAGACAGTGAGGCAGAGGGCTTCGCTCTGGGAAAGGGGTCACTCTCAAACTACCAATGCCAAGCAGCCCACTGGGTTTCTTTGACCCAAAGGGAACCAGGGTATTCTAGCATACAACAAGTTCCAAAACAGACTATGAGTAAAGGAATTAAATACTATCTGGGTAATTTGTTCAAGAAATAAGTAGAGAAGTAAAGAGAGAGTGGTGATCTTCCCATTTCATTGTGCTAGCCAGTTGCCTGACCCATTAGATGAATTCTTTGGACGTGGTAGTTATTAATTAGATACCACAGCAGGAAACACAGGGCACATGGGGCAGCCCTGTGCATACGGAAGCAGTCAAGCGGGTTAGCAGTAGACAGCCACAGAGGCAGTAGTTAACATACCGAACACTTGATATTTGCCAGATACGAACCTACCCACTTAATATGTTTTCGCTCACTTAATCCTGCCTGTGAATAGAAATTATTCCTCTTCCCATTTTATAGTGGAGGAGACTAAGGCACAGAAGTATCTGCAAGTGTCTAGTTATACAACAAGCAAGTATGGAGCTATACTCTGACCCAGTGTCTGTGCGATTAGTAACTTGGTCATGGTTACATTTGGGGGAAGATGAAACAATAAACATTAAAAGTCTCTTATAGGAAATCAGGAAGATATTCTACCCCACTTTAACAAAATCATGCATTAACAAACAAACAATATGAAGTTTTGTTACCTATTTTAAAAATTAAAACCTGAGACAGAATGGTTTCCTGGAAACCAGTTAAATCTTTAAAAATTCAGGAAAATGTTTCATTAAGAAGTAACTAGATGATCTTCTTAACTCTTGCTTAGGTAACAACAATTCTTGGTACTAAAATCCTAATACTGTAATTAACTTATTTAAAAATGAACTGAATCATGATTTATTTTGTGCTGGGAATCGAACTCAGGACCTTACACTTGCCAGACAGGCGCTGTGCCACTGAGCTACATCCGCAGCCCAATGGTGTATTTTAAGAGACACTGAGAAGTTCATGCAAGATTATCATGACAATGTTAATGCTGCTTGGAAATGTCTGAGTAGACATTTCCTCTGAAGCGCTGGGAAAACAGCCTTCATGTGCGAGATTCATTTCCTTGAGTTAGCAAATATGCAAGGTAAGAAAGGCTCTCCATCCCATCACCAGAACTCTCCGCTGGTTGATTTTTCTTGTCTGATGACGTTTTTGATGCCCCTCCTGAGGCTTTAAAAGACTCAGAACTACCTTCCTACTGCAGAACACAAATTGAGCGTGACATCGATGCTGTGTTTTCTGTTTTCTCCCGCTGGTATTCCTCGTGGGTTCAGGCATGATGAACTCAGAGGGCTGCCACAAAGACCCCACTCCCTGCTCCTGCACCACGTCAGCAGCGGCCGTCCCCGATGCCAATGAACAGCTGTCGTGAAAGTTTACCAAGGAAATCGGATCCTGTCTGTTGTGTTTAGTTTAGACTTATTGACAGATTACCTGCAGTTCGGTTGCTGGGGTCTCTAGGATTTCAGTCAGTGTGGTCCCTGGCTGGTTTCGGATCACATCAATAATCAGCTTTTTGGTCCTTACAAGGGAGAAAAAGAGGAGAGAGACTGTCAGACAGCAGTCCTGATGCACAGAAGTCAGTTCTCCAGGGACTATAGGTCCAAAAATGAAGCTTTGAAGAAAACTCCTCAAAATAAAACATTTTTGTGGGAATCCACAGGTCTGCTCTGCGGCTCCTGAGAGTCTACGACTGCTTGGTCCCAGAAACCCAGGCTTCGCACACTTGACGTCAGAGGATTCAGCTGTCACTAACTGTGCAAGGTCTGTCAGACACCCCTTATCTAAATCCTTTTATTCTTTTAGACAGAGACAACTTTTTGATGGGCAGCAGGGGTAAGGGCTGCCAATGTGGCCCGCTGGTATTCAGGGCAGAGAGTGCTAATTACCCACCCTTCCTTGACTTCAGTGGCATTTAGACTTCTGAGCCTCTTAACACACCGTAAGCCTTGTGGAGCCAGGCCAGTGCCACCTTCCCACCATGAGGAGCTGGAACACGCTGGGGACAGATGGGAAGAGGGTCCCACGTGGCCTGTGGAGGCTTTGGGCGTCCGCGATGATGTGTGTTCAAAGACCCAGGGAGCTAATGACAGGTTAGGTCTCTGTCTACAGCCGAGAAAGGACAGAGGAGTGAACTGGTGTGAGCGCCATGTGACTTTGCTATGTCCCTAATGAAAGAACTGTTACATAAAGGTCAATGCTCCAGTCTTCTCAGCCCAATACGAAGCGGAACAGTGTTTTTGGAAACAGCCTTCCTTCCAAAAGAAGCAATCAAACAGAAGTTGCCTAAGCTACGTGGGGCAGGTCTGAAATTTCGCTTTCCCGGTAACCTGTTATCCTGTTGAATTTCAGTTCTGTCAAAGAATAGAATTTCTTGTTAACTAACAGCGGGTGGTTTCCTGCACTCACAGCATGAAAACTAAAGCTAAAAATAAAATTTTTACACCTTGAAACCTAAGAGCAACTGTTCCGGAATGACTTCAAAATTAACTCCCAGGATCAGATTTTTGAAGACAGGATAAAATCCAGTAAGCCGTTTGGAAACAGGATTTTTCTTACCTCCCATTCACTACACATTTGTGGGAGAAGAGTGACCCTGGACATCTTCCCTTCCTCCCTCCTCCCTGGCCTCTCAGGGCCATTTCCTCTGGCCCCGAGACCCTGCCTTGCCGGGGATTTTCAGCCTGTCCGGAACACACGCATAGCTGAAGACTCCACAGAGCCAAAGGTGGGCACACAGCTAATTATAACCCCTTCCCGACCCTGAAGCAGCTGTGGCTGACAGGGCCACACCTCCTTTTGTCCCTCTGAATCTTTTTTCCAGTCACCATCAGAAATGAAGTAAAAAGAAACACCAAGTTAAAAATAAAAGCTCCTGATGATCTCAAACATGCCAACAACAGAGGCTGCTTTTTGATACAATGTTCTATGAGCTGCTTGTGACATACAATTCCAGGAAACTCCTAACTCATCTTCTTTAGAGATGTTGTCTAATGGCCCAGGGATGGGGTCACTGATATGCACCTGCCAGGCCAGGGACAAAGAATGGCTTATTTGTTTTGTTCAGGAGTTGTTAAAGGACAAACTGGCTGCTGGGATTCCACTGTTTATCAGGCCTGTGGAATTCCCCGCTAAAGTTCTACCCCAGACACCCTAAATCCAAGGAACCACCTAGACCTAGGATGACATGACCCTCGCTGTCCCCTGTCCCTAGGGGTTAAGGACACCAGGGTACACAGAGCTAAGGTGACATCTGGGCTCCTGTTACTTATTAGCTATGTGGATTTGTGCACTTTAAGTGGTAATTCGGATTGGTTTTATTTTATTATTTATACAATGGAAATCTCTCAAAGAAATGATATAGTATTGGTCAAAAAGATGCACGCAAAGCATTGAGTGGTCTTGAAAGCTGCATTTCCCAAGACAGCCACCAGCCCCAGAGGGCAGGTGAGCTCACAAACAATGCTTGGAGCAAACCCAGAGTGCGGACATGTGCAGAGCTGAGGGGTTAACACAGGGAAAACCACAATATCTCATTAGCAATTTCTTACACCAATTATCTATTAAAATGAAACTGCTTTTGATATATTAGGTTATATAAGATATATTAATAGAATTTCAACTCCCAACATAAAGAAATGACACGTGTGAGGTGCTAGATGTCAATTACCCTGATCTGAACATTACATATTATTTGTACGCATGTATCCAAATGTTACACCAAGCCCCATAAATTGAACATGAATATGCACAATGAGAATGTGTCAATTAAAAAATTCACAAAATAAATCTCACTGGAAAACAGAAAACTGTTTTTTAAAAACTTGTTTCTTTTTAGAATGTAGCTTCTAGAAAATTTGAAATGACATGTATGGTTCCTATTAAATTTCTTTTGGAAAGAACAGCATTGGAACATTCCATTGTTCTACAGGAAGCGAGCTGTCTGAGAGGCCCCTGGACATGGTTAGTCATAGGGCAGACGTTAGCTCTGAGGGGACCTCAGCAAAAGAATCCTCTGTCTGTTCTTACAAAGGAGGCCACAAAGACCCAAGAGGTTTTATGGGTAAAATCTGGCTTCTTGCTTCTCTACTACTTCAAAGAATGAAGCGAATTCTCCTCCCACATGTTCAGACCCCACAGATTCATAGAAGTTGTGTTGGGACTGTGTCCTCTTATCTGTGTGTGTGTGTGGCGTCGGGAATTAAACTCTGGGGCTGCGTGTGCTAAGTACAAACTCTACCACTGAACTACACCTCCAGCACCTCTTCTACACATTTCTTCTAATGGACTCACAGAGAATCTGTAGTCTGGTTCACTTTTCTGTTGCCAATGCCTGCCCCTCCCCAGCCCAGGGCGAACACAACATTCCAGAAATGTCTGGCCACATAAATCAATCCAGAGAGTATCAGTCCTGTGGCTTTTCAAATAAGCTGATCCAAACCAAGGAATCTGCTTTCCCTGCTGGAGATGTCTCTAATTCTGAGAGAGAATGAAGAAAAATGAACACCGCAGGGCATTTATTCACCTAACTGGGCTCACACTCTCTTTGTTGGTTAATGAGACGGCAGCGCTGGCGAGCAGGTGTGTGCCCTGGCCTTGGCCATGCCAATCCTATGGCCCCTGCTCTTGCAGTAGGACAGCAGTGCTATTGAGCCCTTCCTTCTGTCACCCCCTTTCCAGTGTGCCAAGGCTGAGAAGGAATTCACATTGCTGGAACTAAGGAATATTTCTGGTTGTTCAGGATTCACATAACATCATCACACATTTTTATCGCCAGACCTAAAATTTTACCTTGGCCACCAAGGGCTCCTGCCAGTCTGAATCCAAAGCAAGGAGCTTCTCTGGATGGAATAATAATGGATATCCAAACTGAATCATGTGAGAGGGGAAAAAATCCTAAGAGATGACAATTTAAGCACTTGGGCAGCTAAGTGTGATTAAAAACCACAAATATCACCTTCAACTTGTACATACTTTTGTGGAAAAGTAAGCTTAAAAGAGGCCACAAAGGTCACATATTTTAACATGAATCACAGAGTATAATAAAGAGATGTTTACCACTGTATAGTCCTTTATAATTTATGTGGAACTAACGTGTGATTTCATGGAATTGCCACATTCACTGCTTTGCCTCCTTCCCCATTTATAGCAGAGGACACTGATGATGATTAGCTGACTTGCTGGGTCTCTACGAACAAGTGACAGTGGAGGCAGTAATGTGGTCACCCCGGGACTCTACTGCCAGGCTTTGAAAATATGACCCTGCTTGATAGTACTGAGAAAATGTCAATAGCCAGACTGAGGATCTGTACTCTGCAAATTAACGGGAAGGAAGAGAACCCATGCTTCCTCCCAGTCCAGTGTGTGCCCTGCATGTCCCTCAGATCTGTCCGTCACTCCCTGTTGGCCAGAGTGGTAGCCAGCATCTCATCATCCTCGTGATGTGTTCCAGGTCACACAGAAGTGCAAATGCTACTCCAGAGTGCAGGTTTGGGAGGTAGCATCCTTGAGTTTGAGTCTCCGCTCCTCTTCCGACTGTATTACCCAGGAAGCGGGTAATGTCTGTTTCTAGCATACTTTCCTCCTCTGTAAACTATTGAGCCTATTCTCCAACCTCAGGGGTCACTGGATCATGTGACAACTGTAGACATTTTATGTAGGCAGTGTGCTCTCCATTCTCTCTCCATGTGTAACTCTGTGTGTGTATACACGTAACAAATGAGAATTAGAGTAAATTTTTTTCCTTCTGTGAGTTGTCTTTTCTTTCTTTGTAATATCCTTTTCTGAACCATTTTTTTTAACTGTACAAGAGTAAAAGATAATGCACAGAAGGGGCAAAAATATTTATAAATTATGTATCTGATAAGGGCTGAGTATCGAGAATATATAAAGAACTCTTTCAACTCAGGAACAAAAACAAACTCGATTTAAAAATAGATGAAGAATTTGAGCTGGGCATAGTGGCTCATGCCTATAATCCCAGCATTCAGGAGGCTGAGGCAGGAGGATTGTTGTGAGTTTGAGACCAGCCTGGGCTACAAAGTCAGCTCAGGGCCAGCCTGAACTGCATAAAGATCCTGTCTCCAAAAAAAAAAAAAAGAATAGATGAAGAATTTGAACAGGTATCTCCACAAAGAAGCTATATGAAGGGTCAACAAGCACATGATAAGATAGCCAACATCACTAGCTATTATGGAGTTCTAAACCAAAACCACAGTAAACACTACTCCATACTCACTGGGATTGCCATTCTTTTAAAAAAATAAAAGAAAAACAATAGTGTTGAGCACGTGGAGAAGGTGGACTTCTCAACCTTGCTGGGAGGAATATGAATGGTTAGAAAAGGTTCGAAGTTCATTCACGGGCTAAACACAGAACTGCCATGTAGCACAGCAATGCACCTCCTACGCCCAAAGAACTGAAAACATGTGTTTGAACAACTTGTAAATGGATGCACCCTGAGCCCAAAATGCTGAGTGAAATAAGTCAGACACAGAAGGCTTCTCTTACACGACAAACCCAAAGTATAGATAATTTAAAAAATAAAAGATGATAGGAGAAGACCTTTTGCAGATGGGAATGGATTCTAGACATGGAGAGAGAGGAAGGAGAAGTGAAAGATAATAAAAAGAACTAAGATAAAATATGTACATTATCAACTCATGCTAAATGTATTAATTAAATAGCACAAACATACTCATGAAAACTTGTACACAGAAGTACACAGCACTGTCATTTATGACAGCCTAAAGTGGAAACAACCTCAGTGTTCATCATCTGAAGGATAAAACGTGGCATAACGTACAATGAATTATTATTCAATTGTGCAAAGGATTAAAGTACTGATTCAGACTACAACCCGGAGGGATCTTGAAAACACTGCTGAGTAAAAGAAGCCAGGAACAAAAAGGTCATGTATGATACACAGTGGCACCTTGGTTCATGAACTGAATTCTCTCCATGATCCTAGTCAAAGAACTCATTCTCTGATTCTGGTGGCAACTGTGGAATGGATTCTGCGAACCGAACTGTGGGAAGAACCAAATTTGTGAACCAAGGCACCACTGTCATTCCATTGATAGGAACTGTCTGGAATAGGTATGTTCTTGAGACAGGAAACAGACTTGGGGGTCAGCAGGGGCTGGGAAGTGAGCACACTGGGAAGCAGACAGCCTTGCGGCCCCGGACAGCGGACACAGTGCCTGGCGCTGTGACCGCACCATCGTCCATGCCGCTGAAGAGCAGCAAATCTTACTGGGGACTTTCCAACACAATAAAGACATCCCCACTGGCCAGTCCACAGGGAATGGTGATGACAGGCACAGACGGTGTTATACGCTGTTTGTTTCCAGCATGGCCTGAGGAGACAGAGATCCCACACGGCGCCAGCACCCCGCAAGAGGCAGGACACCAAGCCAGGTCTCCTGGGCCGAGACGCATCCCTTCCCATCGTGCCTGATTTTTCTGGTTTTGTTTTATTAAATGTGAATTCTAAAGAACTTGCACAACCACGAAGACACTTGTCTGAAATTAGGACAAACAGATGTGAGAGTCAGATGAGCCATCGCTCGATACTTTAGTTTACCCAAGATGCGCTCCCCAGTTGTGAATGCAGGCAATTGAGTTCCCTGTTTCTAGCAAAAGGTCTTCAAATTCCAGACAAAACTAATTAAGAGAAAATTTCACCCCATTATTTCAAAGAACAGAGCTTATGAAGTCATGGGATAATGTGATCTAGTTCCAGCTGCATGGCAGAACCACCCATCTGTATTTCCAGTCACCCTAGTAACTGTCACTGGGGAACAGAATTCAGGTTCCTGTCTTTTCTGTGAGCTCTGCCCTGCTCTATCTTGCTGAAAGTTCAGTGTGATTTGTAAGCAGTGGGGAAAGCCCCGCCTTGAGCATCTGAGAGGCTGAGGATTTGTCACACTGTCCTGTAGCTGAGACCTGATGGCAAGGCTGCGCCAGCCGGTCCACTACTGTGGGCCCAGGACCCAAAGCAGGTTCTCACCGCGGGCCACATCAATGAAGGGAGCCTTCGATGAGCCAAGACAGTGTGCACAAGAAACAGACACAACCCAGCATGCTGGGGAAGCTTTTTTGTTGTTTTCACAGGTGGCTAAGTATCTGGGAAAACTCTGTCAGTGGCAGGACACAAAAGTCACCTCAGACTCAGGACAGGTTGCTTGCAAGAAGGCGTGAAACGCTGCAGTGCAGATTGATTCCTGTTCCTCACCACTACCCCGTGCTGGTCTCCACCTTCCTCTCCCAAAGCATTCTGATGTGTGGACAGGCATCTGATTCTTTATTCAAGCTTTTAAAAATACACTGCTTGGTGAGCGTGTGGCTTTTGATTTATGGTGTTTGGAGAATCTTGCTGGTTTTCTTTCTCTGTGCATGGAAGATGTATGTGGCACACTCTAGAAGCCTTCAGGACCAGTTTAAAGTGTGCACACTTTGTCTGAAATCTTAGAGCCAGAAGTTAGTGTACAAATACAGTCAAAGGGCCAGGGAGTAGCTCAGTGGCACAATGCTTGTCTGCCAAGCATGAGGTCCTGAGTTTGATTCCCAGCACCCAAAAAACAAACAAACAAACAAAAACAAAATAATAATAAATAATAAACAAAAGCAAAAACAAAGTCAGAGCTGTTGACCACTTCTAGGACTAGTTTAATAGGAAAGAAGGCCAACAATTCAGGTGGTATCAGATCTTATTGTGAATGTGCATTTTTATGTCACCATTTTACACCAGAAATCAAATTTGGTTAGTGTTTCCTTTGTTAAAGAATTTTCAACCACTGTGAAACAGGTTATATTCCCTGAGTTGATCACTTCACTTATTTCTGAAAGGAATCAAATCACTTTAAGGAAAACCGAAAGCCAAGGCAGACTCTTCCAACACTCAGCTTCCTCCTGAGAAAGAAAGAGTATTATCCTCGGCTCGGTGTGTAACTGATAAACATGGCGCAGGCCGGTATTCACCGGCTTCCAAGTGACCTCTCTGGGGCTGAGTCTCACTGGGTGTGCTATGTCAGCACGGGTGGCTGGGGACATGGGTCTGCAGGTCGTGACTTACTTTATCATGAGGCTTCGGCTGTCAACAGCATCACCATCCTCTATGTCATATTTGCTTGTCAAGTAAAGGGAGATCTCTGTTTTTGAGAGCTGGTTGAGGGTGTTCTCTTTGTTAGGGTCACTGGGGTCCACTGCTCCTTCGCCTGAGAGATGAGAGTGACAGTTAACTTATAGCTCACCTCCTCGTGGGGTCGGGACAGCATGGACAACGCCCTACAGAATCCACCCCCTGCCATAGCCCTGTGGGTTTTTAAATATTTGACTGCAACATTCAAATAACATGGGACACATTTAAAATATGGACAAATAACCGAAAGAGAGAACGACTAATGGAAAAGTATAGGAAACATAGAAAGGAATGTTACTTTTTAACAAATTTGATTTCTTCCTGTTCTTTCTTTGTGAAACAGATGGATAAATACTTTTTGACATATCTGGAGCTTACCTTCATGGATACAAAATTGTTTTTTAGTCCAGGAGACTATGAATTCCAGAATTTTTGGTGCGTGTGTGCGCATGTGTATATGTGTGTGTGCTGTGCATAAAACCCAGCACCTTGCACATGGTAACAGGCAGTCTTTTACTGAGCTGACCCCAAATTACAGAATTCTTACGTGGAAGGAGGGGAAGAGGTAGATATTCTTCTTTAAAAAGTCCAAGTATTTTCAAAACAGTTTTAAGAGAGTAAAGCTGAGCAGGGAAGCAAAGGCAGGGAGCGGATTGCGGCCGCTTACCCAGGAAGGACTCCACGCTGGGCGCGCCTCCCAGCAGCTGCAGCAGCTGGTTGAGGGAGTCGCTCTTCTCGGGGGCGATGGCGTCCTGGTGTTCCAGCAGGAGCTGTGGGGTCACATGCGAGAGGCAGGTCAGGACCTTGCCGCCACGCTGTGTGGTTCCTCATACCCATGTTCCACACCTTCTGCCCAGTGTCATTTCAACATTAAATGCAGGCCGACATGGGGACCAGGGGCTGCAGGACCCGCCAGGGGCGGTCTTCCACCACACTCCCTCCCGCCTTGTGCCCCCCACTGCCTTTGACAGGGTCAAAATCAGGGAGACAGTGAGGCAGGGTCATTTCAGCAAACACTGCAACAGGGACCTTCCCATCACACTGGAGAGCGACCACGCAGAAATCAACGCTTACACGCTATTTTTATTTTTAAAATCATCATTATGAGCTATTTTAACTGCCCTCTGGCAGTGAAGATCCTCCCTGGTAAAGTTGGCAGAGATGCCCCAATGGTTTCTTGGCCTAAGACCCAGAAGTGATGGGCGGCTCCCCCTCTTCACGATCCCCGAAATGACTCAAACATGAGTAACAAACAGCTCCCGGGGTATCTCGCCAGATCCCAGGCCAGCAGCACCAGAGAGGAAAGCAGTGAGGGATGGCGCATCTGTCTTTGCTGGCGTTTCTAATTAGACTGAAAAAGCATTTCCAGACTCTGGGGCTGGTACCCTGCTCGCAGGACACAGAATTTTAGTTGTTTTAAGCAACTATGGCATAAAACTGAATCACGATGATAAAGTTAGCCCCTTTCCCATTCTCGGTCTTTTTCAACAGCTTTACTGAGGTATATTTCACACTATCGAATTCACTCACTTAACGTCTTCTGATACATCGCCACCATCTCATTCCAGAGTATTTTCATGATCTCGGAAGAAACCCTGTACTCATTCACAGGCATCCCCCTTTCTCCTTCCTCCTAGCTTCTCCTTTTGGTTTCTATGAACATGGAGCTATTCTAGGACCTCACATAAGTGGAATCACACAGTATGAGCCTTTTTGTGACAGGCTAATTTTATTCAGCATAATGTCCTTAGAGGCTTTTCCGCACTGTAGCAGGTATCAGAGTTTCCTTCCTTTTTAAAGTTAGGTAATACTCAACTGTAAGGACATACCACATTTGATTTCTTCACCTAGGAATGGGCACTGGGCTATCACAAATAATACTGTGATGAACACGGGTGTACAACCTGATTTCCAGTATTTTGGAATTGCCGGATCATGTAGTAATTCTACGCTGAATGATGAGGGACTGCCATGCTTTCCCTGGCCACTGTACCATTTGACACTCTAGCCAAGAGTCTGCACAGGCTCTACTCTCTTCATAGGCAGTGAACACTACTGTTTTGGACAGGGGTCACCTGATAGGAAGGAGATGATATCTCATGATGGTCGTGACTTGGATTTCCCTAATCACTAGCGATGCTTAACTTTTTTTTTTTTTTAAGTGGAGACCAAGTTCAAAGCCTTCACACTGAGCTACAATCTCAGCTCTTTTAAATAATTTTATTTTGAAACAGGGTCTAGCTAACAAATTACCCAGGCTGGGCTTGAATTTTTGATCCTCTTGCCTATAGTGCTAGGATTACAGGAAGGTGCCGTTGTGCTTGGCTTGGCTTTGAACATTCTTTCATATGTCTGCTGAAAAGCTGTGTGTCAGATGTCTACGTAAGCCCTAGGCTTATTTTCTAATCAGGTTTTGGGCTTGTTCTTGAGTTTCAAGAGATCTTTACATATTCTGAATTAACTTTTTAGTGCATATATGACCTGTAACTATTTTCCCCCTATTTTTTAACTCAGCTGACTCTGTCCTTTGAATCACGCTTTTTCCTTTAAAAACTGGGTTATTAATCTTTTTATCCTTGAGTCATAGGACTCTATATTCTGGAGACAAGTCCCTTATGATACATATTATTTTTTTCTTAGCCTTTTGGCTTAGCCTTTTTCTTAGCCTTAGCCTTTTACCATCTCTCTGTCTCTGTCTGTCTGTCTGTCTCTCTTTTTCTTAGACAAAATCTTGCTATGTAGTCCAGGCTGGCCTTGATCTCATGATGATCCTTCTGCCTCAGCCTTCCAAGTGCCGGGATTACAGGTGTGTGCCACCACCCACAAAATCCTCTCAATTTTTTGACAGCACAATTTATAACACAAAACATTTAGATTTTGATGAAACTCAATTTCTTTCTTTTGCCGCTTGCATATATGGTGTCATATCTAGAAACTACTGCTTTCTCCAAGGTCACAAGGATTTACTGTGATCTATTCTGAGTGCATTTCTCTTTGGTACAGGGTGTGAGGAAGGGGTCAGCCTTCATTCTTTGGCATGTAGATTTCAAGTTACTTCAGCACCCTTTGGGAAGAGACCATTCCAGCTGCCTGCCTTGGCCTCTTGTGCAGGTAAACTGACTTCCCACACAAGGATTTACTCCTAGACTTTTGATCCTTCTGATTTGTTTGTCTTTATGCTGGTCAGGCTGCCCTGGTTACTGCCTTTCCATTCTCTATTTTTGAAGAATAGCAATGCAGAGCCTACTGTATTTTTGTAACACTTGGTAATTGGTTTTGGTTTGTTTTTGCTGTGCTGGGGATGAATCCAGGGCTTCCCACAGCTCTGCAAGGGTTCTAGCACGAGCTATGCTGCCAGCCCTTAGCAGGGTCTTTACCACAGGGAGAGCTGCCTGGAGACGTGACCTCTAACAGCGCAGTGACTATGTCCAACTCTGTCAGTGCACCTCACTAAAGCTTCTGTGTACAGCAGGGCTCACTAGTTTTTCATGATAGTTGAAGTACTTTACTTTAAAGCAAGGAGATATGCATGGTTTTTTAAAAAACTGAGAGGATTCAAAGGAAGACATTAAATAACAGAGGTAATATAAAGACATGGAGGAATGTGGAAGGATGATGTAGATGGCGTTTTGGGGGAAATAAGTGAAAGAAGAGCCAGATGTTCTGGCTGCTATCTCTGGAAAGGGATGATTTAAGGGGCCAGCCTCCGCCTTTTATTCTGTTAATTATGGAGTTTAAAACACTTCCTGCACATCTCTGACGGCACAGGGCCACCGACTTGGCAGGGCTGCTGCAGACGCCTCCACACTTGGATGGGAAATGGGGCAGACTATCTCCGCTCCCCCGCGGATCCCCACACATCTGCTTCCAGTCCCACACATGGAGGAAATCACAGCTGTCACAGGCCCCAGCTCCCAGGACTGGACTGTTTTCAACTCCTGTCAACACAAGAGAAAGATAGTTTCTTCTGACAGACTAGAAGTCTAAACAACTCCAGGATCATTTCTGTCTGCTCCCCATGAGAAAGAATCTCTCCTTTGGAAGGGGAGCTCCCCAATCCTTTGTGCATTTGGACAGCAGACGTGGGACTGAGACGGCCGTATCTGTTTGAAGGGGATCATGTACCATTAGAAACAGACAATGGGCCACTGCTCAAATACTAGTCTGCTTGCTCATTAGAGAATTATTTTCCCAAATGGTGTGTGGCCAGGCAGTTTTCTGTGTGATCTGTGCGCTTCTATGTGGAGAGCAGGAGGGCAGCCTGTGCAGCTGATCAGTGCTTATTGCAGATATCAGAGAAGTTTCCTGCTCCAACCTTGTGAGAGGGGAAAAAACAAAGCCAGACCCAATCTGCCCTCCAAACCCACATTTGAGGTTTAGTTGGAAGACCTCAGTGATAAAGACCGACATGCTAAGTGTCCCCTGTGTTTGGCTTCCCCCAGCTTCACTGAACCCCAGAGTGCACGGATCCTTAAGGGAAGCATCTACAACTCTCACATGCACTGCACTCTCCCGAATTATGTTAGAATCTGCACTGAGATTTGAAAGGCCTGGGGTCCTTTCCCAATGCACCACTAGGACTCTGCTTTGACTAGCAAGGTCTATTCTTGAAAAGGTTAATTTTAATCAAAACAACAAATGAACAAACAAAAAACCTAGCTCCAACTGGACTTAAAAACAAAATAAGTTCCAATTCATCTTAAAAACTTGACTGAAAAGCCATTGAAGCCCTTCTTATCCTGTCCAACGTCACCATGGAGTGCCGGCAGCTGACTACGGTGACATCTGCATAAAGCCAGACAGACAGTGACACAGTGCAAACCGGAGCTACCCACTTCTAGGAGATGGAGGCTTCCAAAGGAACAGCAGTGGCCTGTGCAGGAGGCTATGGCTGGCTGGGTTCCTTGAGAGGCCTCTTTCCACCTTTCTCGACGTTCAAACACTGCACTGTTTCTTGGCTTTTGAGCCAAGATCAAATAGAGAACATGGTCCTGTTCAGGGCTGTTACGAGCGGGCATTGCAAATGGATCATGTCAACAGTAAATACTGTCCAGGAGAAGGAGTTCCATTAACACCTGGGAGCCAGAGGGGAAATAATGGAGGGAGGGAATAATAGAGGGAAATAACGCAGGTGTGAGCAGTCATGCGAGTATACTGCAAGGCCGGTAGAGAGCAGGCAACTTCAAGTGAACAGAGGCCCAAACCCCGGTCCATCGCTAAGAACCCCAACCGCACTTACTGAATGTGTGTTGATGATTTCCTCAATGGAAATATAAATGACTGGTTTGCTGACTGTCACCAAGTCTGTGTATTTGTCCATATTAAATTTTTCTTCTGGCTCAGGCACATTGCATGCTTCTTTGAAATACTTCCTAAAAAGGAGGGGGAATTCAACTTAGAGTCAAATTTGTGAGTGTCATCAAAATAGGGAACACAGAGGAGCTGGCACATATCTGTAATCCAGCCGCTCATGAGGCTGAAGCAGGAGGACTCAAAGTTGGAGGCTAACTTGGTGAGGCTGGGCAACTTGGTGAGAACTTGTCTCCAATCAACTATTAATCAACCAGGTCTGAGAAGGGAGCTCAGTGATAGTGGACCCGCCTAGTATGGATAAGGCCCTGGGTTTAATTCCCAGGACTGTAAAAAGTAAAAGAAAAAGAAAAAAAAAAAAAAAGGGAAACTTTGAACTGTGGCAAGCACTTTGCTCCCACCCTAAGCCCCAGGGGTTGTCAGGGCTTCTTCTCACTGACTCCAGGTCTTGCAGCCCGGGCTTAGGTTTGGCTGGTGGAGCCAGCACTTGATGTGATCAAATGACGAGTCGGTCATCTGTTATCTTTAAAGTGCTATCATTTAGGAAACAGTCCCTCAAAGTTAAATAAAAGTGTGCAAATACAGTGGTACTTCGGTTCACAAACTTACCTCATCCCATGATTTTAGTCACAAACTGAGATGGATGAGAATGGAATCAAATTTCCTAAGGTCAACACTGAACCTAACCATGGAATTTGACACACATACACACACACACACACATATACACACTCACACTCACACACGGGACCTTATTCTGCATGCTAAGCATGTACTCAGCCACCGTGCAACACCCTCACCCCCAGACTAATACTGCTTGATCTGGGAGCCAGGTCTTCACAGAGAATACAATCCAATAAACAACCAGTTAGACCGCTTTAAATGGCTCAAGCTGCTGGGTCAACACCACCCTAACTCCCTGCAGAACCTCTCTCATGGTTTGATAAAGGGGAGTTAATGAATTCTTATTAGATCCCCAAAACAGGGGCTGATCCATGGACAGATGGTAAGGGCTAGGTACACAAATACATAAAGCTCCCCAGGATTCAGACCTGAAAAGCGGAGAGGGAGTGAGGAAATCCAGGCGTTCTTTGGTGACAGTGCGGAAGTGCCATGTAGTTTCACCCAAATGTCCCAGGCACAGGTGGAATATGTATTTTATGTGGCATAGCTGCAAGTATTTCACTGGCAGTCACCCTTGGTGTCTCTCCTAAGCACACCTGAGGCTCACACCCCAGATCCGTCTCTCCCTCCCAGCCCTGGGCCGAGGGGGCAGAGGTGGCCAGCAGCCACACTGGAGTGTGCTGCTGGCCACCGAAGTACCACTGAAGTGGAACCGAAGTACCACTGTATTTGCAACTGTCACTGGTCCCCCATGTGACAGTTGTTTGTCCCAGGCTGGTCTGGGTGTGCTTTTTCATGGGAGCTGAGGAACATAAGGGATAAACAGGAAGGGAAAAAGGACCAGTTTAGCAGCAGCAAGGGGAGGTTTTCGGTTTTCTCTTTAAATGAAGGGGAGATGGTTGACAAGAATCACTCCAGAAAAAAGGAACAGAGTGCTCCATCAGCAGTTAAAGATTTCAAGGAATACAGGAACTGAATGAGTGGCTTGACAAATGAGCACTTGCTGTAGTAAGAGGACTGGGGTAAACTGCCTTACAAAAGGCCAACGTTCTACCTAGAGGGAGTCATGAACTGCCCTTGTTGGTGAGCAAATCTCTGACCCAGAGAAAACTGAAGAAGGAAAAATTAGTGGCCACACATGGGCTAAAACAGGGCAATTTTGTGTTCCACTTCCACAATCCACTGTGAGCCAGAGAACAATCAAAGACCAGTAGGACAGAACCACAGGACAAATGAACCTAACCAGCATCACTCAGCTGTTGGGATGATCAGAGTTGCAGTCCACAACACAAACAGTCACTAGGATGAAGTCTTACGTATCTAATGAAGAAAGGCTTGGGAACAGGACAGCACACACGCACACACGGTCACCTATAGACAGAAACGCTGGGGTTTTCCCAGCTTTTCCAATGATTTCATTTCCTACTGTTGCTTCTACAGATAAGGCAAATTCTTCCTGATTGGAAAAGGACCTTGTAAAAAGCGTTACTCTATTTTTAAGTTCAACAAAGCAGAAATTAGCTATTTTGAGTGTTTTCCTAAGTGCCGTGAGCCTGCAGCAACCTGGGAGGAAAACACACACAGAGGAAGGGCTTTGTGCAGCAGGCAGCTCCGGGCTGGGAACGCCCACAGCAAGCGTCTCACCGGCACCGGCTCTCGGCCCCTCTCCACCCTCAGTGGCAACTGGTAGCAGAAATGCCGTAACTACCAGGGGTCCCGTCTTCTACCTGCAACTCAAGCGCTAGGCGCGGAACACGTTACTCTTAGTCCACTTTCTTCCATGTTTATTTGAACAGCTTTTGGCTCTCCTCACCTGAATTCCTGATAGGTCTTGGATAAATAATTGTTCATCGATGAGAGATGCTCGTTTTCTCCTTCAAAGAGCTTGTTGGAGGCGGCATGCTGAAGAACCTTGGCTACTGACCCTAAGTTTCTCCTCTGGTCGGAATTGATCTGTCCTCCGGCTGTCATGTCAATGATATCAAAGCCATCAGGGGCCACGATGGCTGGGTTCATGTAGCGATAGTACAGGAGGTTTCCAACAATCTGTGGTGATGCAGAAGACAAAGACCATTAAAAAAAAAGAAAACATAAGGGTTGAGATTGTTCTTTTTAAAAGTTTGAATTGATTTATATTTCCCAAGAGAAAGCAGATCATTTTCTGGTGTAACTCCTCAAAAGGCATTAAGGAAGGCAGTGAATATAATCACCCACTAAAATACTTAACCAAATCATTTTTGATGAAAAATATGCTCATTGCCCTCCAAGAAGTGCAAATAATGTCTAAGATTTCTAAATTAACCTCACCAGAATTGATAATATTGATAATCAGTAGAAACAGAAGACCTGTACCTTATTATTACACATAGTCATACATGGAGAAAATATTTACAAAATGGTGTATCTGTAATTTTGGTTCACACCCCCAAAGAAAAGCTATGGTGAGACCGCCCTTGAAAATCTACCTTTAATAGCTCATCTTCTGTTGCATCTGGGAATTTCTCATGGATGGAATTCTTCAGTACTTTGGCTATATACCTCAATCCGTAACTACATGTAAAACAGATGACAAAAGAAAATAATGGAAAAAAGCTAAGTGAGGAAGAAACATGCAGCAATTGTTCCAGTCACTACGGCTCAGCAGTTTCCCTAAAAATTCAACATAAAATGAGATGGGAATGGAATCACAGGACTGCCACTGATGATAACGCAGTGTTTGCAGCTAGGCCCAAAGAACTGCTCCTTCTTTAGAGAGCAGTTACGGATGTAAAAGGTTGCATGTAAACCGTCTTTTAAATAGCAAACCCAACATGAGGGAGAACGCCTGTCTTCACTGCTAGGGCTTATCTTGCATTAGTTTTCCAAGAACTTTTGGCAAAGGATGTGAAAGTTGCTACAAATCCAACTCACGGCAGCAGATCGAGGGAGGAGATGATAGAATTCAGAACTTTGTCAGTGACCCTTCGAAGGTTCTCAATGGATGCTTCCAGCTTATTTCTCACTTCTGGGTGGGTCAGGGCTTGTTCTGTGGTCACGTCATAAGGCAGCTTGCTAAAAATAAAACAAGGGTTTTAAGTGGACTTGGGGCCTCGGTAGGAATCTTAACACGCCTGCCATGCTGGCTTTGTGTGGTGTACTAGCGGCTACCCACAGGCTCCACCAGCAGGTCTAATAAAAACCCAGATAACTCATTTACTTTGTGTGTGTGTGTGTGTGTGTGTGTGTGTGGTGCTGGGCTTGAGCCCAGGATCTCACACATGCTAGGCAAGTGCTCTACTATAGAGCTACACTCTTAGACTCTCCTTTCTTTCATCAAAGCAACACGTCTATTACAGAAAAATAGCACATAATAAAGAAAATCAACAACAACACAGAAACAACCAATTTTTATACCTTAGAATGTATGGGCCATTCATAGTCATGGGTGTGATGATATACATCATATAGTCCCTATGTATGCGTGCATATATGTGGCCAGTATTTTGTGAAAAGAAAATGGAATGTCTACCTAACTGCAACTGAAAAAAAAATATATTTTGTTGTTGTTGATTTGTTTTTGAGACAGAGCTTCACTATGTAACTCCTTGAAGTCACTGTGTAGCCCAGGCTGGCCTCAAACTTGTGCCGTTCCTCCTGCCTCAGCCTCCTGAGTGCTGAGATGACAGGCATGCACCACCATGCCTGGTTTCTGTGTTAGTGAATATATATCCGTATTGCTATTCCAAATCCACTTATTCCATTATGTGTTATAAGAATTTATTTAATAAATTCTCTAAAGCTAAATATTTTAGCTTTCTCTGACTCTGCATTACTACAAACAGTGCTGTAACAAGAATCTATATATAAGTTTGATCAAAATATACAGTCAGGACCTGGGGTATAGCTCAGCAGCACAGTGCCTGCCTGGCAAACACAAGGTCATGAGTTTGATTCCTGGTACAAAACCAAACAAATTTATATAGTCAATGTTTAAATACAATTACATAGTCAAAGACAACTGTCATTTATCCCCCTCTCAAAATACTAGGTGGAAGTCCTCTCTCGAGTGTCTTTATGAGGTATGATCAAAAGTATGGTGACTACTGCTACCCACTGCCATCCAACAGAAGGGCAGGCTCGTAAAACACTACAGTGTTCCCAGGCATAGTGGCACATGTCTGTAATCTCAGTATTTGAGAGGCTGAGGCAGGAGGATTACTGCAAGTTTGAGGCCACTTGGAACTACAAAGGGAGACCTGCCAAACAACCAAACCAAACCAAAGCAAACCACCCCACAAACAAACAACAGCATGTCCTTCTCCACCTTCCTCACCAAGTCAAAATGCCTCGTCCCCAAATCAAAATGACCATGAAAGGTAAGTGCTTTGAATTAAGTATGAGGCAGCCATGATAGCACAAATAAAAAACATGAAAGAAGACTTCTCAAACTTCTTTAGAAAGTGGTCAGTATTGATAGGGTAAGTGTTGGAAA
Organism: Hydrochoerus hydrochaeris; assembly: GCA_004027455.1. Taxonomy (NCBI): domain Eukaryota; kingdom Metazoa; phylum Chordata; class Mammalia; order Rodentia; family Hydrochaeridae; genus Hydrochoerus; species Hydrochoerus hydrochaeris. The sequence continues at coordinate 68,459 of PVLA01001243.1, forward strand.
CGAGGGGGAGTATTTCAAGGTAGATTAGTGGCAATGTGTCTTTGAATGTAATTAAAAACAAAACAAACATTTTCACTGTATTTTTCTATCACACTGCACAATTCTCAATGCAGATCTTCTTCTTCCTCTTCCTCCTCCTCCTCCTTTCTCCCCTCCACTTCCTCTCCCCCCTCCTCTTCCTCCTCCTCCTCTTCTTCTTGTTCTTCTTCTTCAAGCTTTTTGAGGTAGGATTTCACTATACAGCAGTTCAGACTGGCCTTGAACTCACTTTATAGCCCAGACTGGCCTCAAACTCACAGCAATCTTCCAAGTGCCTTCCAAGTGCTGGGATTACACTTACATTTAATTTAATTACATTTAATTAATTACATTTAATGTTTTGGTTGGTACTATTTATTCTATTATGTATTATAAAACACCAATTGAACTCAGGACTTTGTGCTTGCCAGGCAGGTGCCGTGCTGCTAAGCTGTATCGCTGGCCCTCTGCAGATCAAGTATTTCACAAAGCTTACTTTTTCAGGAAGCAGAAGCTGGGGTTGATCGCATCTACAAAGCACTGCCCAGGAGAAGCCATCCCTCCTCGAATGCTCACCCTTATACGTGGAAGTTACTCACTCAGCAACTGGAAAAGGAGTTATGCCAGAAGAAAAAGTGTATCCTACCTCTAAGTCTATGCATAGAAATACACAAGGAAGAAAAGAGGGAGGAAATGACAGGAGCTGCAACACTGGGGATCAACTGGTTTTGCTACTGGAACACATCATTTAGTGTCAAGACGACAAAGGGTCTAAGAAAAGCGATCTGCGCGAGTTTGTTAAATGAGGACCTTATCTTCAATTGAAAGGACTTTTTTGATTAATTTTTTGGCTTAGAGTCTTATCTACAGACGGGTACACGTGTGAATGACTGCCGGACAGCAGGCTGGCTTTGGTACCTGGCCTCTCCGGTCTGTGTTTCCAGCTGGTTCACCCAGGCCTTGTACACTTCAACGGGGCTGGTGTTGATGACCAGGGACCTGTCATCGATGATCTCTTTCACCACTGGAGCCAGCAGCTGGCGCAGGGTGTTCTGACCCCTGGCCCCTCTGTTGAAGCTGACGACCATCTTAATGACGGTGGGGTTCCCCGTAACAATGTCCTGTACCTGGTCCACCTTCGACCTGAGGAAAGCCCGAGCCAAAAGAAGATGGTTCACTTCTGGGGACAGTTTTAAACAATGTCTGTTCTCTCTGGAAGGCAAGAGCTTTGTGGAGTGATTTTCTCAAGGAAGATCAATGTTGGTGTGACTTGAAAAGAAGCCACCATTTGTAAGATGTGTAGTTTTATCTGAGTAAGCTTAAGATTTAAAAATAAAATACCGGCCCCACCTTTAATCTAGAAGGCAGAGAGGAGTCGAAAGTGGACCAAGACTAACAACACTGAGTGATGTTGTACAAGTATGGTCCCCTTGTATTTACCAAATTTTAAAAATAGCTCTTGACTGCACGAGCCATTCCTGCATCTTTAGATCCCACTTCAATTCATCATCCTGCAGCTTCCTGGCCATGACACAGGGTTGAGAGCTTGTCTCTGACCTCTTTCCTCCCACCTCTCCCCCTGCCTGGCAGTCCCCACCTTCCCCATGCTTTTCCCAGTCCCACTTCCTCTCCCTTTAGGGTCCCACTGCCTTGCTCTGGTCCTTATCTTACCCAGTCATTCCGTCCCATTTCCTTTGCTGGTTCCTCTTCCCAATTTAAAATTCTGTTTTCGCTCTCTTTCTGACTAATCGTATGGGTGAAGCCAGACACCCTGACCTGGCCACACTGTGCCCTCAGATATCACTTGCCACTTACACACACGTCTTCGGCCATCATCTCTTTGGGACCTGCCTTCTGATCTCATTTTCTCACTCTACCTCCTCCCTGGCCCAGCCTGGATTTCCCAATGTTCTCCACCTATTGCTCGAAGCCAGTGTGATAAAGATCCAGACTGTCTTTTTTCTTCTGACTCCTCCATTCCTCTGAACTGTGTAAGTCTAATCCACCCAGTCCATACATGACAGGCAGATCCATCTTCTCAAAAACCATTGTGGTCACAATCAGCAACTTTTGCTGCTCTGCAGAAAGTAAACAGGGCTGGATGCCAGCCCCGTCTCTCCGGCCTTACCTCCCGGTCCTCTCACCATGCCACCTATCAGTCGCCTCACCTATGTTCGTTCTCGTACCTGTGCCCAAATTGTCCTAGTGGGCCTTATTTCCCCCTTTAATCTATTCTTATAAAAGTTGTAACAATTCCCCAAAGTTTAAGGGTCAAGTGGCTCCTTTTCCATAAAATGACTTCCAGTTGACACAGCTAGATTGCTTCTTTCCATCTGTCCAAATTTATCACACTGTGCACGGTGTTCATTCAGGTTGCCCACATTCCACTGAGGGCCTTACTACTCACCAGTCTGACCTCTGCTGGCCTACGGACCTAGGTGCAGGGCTGCCTGGCCCTGGGCTTTGGAACCCCCTGGGAGCTGGCACGGTTTAAAGTTCCAAGAAGTTAGGTTGGCAGTTAAGGTCCACCCTGACATAGGACATTTCTCAAGCAGTATTTTTGGGGCCCTGTTTATTATAGCTACTCACATATTTTTTTTCATGTTAAGAAAATAAAATTAGCAAAAGCAGCTACAATTCTCCTAAGAAGGGAAGACTATTTAGAAGAACTTCCATGTCAGTCAGATGATAAAGCAAATTTTCTCATTGATTTTTCAATAAACTTTTGCCTTCCAGTTTTTGTGGACATGCAAAATTAAAAGTTAGGGGTCACTGGTGGGAGAAAGCTGTACCTAAATAAAGCTCTCAACTTGCAAAAATTCAAACACCCATGGAGACTCCACTTCAATCTCAAGAACTTTGATATATTTAATACGCAGGGATAACATATCCACAGTAATTTAAAAAGTACTCTAGTAAATCTGAGATCATGTCCACTAAGAAAAGAACCTGTGCATTGGTACTTCTCCTACACATTTATATACGTACTTTATTTCTTCCTCCAGAGCAGTTTTGAAAAGCTTGAGGAGCAGATATTCTTCTCGCTGGTTAGAGGCGTAATTGTACAGTGTAAAAATAACAGTGTCCATAAATTTAGTTGACTTGTTCTGTGGCATCTGGAAGATCAGCTTAGCCAAGTATGAAGGGTTGGTCTAGAAGGAAAGAGGGGAGAAGAACCCCCCAAGTTATCAGTTAATATATTATTAAAGCAGTATCTGGTTCCCTGCTCTTCAGGGACTTAATGTCATTAAAAGCAAACAGACAAGTATATGGCCCACACTATGACTTTAAAGGCATTGGCTAATAATGAATCCTGTAACACAGGAAGTGTACCAGAAAGTTATGATAGGACTTAAATGCTATACAGCATGTATTTTCTGGACTGTACAGTGTATTGTATATACTCTGCACGGTTAACCATTTGGGGCCACATATTAATATTTTTTGTAGAGCTGAAGAAGAGGGCAGAGTGATCCCCTGGAATCTGGTATCCAAGGAGGCTGCTAAGACCAGATCCAGTGAGTGGCCTGGAAGGACTAATGACGATAAAAGGAAACAGATAGCATCTCCAGAGACCAGAAAGAGAATGAGGAGGCTGTGCTGTGTGGAGACAGGGAGAGCACCGTGAGGCTCTGCAGGCAGGCAAGGGAAGGAAGAGTGGGGTGGCTGAGGGGTCCATGAGGGAAGTTCCACGCTACCACCATCCCCACCACCGAGGACAACAGCAACAGCAGCAGCAGCAGCAGCAAAACAAGAATTCAAAAGACTGACTCAGGCTCCATGAGGGTGGACTCGCTCAGGTACAGCGCCAGCCTCTGAACCTGAGGTTCTAACCCAGTGGAGTTGAAAGGAAAAACAAGCTTTGGACAGGAGACAATTCACACAGATGCTGAAGGCTTCTCCTCTTCTTCCTCAGCCTCCTTCTGATAAGGAATGGAAATGTTTAACTCACAGGCTGGAAAGCTTGTATTTACCCATGTGCCCTCCCAGTTCCTAGAAGATCCTGACTCCAGCTGACTTTACTACTTAGTTACTTTTGGGTTCAGAACGATTGAACTTTTAGGAAGAGTGACCTAGGATAACTTTTCCCTGACAGCTCTGTAATAGTCCTTTTCCAACTCTAATTCAGCATGTGGGAATTGTGAGAAAGGACACTTACTCTAAGGCTCAAGAAAGAGGCCTGTCATTGTCCTTAGGTGGCCCCAAGACTTTCACTCTAGGGTCATCCTGAAGAGACAAACTTGGCCTGCTGCTTTGCATAAGAACCCAAGGGGGAGGTGGAATCTAGGATTCTGGGACCTCTACTTTCCTGTAATTTCCTCATTGATCTTAGGCTAATGGCCCCTCCAAATGAGAGAAAAAGAGGTGACGAAAAACATAAAAACACATCACTTGATATAACTGAAAATGGCCCAGCCCTGAATTATAAGCTTGAGACTGTCTGCAAAGTAAAATTTAGTAGACTTCTTCCTGTACTTGCTACGTTTCTTAATGAGCCTCTATTTTTTTTAATAGAATAAACAATACAAGTCTTAGGCCTCTGACTAGAGTTTTATTTTCTCATGAAAATTCTGTTTTAAGGAAAACTAAATCTGAAAGAACCTATGTTTGAGATTTCAAGGCTGTATAAAACTGGTAGCCATCTATGATTAAATTCCTAACTGGTGGCCGACTACTCAACTAAGTTAGGCCTGTTAAACAGTTAGGTCAACAATTTTTCCTACTAAACCTGGGCCCCTCTGCTTCCGGGGGAGGTTGCTGCTATAAAGCAGAGGATGCCAGACAATTATTACCGTTTTCCTCCTCCCATGCTGCCACAAGGAGGCCATCAGAGGCACCTACATCTCCTTGGAAAAGGTGTGCTTTATTCTGAGCAGAGAATTCTTAAACCCAAATTACCACCTACTGGAACCAACATCTTGTCACTCAACTGGGATGGACACAAAGCTTGTTTATGGTTTGTGTAACGTGTTGTACACACACGAACAGCAGTGACATTCTCAAGCAAAGATCCAGGCAGGCTGGGTGGGGAGGCTGGCTTCTCTCTGTCTCTCCTGAGGGCCACTCACTTCCTCTGAGACTAACTACATATGCTGGTGGAGTGCGGGAGGTCAATCAGTGGTCAAGCCAAACAGAGACTGGCCCATCAGCATGCAACCACAACCAATTCTGCTAGTGTAGTTTTCACCAGCACTCGGGAAGCAATGGAGAATTAAAATTCATTTAGCTCACAGTAACGCCAGGAAAATAATCGGGTAGAAAGGGTGCTCGATTTTCTCATCCCAGCCTTCTGGTTCTTTTCCCTAAAGAAGAGCAGGAGGGTTCCAGAAAAAAGCTGATTTTCAGTTACTTCAGCTCTTTCATGGCTAACAGCCTCTGTTTGTGTTGTTATGAGACCTACACTGGTTTTACACATCATTGTACTATAATATAATATAGTACTATAATATAAGATAGTATTATAATATAGTACTATAAAATAATATGGTTTCTGAAGTCAAAACGCGTACCTTATAATTAATGGCTGTTTCTCAGTTTCGTCTCCTGTACAACGGGAAGAACTGCAGTACTTGGTCTCTGTTCCCCAGGGTTACAGTCTGAGGAAATAAGACACTTTACAATAGCCCTTCTAGGGGTGTGGAGCTCATTTCCTATTCCCAATGCAGCGTGGGGTACAGCCGCTGCCGAGCCAGTGTGGAAGATGGAGTTTAGCCTACACTCCTGGCGAAGGCCTGGTGCTCACCTGGAGAAGGTAGAACAGCTGCTGGTATGTTTCCAGTGTCTTCCGCTTCTCCTTGCTCAGGCTTTTGATTCCCTGGTTGTCAATGTTATTCAGTATTTCCATTTCTCCTCCTTTTTTCTTATTCAGCTTTGTTCTGTGTGAGATTACATCCTGTAAAGAATTTTATGACACTCACTTTGATCTGCTGTCTTCGAATATCTCCTGAGACACATACAATCAAAACATGAATTTTCCACATTTCCTGCCTCAGGAGACACAGGGACAGAGGGTGTTAAGCTAAGGAAGTACACGCTGCAGGTGAATCTGGCTTGTGTAATGTGTGTCCTCCAAAGCCGCACTCACGTGCTCCTTGGATTTAACATAGCACCATTAAAAGCCTATGGAAAAAGAAGTCTTTCTAACAAAGGGCACTGGGACAATTGGATAACCACATGCAAAAGAAAGGAGTGAGACCCCTACCTCAAAGGATAAACAAAAATGGACTCAAAAGAGACCTAACACTGTAAAATTCTTGACAGAAAAACAGGCAAAGGTTTTATGACTTTGGATTAGGCAGTAGTTTCTTAGGACACCAAAAACGCACAAGGAAAAAAAGAATACATTGGAGATCATACAAATTAAAACATTTCATGGTTCATAAGGTTCCATGAAGACAAAATGACAACTCACAGAATGGAAGAAAATATTTGCAAATCTTATATTGGATGTGACTTGAATCCAGGAGAAATAATTCTTACAACTCAAAAGACTCAATAGAAATACAAAAAAAAAAGACTCAATAAAAGTGCGCAAAGGATTTGAATTGACATTGTCCTAAATTGATATAAAAATGGCTAAGAAGTACATGAAGAGATGTCCCACATCACTGGTTATCAGGAGAATGCAAATCAAAACTACAATGAGATATGATCGAATATTAAATAGGATGGCTACACCTCCAAAAGATTGAGTATTGGTAAAAAATAAAATTTAAAAGTGTTGGTAAGGATTTGGACAAATTAGAAAATTCCTGCCTTGTTGGTAAGAATGTAAAACGGTACAGACACTTAGAAGAAACTTGGAAGCTCCTCAAGTTTAACACAGTTGCCATACGACTCATCAATTCTGAGCTCAGCTGTACACTTGAGAACCGGGAACACATGCATGCACACCACTGCATGAGCACAGGAAGTCATGCGTAGTGTGCTCACAGCAGCGACGTTCATAGTAGACAAAAAGTGGAAGCAGCCCAACTTCCACCAGTTAATGAGTGGATAACGAAAATGCAGCGTAGCCATACAAACAAGTATTGTTCATCAATAAAAAGCAGTGAAGTACTTATTCATGCTTTAATATAGATGACTTTAAAAATAGTATGCTAAGTGAAAAAAAATCACAATTTGCTATGTATGTGTGATTCCATTTATAGGAATGTCCAGAATAGGTCAGTCGATTGAGACAAGAAGTAGATTACTGGCCACCAAGCCTGGTGGTAAAGGGAGAATGCAGTTATTGTTAATGCAGAGGACTTCTTTCTTTTTTGAAAAGAAACCTAATAATTCACATACTACACTATAAAATTCACCCCTGAAGGTAGTTCACTCAGCTTCAGCAGTGTTTAGTCTATTCACAATGCTCTATACCCACCACTTTTACCTAATTCCAGAACATTCCCTTTGGAGTTTCTGGCAAGAAAATGTTTGTGAATTACACAGAAATGATGGTCAGAAAAATCTTATGAGTATTTTAAATACAACTGAATTGTGCCCGTTAAAAGTGTGAATTATATCTCAATTTATAAAAGCACTTTCAAGGGTTGGGATATAGCTCAGTGGCACAGTACCTGCCTAGCAAGTATGAGGTCCTGAGTTCAATTCCCAGTACAAAAACAAAAAGCAAACAACAACAACAAAAAACTATGTAATGTAGAAATTTAATTTAAATTTAATTTAAAACTATGTAATATAAATAAAAATAATAAAATTAAATTTAAAACTATGTAATATAGAAATTAGATGTGGAAACAAAAGGGTTTCTTTAAATATTTAGCAAAATTTAAGTTTTTTCCCCCTTACCATGCTTCTTTAGCCATTCACAGGGAATCTTGGGAAATTTGGCTGAAAACCTTGTCATGTGATCACTTCAGGGGCTTATGAGTCACGACCAAGGGTAGGTCTTTCAGACTAAGGGCTACCAAATTAATCTGTTTACAGAGCCCAAGAGTGAGAAGGACATTTTGCATCTTTTGTTGGCAAGCACACCCTGTTTGAAACATACTCATCTTTACTGAGTCATACTCTGACATTTTCAATCTACTTTTGCTCTAATCCATTAGAAAAGCCCCTGCCGACTGTGACATACTGAATTGATTCCACAGTGTTCTCATGAAACATGACTCACATCTGAAAGAAGTCATTAACCTACGGCCTCCGCTGGCACATAACACAGGGTCACTGTCCCACCAAAGGGCAAGAGCATTGCTGTCCCTAAAATGTCCTGAAGTGGTTCCACCAAGCTTTGCTTCAACCTCCATAGAAGACTGCAGACAGCCTCTGGGGCCTCTGAGCCCTGTGCTGTGGAGGGAGTACAAAGCTCCTCTGTGCCTGGAGCTTTGTACGACTGCTGGCCCCCTAGCACCCCTGGTCCCTGCCCATCAAATACCAGCAGGGACCTGTGAACAGCCAAAATGTGCCTACCCTCACTGCCAACTCAGTGCCCTGGGGAGACATCACAAGTGTGAAACCAGCCCAGGCAACTCAGTGAGACACTGTCTCAAAGTGAAAAAGGGCTGGGGTGTGGCTCAGAGCACAGGCCTGTGGTTCAAACCCTAGTACAGGAAAAAACAAGAACAACACCCCCAAACCCAAAAACACTTGAACTAATCTAGACAAACTATCTTACAAGCTCTAGTCCCTCTTCCTCTTTCAGTTACACATTCTCAGTGGAGGCTGCTCTAAACTCTGGTGACTGCTTTCTTGACAACTTCATCTTCAGGGTTATTTTTAAAATATTTTCTGTTTTTGACATAAATTGGTGAGAAAGGAAGGGTGGCAGTCAAGCTCAAGAGCAGGACTAAGCTCCTTGCCTTTGAACACAGATCCGGTGAGGGCAGACAGGGAGAGGATGGAGACCCCCAAAGGGGACAGGGCTGGCCAGGGAGCAGCTGGGCCTGCTGGGGGCCACTCTCTCCTGTCACTTCTGGGGGACCTCATACTCGGGAAGCTAGAGGAACGAAGGCCAACCCAGACTGGCTGACACATGCAGCAGATACTTTTTGTTACTGAGACTTAGTTTACCATATTCTTACTCAATCCAGATTGAACATGTGAGGAAACTTGGTTTGAAGGAGCAAGAGAATTCAACCTGTTCACAGTGTTTCCACATCACAATGTGCTGCTGCTGCCAGATTTTCCCTTTCCCTGCTAGCAGGCTATCTCACCTGCATGTAGTGACACATTATAATTTTAGGGGGTAGAAGGTAGGGATTAGGGTAACGAGTTGGGCTTTGGGGTCATAAAAATATGTGTATCTATAAAGCATAGCGCACTCTGTGACTTTGCAGAAGTTACCCTCTAAGCCGCAGCTGTTAAGCTAGAGGATGAGATTAATAAGAGCACTTTTACTGGGCTGCTGAGAAGGTTAGAAACAATAGATGTGAAGCACCAAGCACATTTCCTGTGAGGAAAAGAAGGCCCAGGAAAGGTTAAAAAAATAGGCCCAAGGTCACAAGCTAATCTAAGCAGTGAAGTGGGATAGTTGAGCAGTAAAATCTATCTCAACTCTGGATTTCAGGCAGGACTGCTTCTGGGCACTCCTACGGTGCATCAAACTCATCAGTGGGAACAAAGCACTCAGTGATTTGCTTTTAGATCCTATTTAAGTCTCTGAGCGAGGTTCAAGTCCTCCTGGGAACTGACTTCACTGGTCTGGTTTGTGCTCTTTGCCTAAGGCCAGTGTGAGTCCCTTCACTAACACTCTGACTGAGGTTTTCAGCGGGATTGGGGTAAGGAACCATAAGGTGACACGTGAACAAGCCGGTGACCTTTTAGTGCTTTCACGACACAAACAGCCAGCTGCGACATGCGGGCCATTGGTTTGCCACCACTCATCTACGAGAACCTAGCCACTTCGTCTAACAGCTCTTTGTTTCTGAACAACTTTCATTGTTAAGAAAGAAGGAAGACAAAGAAGGTAAATTTAATATTACTGTCAAAGAAAAATCACTTAATTTTTTTCCCTTCTGGCTTTCCTTCACTCAATTTTCTTTTATAATAAAAGAAATCATTATAGGTACTATTTCCTTTTCTATTACACAGCAAATCATTTCCCTGTCATTATTCTTCAAAACATTACTTTTGTGGCTGTATAATGTACATGTTAAACTAATTCTATAGTTCACCATTTATTGTTCTAATGTTTAAGACTGTTTCCCCCTTTTGCAATCCTTATAAAAACAAAGCTTCAATTCTTCAGTCTTTACCATGAAACTAAAATGCTACTATCATCGCCCAAAAACTACATATTTAAGAATCATCAAACTTCTAATAAGTGTTGGATAGATAGTTGGGGTTTGAAAGATTAACTTTCTTTCTTTCTTTTTAAGCCAAGTTCTCATTCTGTTGCCCATGCTGGCCCTGGTCACCCATACTCAGGTCACTCTCCTGCTTCAGCTTCCTCAATAGTTGACACTACAGGAAATTATTGTCTGTAGTGAACGCCTCAAAAAAATTAACTTTACTTCCCAAGTCTATCAATTAACACCAAACGCATTTAGTTTCAGTGCTGGAGGTAGAACCCATGGCATTCACGTTGGGCTATATCCTAAGCTCTTTAAAAATCTGCTTTGAGACAGGGCTAAATTGCCCAGGACAGCCTGGAATTTGCAAATCCTCCTGCCTTAGCCTTCCAGAGAGCTTATATCCAGCATTAAATGCCTTTTTAAAAAACAATATCTGGAAATGTACTGTGGTTGTACTTTCACAAGACGCACAGTATTTAAACTATCTAATGATTTGGAACTCAGCTTTCATTTTAAAAAGGCAAGCTATTTCCTGTTTACAACTCGGCAGGGAGGGATGGGGTGGGCCGCAGCGGAGGACTGCAGAAGGCCTTCCTACTCCAGGGACCTTCTGAGCACACCACACTTTGAAAGCCTCATCTGCAACATGTAACACAAATGGATGATTTTGTTTCTTAGAAATATTTTTCCAGGTAAGTTAAGAAAGCACAGTGAAATAGAGTAAATAGTTGTATTTTTGATTATTTAGAAAATACAATCATTTTCTATTTTATAAACTGCTCCACTACCCTGACTTTCGCTGTAACCCTCTAGCCAGACTCACAGGTTTGAGAACTCGGGTGGGGCCTTTATCTGCCCAAGTGCCAGCTGCCCCCATCCGTGTGGGATGCTGCCTCTGGGTTCTCTGCAACTGACCCGCTCGGCCCTGCCCACGCCTCCTTGACCCATACGTTTTCTGAAAACTCGCATGGCATACTGGAAAGCAAGAGGCTCACGGAGAGAGGTCTCACGCTAGACATCTGTGCTGGGTGAAAATGTTACTTTACCATTGTTTTACAAAGCTCACACAGGGCATGCGGAAGGAATCCTGGCACCATTTCTTTAGAGACTACTAATGGATGTGGGCTGCTCCGCAGGACACTGTGGGAAATGCAGGGGTGTCTGTGGAGGGCTTCATCAAAGGTCCTTGTGGTTTCTAGGGGGTAGGTGACAGTCGCTCTGCTGTGCAGTAACTTGCCAGCTGGTCCGTGCAACTCCCTCATCTTGCACAGCAGGGATTATGAATGTCATTCATGGAGGTCAAGTCTGTTTGTATTACTCAAGCCAGAATCTAATTGTTTTACACACAGGCGCCAGAGACTTTTCCCTACATAAAGCCTTTAATACACACTGGCTTTTCCAGGACTGCATCTCTGTGTCATTCCGGGTACGGCACGCTCGGGTAACTCTGAACCTTACACGAGAGGAGCTCTTCCTTCTGGAAAGGTGTCCTGACTGTCCCACCCCTCCTGCGTGGGTCACTACCTGTGCAGAGCCTGCAGTCGGGGGTGATGCAGGGCAGAGTCCCAGCCACTCAGCACCTTCACCATGCTCTGCAACATCACCAGGCTTGGAGCTACGCTGCCCATTTATGGGCTAAAGTAGGGTGAGCTGATGCAGACATTACCGAGTGAACAAATTAAGGCAACGTCTAATAAAAAAAACACCATGCTAGTGTATCTTTATATTAAAACAAGTCTTTTCTATTATGAATCACTTTCACTGCATTTCTCTTTTATATTTATATAGATGTGAGCTTTTTCTTAGGAAGGTACATATCTAACTAGGTTATATATAAATTCATTTTGGAATAGTAAGGAAGCCTTGGAGAATACATCACAAATAGATTGAAGGTATATAATTTTTCAGGTCTAAGGGCTGCTATCTTGTATTCACAATGATAAATGAACTGTAGATAACTTATTCTAGAATCCAAATAGGCTGGCTGGACCGAAGCAGTGTGAGTATAGGAAGTGTAATCTAAATACACAATGGATGCTAAATTATCACCGTGAAAGACACCCCGTGATTAATCCCCCTCAAAATACTATGTCCCTTTCCTTCTGAACACACTTCATCCCTTCATTCTTGCCACTTTCTGAAGCAGTTCTGGAAGGCCGCTCCCAGGGCTGTGTTTACGAGGGGTGACCAAAAGCGCATGAAGGCTGCGGCTGAGGGCCCCCCACAGGAAGGAGGCCTGCAAAGCAGGGCGGTGGGCCTCATCCGCCTTCTCTGTCCAGTCTGACACCACGAGACACTGGCTCCTCCCCAAGCCAAAATGACCATGAGAGGTAAACGCTGTGAACTGAACCAGGACATCAAGGTGGCCAGGGCAGTGCGGATAAAGACACTCAAGGAAAGAGATCTTTGTAAAGCACCCAGCGTGATGGGATGTGTTCAAAGCGAGAGACAATATTTTAAGGGAATAGATGTGTTTTTACTGTAACAAAAGATAAATTCACCATCTGTGTTGACACAGTGCACACACACGTGTGTGCAATTCCCACTCCTGGGGCCTCGCCCACTATAAACCCACTGACCTCTAGTGTGATTCTGTTCTTTACCAGGAGCCCGATCTTGATGTCCATCAGGTTCAGGTCTTTCTCCAGCTGCTGGTTGGCCCTGATCTTGGTCACCACTTCTTCCCTCAATCGTGCTACCTCCAGATCCTCCTGGAAATCCAGGTCACTTTGGTCCAGGAGGTACACAAATTTGCGGATGACTGTTAACGGTGGGTTTTCAGAGCCCACTGCAGCAAGAACAGGCATACTTCGATTAGGAAAGCTTGGAATTATTACCAACAGGAGAGAAAACAGGTCTATAAAGTATTACCAGAAAAACAGACAAATAAAAGTCCATGACCAGTGGAACAAATCTCCATCATGTAAAGTAGGGACAAGAAAATCAGTCATATACACAAATACACAAAACCCATGGCGCCTGGCCCCGGTACTTTCCACTTAGCTAGCACTCATTTATCTGCCATCGCTCTCACTGCTCCTGGGACCTACGCACAGGCAAGACAGCGCGATGAGGAACCTGGGAAAGAAAGTTAATGCAAGTGACCTCACCCCCAAGACTCTGTGGCCGAGCCAGATAAGAGGTTTATGTTCTTGCTCTGGAAGCTCTATCAGCCTAGAAGCTCTTTGAGAGAAGCCAGAACTGGGTGAAAAGTAAATTTAAAAAAGCAGGATCGGCTCCAGGATGAGTGGAGTGAATGTTTGTAGCTGGTGGAAATCCATGATGTTAGAAATCAAGACTCGACATCTCTTCTTTTGTGATGGACCAAGGGAGGCTGCTCAGAACCTAGAGCAGCCTCAGTCACTGAGAAGAATATCCTCCCATAACTCCAGGAGGGCTTTCCTGGAGTACCTTCGCCTTTCTGTTTTGATTTTGTAGCACTTATGACTCTTAAAAAATATCTTTTTTAATGTGCTTAGTGAGTACGCCTCTGGGTAAACTGTAACACTAAACTGTCTGGATGCTCAAGGGTGAATGATTGAGACCCAGTATTTGTGAGTGAGAGGTAGGGCACTTAAAAAGAAGGAAGACATGTCGTGTGCACGGACCAACTCCCCACAATAAATGCAATCATTATGCACTGCAGACACGGACTTGTAAAAATAAAAATGGATAAAATCTGACTTGAAAGAGCCCAGTCCAGCTTGGGCACCCTTGGTGCCATCTGCTCTCCACTGGGGGCCCTAGCTGTTCCTCCCTGTACTTCTCGCTTGGTCCCATGGTGTTCTGATGCTCGGCGAGTGAGAAGAGTTTAGCCAACAGCACCAACAACCACAGTGTAAAGTCAGCAAGACCAACCAAAGCTAGAATTGTCCATGCTTCTTTTTTCCACTTCTGATGACCTTCACAGGAGAGGTGGCCTTGGATCATGTGGTTATCAACTTTGAGAGATGAGACTACATGGTTTTTTCCTTTTTTACTCTCATTTCTAAAATTTTTTAAAATAAATATGTTTTATTTTCAATGTGAGAGGGAAATGTAAGCCAGTAAATAGAGCAAACAATTGAAATGGTGGCTTATCTTCCGGTTAACTCTCTTGCGTTAGATTGCTGGTTCTAAATCAAATTTAACATAAAATAGAAGCATTCATGCCAGTGCTGGTCTTTCTGAGCAAAAAATGAAACCCACTCTTCTTGTCCCGGCCACTGACAGCAGGAAGCCTGCTGCTGTCACCACTGCCCCTGTGAGCACCAGTTTAGAGCTAGAGCTGGAGATGACCAAAGTCCACTGGAGTAACAGCGCCACCCTCCGTCCCCAGAGCAGCTTGCAAACCCTACACTGCAAAGAACCCCAGTTAGGAAGGAACCGGTGTTGTCCAAGGCTCCTGCTCACCCAAGGTCCTGTAGTCGTCTCTGGCCTTGCTTGCTCTTAGTAGAGACTGTATTTTCACAATTTCATTTTTCTGCAAAATAATGAGAAAGTTACAATGCCACAGGGTTCCCATCTACTCCATTACCCTCTAGTTTAGAACTTTAAAGAACTGACAATATTTAAGAACTGAGATTATTTAGATGAAGTGTGTTCAACACATATTTCTCACCTTCCCCCTCTTTAACAAAGGGTCATACAATTTAGCTCCAAGTGGAAATAAGATTGCAAAGAGTCTGTTTAAATGCAGAGATCTACAAAGGGAAAGCAGTTGTAGCCCAGAACTTAGATGACACAATCTATGTCTACACAGGTATTCTTTAACGACTATAAAGGACTCCTCCTTGGACTTTGCTGTGACCAGTTAGCAGTAAGGAGAGCTACCCATGCGACACTGCAATGGATTCTCTGGAATCTTCTCTCTCAGGTATTCCTAGCCACACTGTCTCCTCTCCACTCCTGATTGCCGAAGTCTTACTCTCAACATGATTTCTGAGTTATCACGTTGAGCTCTAAGCTCTGTTCTCTCCTAAGTGGCCATTTCCATCCCTTAATAAAAACATCATTCAATGCTCATAGTCAGCAAACACTGATTTAGCCACCTGCAGCCCAGACAAAAACCCACATGCATTTTTCTTACATGATCTTGGAAATACTGTAGTCGGGAAAGGTAGTTCTTCCTTGTCATTACCATTCGGTACCAAGACTGAATCTAAAAATCAAGACAGTTGCCAAACACCTGTTAATATAACCATATGCACGCTTTCTAAAAAAAAAAAAATCTTATTTGATCAAATTAGCAGCCTGCTAAATAATAAGGATCTAAAGTCTATCTTTCACTCTGTACTTCTGTCGCTTTCTCCTGAGGAACTCGAAACTTTATACTACCCTGCGTCTCACCAACCTTGACAGAAGTGAGGTGCAGAGATACAGCAGCTTTGCCCTATTGTGTTTTAACCTTGA
This sequence comes from Hydrochoerus hydrochaeris, assembly GCA_004027455.1. NCBI lineage: Eukaryota > Metazoa > Chordata > Mammalia > Rodentia > Hydrochaeridae > Hydrochoerus > Hydrochoerus hydrochaeris. The sequence goes on from PVLA01001243.1 coordinate 84,109, forward strand.
TGAATAAAGCCGAGAAAGCAAGGTTTGTCAAGAGTTGCAATAAGTCACTGAATCAAATTTAACTAGCCCAGGATGTCTCCATGACCCTTTACATACAACCTTTGGTTTCTATAGAAAAACATCCCATGAGGTCTCGGGAGGGACCAATTGTTACCAAGAGTTCAGGGGGATTAAGCCTGTGTTCGAGTGAGCCCCGAGCGGCATTTTATGATGAAGCTACTGTACAGTGGATCTAGGCTATCACATCATTCTCTGCCTTCGCAGTTTAGAATAGCTTTTAAACAGATCTCCTGCAATTCCAATTTGTCTCACACTGTTTCAATTCTCTTCTGGTTTCCAAGTTGTCTACAAGCTCATTTCTGCATGAGACAGAAGTCTTGTGGCTTTTTCTCTGGCAGAGCGGTCCCCACAGCCTTTTCTTCCTCTGTGTGCCTGGGCGAGAGGCTGGGTTAGAGGAGCTCGGCCCCTGAACAGAGCCCCTAAATTAGACTGCTTCCTCTTGTCATTGCTTTACAGGTTAGGAGGAACTTGGGTTCCCCCAGAGTTCAAGTCATTCAGAGTTCCTCAACATCTACCGGCTGTAACACATGTCCACATTTGAGTCACCTAACCACATGGAGGACTGGAGACAGTTACAGAGGCTCAGTTGATTGGTTTGAAGATGATTTACTGAGTAGTGGAGGGAGGATGCAAACCCAGGACTGATTTTGAAGCTCAATACATTTCCACAACTCTGTCTTTCAGAATCAGAGCAAAGTGAAGGGAAAAACTGAAGCCTTTGATATGGCAGGAAAGAACATTTACCTTCACAACAGAATCAACATTATCAGTGAATGTCTGTCGTCTCAGCAGGTACTCCTTCTGTTGTTTATATCCCTTCCAAAAAGCCTAAGACAAGAGAGTTTACGTTACTGATGAGCACAGCTGATTTAGGAAGTGTAGCCACAGAGCATCTCTCGGGAGGCCCTGGGTTGGGACTTCAGGGGTCCCCCCCTCTGAATCTCCTCTGGATCCATCTCTGGGGCAGACATTAACTGGGCAGAACACACACCAGCTTGCTGCTGAGTCCTGACCCAAGGTGGTGGAAGCAGCCCAGGTAGGCACCCAGTTTCCTGCATGAAAGTTTAAGTTACCAAGGCCCTCCATGTCAAAAAGGAGTAATGAAACAGAATCTCCCCCAAACAACATACAGTACTAAACGGATGTTAGTGCTATTTGGTAACAACACAAGCAATCGAAGCTAATGACTGACCAGGATCTTTATGCTAACAAGTGGTCCACAGTGACCAGACTGGAAAGGAAAGTTGTGATCCAGCTAATATCTTTAAAAGGATTAGATCCACAGCTGTTATCAGTGTATTCCAGCTCATCTATGAGCGTCCTTTTGTTGAAGCACACCTTGGGTACTCACCCTAACTCACTGATCTGGTTTTTCAAATTAAAAATGAAATACAAGTTCCTTGTTAAAGAGCCCAAATGAGGCATAGGATTATTTTTGTTAATTTCTTTTCATGCCTGCATATATTCACCTACTTCACTCCATAAAATAGTTCAATAAAACATGGAGTTTTATTTTTTAAAAAATACTTTGTAATAATTCATAAAAAACAGCATGGAATCAAAATGATTAAGGAAGAACTTGCTCCAGATTTCAACTCATGCCCTGAAAAATGACCGAAAATGCTTTTTATAAGAAACTCAGATTAAAAACAGCTCAGTAGCTGGATATGGTGGCACACACTGGTAATCTCAGCACGCTGGGAAGTTAAGGCGGGAACGCTGCAAATTCAAGCCGAGACCGGGCAACTTAATGACTTACTAAGAATCTGGCTGAAAGGAGGGGCGGGGGGGGGGGCTGGGATGGAACATGCTACAAAGACCCTCGCTCAGCCCCCAGGGTTAAAATGAGAAGCACACAGAGCTAGAGTTGGGAGGGTCCCTGGAAGAGAGGAAGCGACTAGAATTGGATTGTAGAGGGACCCATGAAACGAAAGTCCACAAAAATATGGGAATTCTTCAGCATGATGCTAAGCTTGCAAGAGACTTCCATGGCCATCAGAGTAACTGTGAGGAAATTACCGCCCTAACCATTTGTCAAGCAGTAAGCAAAAAATGGGCAGGTGGGCCAGCAGGGGTTTGAGAAACCACAGAAGGGTAAAATCTTTTTGGATGGGATCCAGCAATATCTAATTTAAAATGACATGTTTTTTTCCCCTTGTGCATCTGAAAGCAAACTTTATTTGTTCAATTATTTTTAGCAATAGCATTTTATGACTCTAATATCCCTGATTTTTCAAGAAGAAACATCATTTAAAAAATAATTTCACTTTAAAAATAGGTGTGTGTTCATCTAGAAATGTTTCCTCCAAGCTTTGATCATATTTTTTTAAATTTTATTTGGGGAAAATGTTTGTTTGTGATGCCATAAACCACAAAATTTTAAAGATGTGTATTCCTCATCTTTAAGAGTTTAAGAGCTGTTAGTGAGAAATCAATGAAAGTCATCAAAAAAAGACACTAGTTGCTGGCCAGCCACTGGTATTGCTTCTTCCCCAGTTCTCCCAAGGAAACCTCATTAAATTGGATCTGCTACAGGATAATCCTTAGATAAACTTCTATGCAAAACAACAGCTTTTGTTTACATAGTTTTTAAATTTTACTGCTCCTACTTTTATTCTGAAACTCAAATTTGCCCCAAACCATAATTACCAGATTAACTCTGTCCTACACATTTATATGCAATTCTGCAGAGCAGTAGTGCACCATCAGGCTCTGCGTGCAGGGCCAGGAAGAACACGACTGGAGCAACCCATGGACCACGGAGCTATCTCAGATTATCTGCCAACATGTGGTTTCAATCTAAGTCCTGACCATCATGATTTTCCAGAGTTGCTGGAGGGAGTTAGTCCTTCACAGCTTGGCTTTGCCCGGCTGAAGCTGCTGATTCTGTAGCTTCATCAACAGACCCATGTTGTCAGTGATTTTCAATTTACCTTGAAGGAAGGCTGACTGAGGGTCCATTTTACCAGTCATCAGGGCCAGCAAGTCTGAGTCAGCCTTGGCAGTGGTGCAGTCCACCTTCTTATCTGAGTCGAGAAGCACCCACCCTTTGCCATTCTTCACATCCAAGACCCAGGTGACTTCTTTACCCCTGGGGCCATCCTTCACCTTAAAGGCAAAAATACCCCTGATTTTCTTCACAAACTATTCACCTTCCTCTTCAAGCTTCTTTCAATCTCCTTGAAGACAAGGTTTGCCTTAAATCTGCCCCACACAGAGCTGGTTGGAGCAGCCTTGATTTGATTTGCTCTGAAACATCTGGCAGCTTCTGGAAAACCCATCCTGTAGTGGGTCACCACAGCAGCTCTGCCGAGCATGACAAGACGTTTTTGCCCTAGTTTTTCTAATTTTCAGTATATCTAGGCTAGGGAGATACAAGTACCTGGTTAGAAAAACCGTACTCTCCAGTAAAGCATAGAAAGACATCTTGGCTCCTTCACATACCTTTACATCCCCTTCATTTATAATAAAATTAAGTATTTCCTCTACTTAATGCTTAGAACCACAGACAACATTATAATTTTTGCTTTTTCTTTTGTGGTACTGGGGGTTGAACCCAGGGCCTTTGCACTGAGTAACTTAAAAAAACTCAAGAGGAAAGGAAAAATGTATTTATTCCTATTTTTACTTTGAGTTTTTTCTTCTTCTTGATGCTCCAAAATTCTTTTTTTTCTTTTTTTATTGTTTCCTGGTTAAGTGAACAGTCTCTGGCTTCTCTTTCAGGGCAGGCCTACTGGTGGCAAGTTTCCGGTTTACTCATCTGGGACAGAACTTCGACAGGGGTGTCTTTTAGTCCTCTGTCACAGAGCTGTTTCTCATTCAGGTAACAAACTGTCTTTTGCATCTACAGCTTTTCTGACCCCTGTCTTCAGCTTTCAGAGGTCTATGGTACCTTGTGTGAGTTTCCTCAGTTTTCCCTGTTTGGGATTTGCTTCACTTATTCAACTGGACTTTCGAGTCTTTTGCCACAGGGAGGAACTTTATTTCTTTGAGTGTTTTTATACGCACTGCCCTTTTCTCCTCTCCTCGGGGACACACATGTTAAATCCTTATAGTCCCACAGATCCCTTGGGCTCTGATCATTATTTTTCCAGTCTGTTTTCATGGTTGTTGGGACATGTCAATTTCTGTAGTGTAGTTTGCAGTTTCCAAATTCACCCCTGTGTTTAGTGTTTTTATTTTTGTGGTACTGGGAACCAAACCCAGGGCCTCTATACCAAGTTTCATCTCCAGACTTTTTTTTTAAAAAACAGGGTCTTGCTAGGTCACTAAAGTGTGTAGGCGGGGCCTGAGCCTGTAATCCTGCCTCAGCCTCCCAGAGTGTCCAGATCACAGGCACGTGCCACCTGGTGCCCAGCTGTCACTGTCTTTTTAAATTCTAAAGTTGTGTTTAGTATTTCTTTATATCTTCCATGTCTTTGTGGAGACTTTCTTTCAAATGTGTACTTAATTACTTTTTAAAAAATGATAGCTGCTTTAAACATCTTTGTCAGGGATTCTAACATCTCCGTCATCTTTGTGCTACCATCTATAAATAGATTACTTAAAAAAAAATGAAGTTGTGATTTTCTTGATTCTTGGCATGATAATTTGCTGTTTGGAATAAATACCCGATGAAGGGAGCTGCGAGGTGGACATTTCGAGATGCTGGATCTGACCTGACCTTTTGGGGGGTCTCGGTGAGTGACGGGCCTGCTCTCCTTTCCAGGAGGTGCAGGTAAAGGTCTAGGTTTTTTTCTTGATGGCTGCAGTGATACCTGAGGTAGACAGGTCTGCACCTTACTGCTGGGTGGAGCTGTCCACTGGAGTCCTGCGATACCAGCAGGGTCTCTCCTTACCACTCCCATGTGGCGAGGAATGGGGTGGCCTCATGGCCACCAGGTAGTGTGACAGCCCTGGTTCTGCACACTCAGCCCTGCAGGGTATGGGGCTATCAGGTTGCTGCTCAGCGGACTGGGGTGCAGGTGCTCGACTCCCCTCTCAGCCTTGGTGTGGGTGGAGTGGGGTCCCTGTAATTTCTGTGGGCTTTGTCTGGGGTAGAGTGGGGACTGTCTATCAGTTGCTCCATCCTGCTGGGTTTTTCTTTCCTGGTCCTGCTGGGGAGCAGAACTTTGCGGAGTCTCTGTTTGCCTTGTATTCTTCAGCATTCCTGGGTGTCCACCTCCTTCAGCACCAAGTCTGAGATGTAACAAGGCCAAAATAAAACTCTGAGACTCACTGTCCCATCCCTGCTGGAGTCCTGGATTTCCCCGGTGGTCTTGTTCACATGTGATATCCTGGGTTACAGTATTACAATAGAGGAATAGGAAAAGATACATACTCTGTTTCCTCAGAAGTGAAAGTCAAGTCCCTCATATTTTATAATTCTATGTTATTTAGGCTGTTCTAAATTTATTCCTTGATAGAATCCAAGATTTTTTTGAATTAGAAATGTAAAAAGCAGTATGATTTGAATATCACATGAAAATTATTAGGGCTAAGAGATCATCCAGGTGGCTAATTATAAAACTGATAAATTTTCTATATGTAAGAAATAAACAACATAATAAAGATATGAGTCACAATAGCAGAAATTCATAGATGTGAACTAAATGAGAAATAAGAAGTAGTAAAGTTATAATACTGTACTAGAAAACACAGTCTCATAAAGGCGCCAATCTCAAATGAACTAACACTTCAATGCAACTGTGAAAAGGGAAAATTAAGAAATAGGCTTAGGAATTTGTTAAATGACTTTGTAACAGCTGTTGCAAGGAACCTATGGTTCTGTTTTGCAGTGAGAAAGAATTTTATAGGAGGATAAATTTCCCAGGGGGTTAAAACTGAAGTGATCTTAGTTAGTGGTGCTGGTCAGACTGCAATGTGATACACAAATCACCCGAGGGTCTTGTTAGACAGCAGACGAGGATGCAGGAGGTCCACGGTGGGCTCAGGACTCTGCATGCTGACAAGCTTCCGGCCCAGGACAATGTGGGCATAGGCTCCACAGCGTGACACACCAACGGCCAAAGCCGAAGGACGGCTAAAGGGTCATTCATCTAGAGTGCAGCCGACCTGCGGCAGGAGGGCTGTCACAGAGTGGCATGTAGATGACGGGCATTAACCAAAGTGGCTCCACAGCACAGCAGCCCCAGGGAAGAGGAAGGCAGTCTGTGTAACAGTGGGACCATGGCACTTGGACTTGTGACGGGCTCACTGGTGTGCATACTTTGGTGGGTTTTGAGACATAGAAGTGCAGTTGTGTGATTGTATGTTATATAAATTATATGCCCATTCTTGACCCCTACTCATGAGCAAAATGAGACACTGGTGTTTGCTTGTCTTTACATTCTGCTGTTCCAGAGACATCCAAATTATAGAAACTGTTAATCTTTATTAACTTGGATTCACAGACATTTCAAAAAGTTATCTGTCTTAGTAGTGGATTATCTAACAGTGAACCTTTTTTGTGTTATCTTTTGATAGACCAAGGTTTAATTACCATTCTTCATTTTCATTTAATGTACTATGGTCTGATGTTCACCACCCATATTTATTGAGATTTCATCATTTTTCATCACATTATTATTTGTGTAGATTTCTTTTTTGGAATCTGTCTACATGTATGAATATTTTACTGCTATCTTTCCAAACAAAGGCAGAGTGGTTTGGTATAGAATATTTGGCTTATAGTGTCATAAATACTATATAGTTTATTTCATTTGCCAAAATTCTACATTTTTCTGTTTTAGTTTATAAGTTTTAGTTCTATCAGGCCTGGCTTTTCAAATTCTGTGCTAATAACAGAACTTTTTTTTTTTTTTGAGTGGTTCTGGGAATTGAACTCAGGGTCTTGTGCTTGCCAGGTAGCAGCTGTGCCACTGAGCTACATCCCCAGCCCCTTAACAGAACTCTTGCTGCAGTAATAAACTGGGAGTTCTTCTAGCTAGGGGATGTTTATGGTAGGCTTACTATTATAAGTAAAGATGGGAAAGAGATCTGTCAATGAAGATGTAAACAGAGACAAAATTATGAATCATAAAGCCATTTCAAGGTAGCTTTTTACAGAAAACTACGGAGAACAGAAAGTGGTGTCAATCTTACTCAGTTGTCCCGTATGAGGAATTGTGGGAAAATCTTTAATAATCATCTTCTTTGTTCAGTTTTCTGATACCATAGAAATGTATTTTCTGTAGTAATCTGTAACAAGTAAGTCTTTGAAAATACCTAGACCTCTGTGTTTCATGGACTTTCACCATTAATCTTTGGAAAATCTAGCTCACATAACAGGTTACTTGACTGATAATCAGACACTCAGTACAGTAAGCTACCAATACTGGTGCCTGGCGGATACACATGCTCTGTGATGTCAGGGAGGCAAGAAAGCCCTAAACATTTTCCTTTTTTCTCCCTCCTCAAAAGTAAGACAATGTCTTCTCCTTCTGACCCTCACACCAATGCTGTTCCTAGGGGTCTCAAGTTGCTTCATGTAGCCCTTCCTTCCTCTTTGCCCGCTGTGCGTGGCACCCCTGACCTGATACTCTATAGTTTGGTAACTCCTTGGGCTGAATTTTGGTGTTTGCCCTCTGGAAGAGCGATGCTCCAGCTTTCTTCAGCTCAAGGGGAAAAAACTGTTGTGTGGCAGTCACTACGGTACTGTTTCTTGCTTCATTTTTCCTGATGTCTTCCTATACCACACCAACAGTCTTCACCTTGGGTCCACACATTCTGTCCACTGTCTCCGTCACCTCCTCACTGTAGCATTTACTGAGTGAGCATGAAGAGTCACACACTGGGGAAGGTCTGCTGTGTGACTGAACTCGACCTTGCAATACAAGGCACATCACAATTTCCAAATGAGCAAAAGTATTTGTAATCACCTACTTTTTCTCTGAGCTTTTTGTACAATTTTTCCATGACCTTTAGGCCTGTTTTTATTTTTCTCAATGTGTTTCAATTATGTTCCTTGTCTAATTTGTATTCTGTAATTAAGAATCACTTTTGGTCTGTGACATCGTTTCTTTTAGTTTCCAGAGCCAATCGGATCTTACCATTTCATTTTGCTGGCTTTCCTTGTTGCATTCAGTTATATATTTTACAATCCTTGACAGAATAAAGCAATTTCAGTAGAAAATTTTCTTTTGCCCTCTGGGAAAGTATCCTTAGATGTTTACTTCATTTATGTTTTAAGTTATATTCCTTTTTTCTGTTTCTGATATAAAATTTTCTTTAAAAGATTTTTTTTCCAGGCTCATTCGCTCTCACATTTATATAGTTTAATCAGGGCCTTCCAATGGCTCTAAGTAATATTGTGGCTGGGGTGTAGCTCAGTGGTTGAGTGTTGGCCTGCCATGTGCAAAGCCCTGGATTTGACCCCCCAGGATGCTAAATAAAGCGATACTGATTCTCCTTTGCTTCCTTCATGTTGGCCTGGGTGTTTTCTGATGTATCCCGTAAATACTTAGAGGTTTGATGCTGATGACACACATTCTCTGTGTCACTATTCAGGTCCAGAGCAGGAGACTGAGGGAAGGAGGCAGTGGCACCCGGGTGTCCCAGCTGAGAGCCTGGGAGCTCTGTCTCCATATCTTTTTCCAAATTGGTTGAGACTGTGTGCCTGGGACTTCAGCTGACTAGAAAGTACGCAGGGGAAGCCCTCAGACCTTGGAACATTCCCCTAATTCTGGGTGAAAAATCAGATTAAGTTCATGCTCTTCTTGTCACATGGCTCAGAAGCAGCAGGACTGCAATGCTGAATTCTGGTTTGCATTTTTAGATCCCACACTCTCCTGTCAGGAAACTGTTAGAGGGGAAAAGGAGGCAAAGTGGACAGAAAGTGAGTTTCAGAGTTTACCCTGCTGCCTCTGGGGAGGTGGCAGAAGAAGCTCCGTGTAACTTTCTGTCTTTCTGCAGCCTGGTTTAGACTCAAGCCCTAGGTTCTAACACCAGGGCACGTCTACCCTTCAGACACAAATCCTGCTCCAAGCCAGAGATGCAAAGTGTGGGAGTGGTCTCCATAGCATCCTGCTGGTTGACACTGTGAACTTAGAGCACAATTTGAGCTTTAGCACTGGTGTAGGTGGTTCTGTTTTAAGGCTTTCCCCCCTTTCATCCCCTGTATGTTTTGCCTATCATTTGTTTAAGGAAAGCATAAACTGAAAACTCAGTGGCTTGCCTAGAAAAATCCTTTGAGTGACTGCTTTACAGCATTAGTTTCTTTCAATATGTCATTTCTGCCTCACTAAGGTCATGAGCAAATTCAAATACCTGATTACCTATCCTGTGTAACACCCAAGAAGACAAATGTTTAGACAGTTCATCTTCTGTTCTGAACGACACTGAAATGAAATGGATAAAGCAAATGGGGTCTACCAATGACTACCAAAGAGGGTTCTTCAACTTAGAAATTTTCAGCTTAGGAATTTCATAGTTGACTGGACTAAGCAGAAACCTATCAGATTCTGAGAGTGAATGACAGTAGCACTTTAGTACATAAGAAAAGGACAAACAGTCTTCTGGAAGCCAGTAATTTGGTTGGAAGAGAGGTGAAACATCTAAACCAGGCAAGTTCCTCTCCTCCCAACAAGCAAGTTCATCATGTCATGCATCATGCCATCATGTTCATTAGAGCCTGCTTCAAAGATCACGGACATCTAAGGACACCTGAGGATGTGACCCGGCTTGTCTAGCACAGGCACACAGTGGGATAATGTCATACAAATCACAGAAACCCTGGGGGAGGAGTATCTCTCCTGCACGTCCAAATAGGCGATTCTCCTGGAGAGCCAAATCTGGTTCACTTCATTAGTTCTTCTGTTCTTTCAGGCAAGAAGAAGCCAGTTGCCACCTTCCATGGAAAGCCCAGGTCAGAGCAGGAGGTGACATATGGAAACTCAGTTACACAGACATAGGTGATTTCTGACTTCCTGGAAATTGGCTAAGAAGCAGCACCATGTCAGCCTCTCCAGGATTCAGAATACAGACAATGGGAAATAACAACTTGGGGAAGAAAAGAAGGAGAGAGGTAGATCCCTGGGAGCCAGGAAAGACCTGAAGGAAAAATTAGAACCTGTAGAGAACCATTCATTCTGCTTCAAAGCTCAGGGACAGCTGAGGACACCTGAGAATGTGACCCTGCTTGTCTAGCACAGGCACACAGTGGGATAAAGTCATGCAAACACGGCTTGGCAGAGGTAAACACACATGTGCTGGTTAGGGCGCCACATAAGAATGTAAATGAGACGCCAGCCCCTTCCTGTTAGTCAGCACCACTTGCAGGTTGCAGGGAGGAGAACAAGAATCCAGCCACTTCCTCTAAGTTGGTGCCATGTGTGGGCTGCAGCGAGGACAAGCAGATGCCAGCCTCTCCTGGTGTGCGGGTTGGGACACAAGAGCCAAGGTTCGCACTCCAAGCCCCTGAATCACTGGCTGATTTGGAGAAACACAGGCTGAGATGATGCTTAATGAAGTAAAATACAACTTAATGCTTGTAGTGCTTAGTGTTTCGTTGACTTTGCAGGCCTAAGCTGGTAGTCTGATCGTCTGTTTGGAGGATAACAATACACAGTATAGCATCAATATGCAGTACAGCATCTACGGGGGGGGGGTCTCCTTCTGAGGGTGGTGCCATTATTGATTCCCTATTATCTTGTTTTAAAGTCCTGTGTCATTTTCATTGTTTTGTTTGGTTTGGTTTGATTCTGTTATATCTATCTGATGACACATTGGCAGCTATTTCAAAGATAACAAGATACATTATGGTGGCTATTTTGGATTTACTATTATCTTGTTTTGAAGTCCTGTGTTGCATTGATTGTTTTGTTTTTATTGGTTCTATTCTATTCTGCTTTGTTTGATGTTCCTGTGTCTGATGGTACGGGCAGCTATTTTGATGACAACAAGAAGCATTATGGTAACCATGGCTGATTTCCTATTATCTTGTTTTGAAAACCTGTATCACACGCACTGTTTGGTTTGGTTTGGTTTTATTCTCTTTAAGATAAAAATTTAAAATAAAAAAGAATGCAAATGTGAGTACCAACCTGTGTAAGAATTATACAATAAAGATGCAGGTGGCAACTGCTCTTGTGCCCTGGCTTTCTGCCGTATGCTGTCTGCTGCTGCTGCTGTTTTGCACACACGTGTTCTTTAATCTTGGGACCTCACCCATGAAACTCTCCCTTGGGCTCCCCCAAGCTGGACAATAACTGGTGCAGTAGGTGGGACACTGAGGTGAGTGGTCACTTGGTGACCACTTGGTGGTTGTGGAAACAGCACCCAAAGGCAAGGGAGAACCCTGGGGAATGCCTGATAAGCGACCCTGGCCTCACCATGGCTACCTGTAGCAGCTTCTTGGCTGCTGCCTCCAGCAGAGGGGCTGGAAGGCCCAGGAGGACTATAAATCAGCCCTTGTGGAGCCCAGGGATGTCTTGTTGGCTTTGGGAGCAATAGATAGACAAATTCCTCCCCCTCACTGTGAAATGTGGGGTGGGTGGCTTGGCTATTTTTCACTCTTCTGTACTGCATAAATCAAGAGGCAAATGGTCTTGCTCAGCAAATAGCCCAGCTGCAGCAGATAGAGGAGGACCTTGGGCAACGGCTGGCTGCTGTGGAGCTCAGGTTGTGAGGTGTGGGAAGCACTGCCTCCACCAGAAATGTCTCCAGAAGCCACTGTATTCCAGATGAGGAAGTGCTGATGGTATACACGAAGGACATGATCCTGGCAAGGAGGCATACCAGTGGTGGTATGTTTGGGACAGTGGCAGCCCTCTAGTCCCCTTAATAAATCACCTGATCCATGATGCTGTGGATCATGGCCAGGCTGAGAGACGTGAAGTAAAGTGCCAAGGACCTAGTGCATGCACAAGAGGGTATGGCAATGGCTACATCATGGTCCAGAAGGCCCAGGGGACTTTGGCATTGGGCGATTGCCCCCACACCTGTATGATGTTTGTTTCCCTGGTTGCTGAATACATACTTGGTGGGGGGTGCACACACTGACTGGTGCTCAGCTCAAGACCAGGCAGGAAGAATTCCAGTTGCAAATCCATGTAGTAAAAACCATAGAGGGATGGCATACACACCACACATGTGGGCTGTGAGCATGAAGTTGTACCGGCTGGAGGCCACGAGGAGATGGGACAGACTTTTTTGAAACTGGAAGAAGCAGGGGTGATACTCCCTGCATGGAGCCTTTCAGTATGGCCCATGCAGAAGCCAGATGGGTTGTGGCAAACGACTGTGAAGTTTCACCCAGGACGGGAGACAGTGGATCTTCCAGATGCCAACACAAGGCTATCTGCATAGCCCAACTTTGTGTCCTGGCCATGTGGCCCAGGACCTGGCCACCTGGGTTAATGTATACTCTGTGTCACTGTTTCACTGTACTGATGATTTATGTTAACCTCTGATTGTCCTGCAGATTCAGAAGCTGCTGTGCATAGTCTGAAGGCAGCTTTGCTGGCATGGAGGTGGGCCATGCACAGAGACAGTCTTTGGCCTGTCTGTCAAATTCTTGGGTGTTACATGGTTGGCTAAGACCAGACACATGGCAGTATGCAATTACAGGTGTATGTGGGCTCACTAGGTTTTTGGCAGCTGTACCTCATCTAGCTACCCTGCTGTGCCTTTCGTACCAGATGACCAAAAGGGGCACAATAGGGGCTGGACAGACACAGTAGAAGCTGCTTGCTGAGCAGATGCAGCGGAAGCTGCTTTTCAGGACCCAAAGGGGGCTGTTGCACAGGTGTGAGCCCTACAAGTCTGTGACCCCACCCTGTCATTTATCCTAACCGTCAGTGTGGATGACGCTGGATTCAACTGGGGCCTGTGGCAGAAACAGGGGAAGCAGAAGCACCCTGTTGGATTTTGGTCACAGTTGTGGAAGGGAGCTGAGAGCCCACATTTCTTGATTGGGAAACAGCAGTGCCATACACTGCTCTGCATACCTGTAAGAATCATGGGACAGATAGAGGGCTGGGTACAGACATGTATGGGCTGTCCCAGGAGTGGGGTGGCACAGACCCCCACTGTCACGCATGGGGGATGTACTCCAACAGCAGGCCTCTTTCTTGGTTACGCTGTTGGCAGCTGAGCTTGCAACAGTTTTGGGACCTGTGTTGTACACAGTCCAGGAACCTGTCTAGAAGAATAAATACAGGACATGACCTCTAGTCCTTGTACAAAAGGTAAAGAGAACTTCTAGTTGACACTGAATATACTAACGGGTCTAGTTGGGACCCAGCACCACAACAGACAGCGGTCCTGGTCTAGTTCAGTATGGAAGTACTCTAGTTTGGAACCAAAACTGGTGGGCCAAACCAATAGGCAGAGTTGCAGACAGTGTGATTGATTGCTTGTGATGCATGAAGAAGGTCCCCTACATATGTACTTGGACAGAACGGGGCTGATGCTCTGGCTGCCGGCTCGCGCAGCTCAGGAGTAACAGATAGGGCACCGTGGGGTGCCAACCTATGGTGAGATGTATGAGAGCGTGGCCCAAAAGCTGACCAGGTAGGGTACCTTGGTTCAGGACATAAGCCCCTCCTCTTGTTGGGAAATGACTTAGCACATGCTTTGAGCAGGCACTGCGATGGCTGAATGCTAGGCACAGTGTTGACTAGGGATAGTGTTTGACTAGGACCAAGGACCACAGACCTAGCACTCCAGGTTGAAGCCCTTGCTCAACATATGGCCCAGGTCTTGAATGTATGCACCAGGCATTGATGTTGCTTATGGATGAAACTGTTCAAATGAAAAAAGTGGTTTTGCAAAATCACATAGTTCTTGATTTGTTAACTACAGGGATCTGTGCTCTGTTACATACAGAATGTTACATTTATACTCCCCCCAACCTTTGAATAGGTGAAGATGTGGGGAACCACTCAGACTGCTTGAAAGCTCAGGGGCATCTAAGGATACCTGAGGATGTGACCTCACTTGTCTAGCACCAGCACACAGTGGGACACAATTATGTAACCATGATTTAGCCTGGGTAAACATGTGTGTGCTGGTTATGGCCTATGTAAGAATGTGAATGTGAGATAACAATCTGTATAAGAATTATACAATAAAGACACAGGCAGCTCTTGCTCTTGCACTCTGGCTCTCTGCTCCACGCTGCCTGCTGTTGTTGCTGATGTCCTATACGTGTGCATTCTTTAACCTGGGGACCTCACAGGCAGGAATCTCCCCTGAGCCCCGTGAGCCAGCCCACAGAGCCTACAAAGAAACTGAAGAGCAGACCACAGTATAGTAAAGGGAAAAGGCAACCTGCACTTTCTAGCTCCTGGGGAAAAGAAAGGAGGACAGAGTCTACAGAGACAACGGTGAAAGTGGGCAACTCCGGAAGCTTCCAGGGAGAAACACGCGAGTGGAACAGAGTAGCAGATGCAAGTGAGTAACTCTGTCCCAAGCCACTGCTGTGTCCTTTTGATGGTGTGCTTCATGAGATGCCATTTTAGGGAGGGGCCAACTGAGCCTGGCATTGAGAGCTGCCTTGGGTTGGCTTCACCTCAGGGCCCCAGTGCTAAAACTACCACAGTGACTGGTGAGGCACAATCACAGGAGATGTTCACAGTCAGTGCGCAGTGGTCAGGCTGGTGACAGACACCGAGTCTTATAAACTAAATGACTCAGGTCCCAACCCCACAATCAGATGTCAGGTTCAGCCAAACTTTTGTAGACTTTATAATCCTAGAACCAGCATCATACCCTAATCCTACAGCCAGCTTGCTGGGATTATCCAGCATGAGCCTGGGCTCTGACTGCCTCCTCTGTCTACCAGCAAGAGCGGAGTCAGGCTTTGAAGTGGGCATCACAAAACTGCAGATCCCAAAATATAACCACAGGCTTAAAATTATACAGAAACTTCTTCATCATTTTTTCTCTCCTTTTGTTTTGGTTATTTTAAACAATTTTTGGTTCACTTTGTTTTTATTTGCTAATTTTTTTGTTTCTCTCTGAGGATGAACACTGTTTGTAATTCTTTTGTTTTTTCCTTGCTTTTGTTGTTTAATTCTTTTCTTCCCTCCTGTCTTCTCCCCCAGTTTCCTGAAGCTTGAGTAATCTTTCTCTGTCCTTTAGCCTTGCTTCTAATTTCTTTTTCTTCTTTTATTTCTCTATTTTTCTTCTCTCTTTTAAGTGTACTCTCTTTAGGATAAAATTGCTCTATTGAATGGATATTTACTGTACATAATTTCCTGATTCATCTTACATTTTGTTATATAACTATAAATCTTGTATCTACAATTAAAGGTGGTAAATTATTATTTATCACAGTTTGTCATTTTCTAGGCTGTGTTTGATGCTATTATTATTGTTGATCATACTACTTTAGCCAAAGTAACACAGCTGCTGTGATCAACTGATCTTCCTTATATGCTAAATCCTAGATTATCTGGAGGACATAAAAAATATTACAGGCCAGTACCAAAAAACTGGCTGTATCTAACACACAGGAGAGGGAGAGTCCTGGGACAGACTCAAAGACCAAGAGTCAGGTATGCCTAGAAGATACATCTGAAAAGTAGTCATTTCTTAAAGAGGTCTCAATACTAGCAATAAAGCTACCTATCATAAGCAATTTACACTATATACTTATTAAGGAAACAATCCAAGAGGAAGAACTAGCAATTATAAATACATATGCACCAAATACCAGCACAACCAAGTATAGTAATACCTTGGTTAACAAACACTTCTGTTCTTAAACAAGTCAGTTCTCAAAAGGAAGCATTTGGTAAACTTTTGCTTCCATTTGTGAATTCCACATTGGGTGA
Organism: Hydrochoerus hydrochaeris; assembly: GCA_004027455.1. Lineage (NCBI taxonomy): Eukaryota > Metazoa > Chordata > Mammalia > Rodentia > Hydrochaeridae > Hydrochoerus > Hydrochoerus hydrochaeris. The sequence goes on from PVLA01001243.1 coordinate 99,927, forward strand.
CAAACACGACCAAGGACATTTTCCTTGCACTAACACCAACGTGCCATCTTTCCCAGAATTATACAATGAAATCAGTTTGTGAATTGAGGTATCACTGCATATCAAACAAAGACTAATATATATGAAAAATCAGATAATACTGTTGTAATGGGAGACCTTTATACTCCTTTTATCTAGTTGATCTGTCACAAATAGACAGATCAACTAGATAAAAAAAAAATCAACAAAATAGCAGACCTAAACCAAATCTTTGAACAGACTTTGTAGATAACTGCAGTGCTCCACCCACCAGCAGCCTATATATTCTTCTTAGCTGCACATGGGACATTCTCCACACCAGCTCATATAACATGTTTAAGTGAATGCAAAGGAACTAAAATTATCTCATGTATATTATCAGTTCATAGTACAATGAAATTGGACATAAATAGAAAAGGAATCAACAAAACCTGCATAAACACATGGAATTAAAATAACATCCCCTTTTAACAACCAAATAGGTCACCAGTAAAATTAAAGAAGAAATTAAACACTTTCTAAATTAAACAATAATGTCAATATGACACACTGGAACTTATGGAAGGCAATGAAAGCAGTTCTACATGAGAAATTTGTAGCAGTGACCTACATCAGAAAAACAGTGGGCTCAAATAAATAATCTAATACTGAACCTCAAGATTCTAGAAAAAGAGCAAGACTAGCCCAAACGTTGTATGAGGTTGGAAATTACTTTAAAAATCAGAGCAGAAATTAATGCCATAGAGACTAAGTAAACAATGCAAAGAATCAATGAATTGAAGAGTTGGTTCTTTAAAATATTAATTAAAATAGACAAATTTAGCCAATCTTATCAAAAAAGGGAAGAAAAGACCCAAATCCACGCAATTAGGAATGAAATGGGTGAAATCATAATAGATCCTACAGAAATCCAGAAGATCACCAGTACTTATTTTAAGAACCTGAACTCTAATAAGATGGAAAACTCAAGAAACGAGCAGATTCCTAAATACACATGAATTGCCAAAACTGAATCAAGAAGATATAAAAATTCCAAGTAATCTAATATAAATCAATGAAATTGAAGAAGTAATAAAAAAATACCAACAAATAAGAGTTCAGGTGCTGACAGGTTCATGCTGAATTCTACAAGAACATTAGAGGAGATCTAATGTCTCTACTCCTCAGACTCTTTAATGAAACCGAAAAGGAAGCAATACTCCCAAAGTCATTCTTGGAAGAAAACATTACCCTGACATCATAACCAGAGAAGGATCCAACCAAAAAGGAGAACTGCAAGCTAATCAATCCTCAGTAAGATACTGACGAACAGAATGCAGCAAACCTACAAAAGGATTGTAAACCATGACCAAGAGAATTTATCCCAGGGATGCAGGGATGGTTCAACATATGCAAATCAAAAAATGCAATACACCACATTAACAGAACAAAGGATGAAATCCACATGATAATCTCAATAGATGCAGGAAAAATATTTGACAAAATCATGATAAAAACCTTAGAGAAAATTGGAATCAATGGTCTTTATCTCAATCTGATAAAAGCCATGTATGACAAACCAAAAATCAACATCATACTAAATGGTCAAAAACTGAAAACTTTCACTCTAAAATCAAGAACAAGACAAGAATTCCCATTATCACTGCTCCTACTGAATACAGTTCTGGAAACATTAGCCACAACAAGAAGATAAGAGAAAGAAATAAAAGGAAAGAGCATAAAAAAGGAAGCAGTTAAATCATCATTATTTGTGGATGACATGACAGTACATAGAACACCCCAAAAATTCCACCAAAAGACCCTAGAATTAGTAACCAAATTGAGTAGTGTAGAAGGATACAAAGTCAACACTCAAAAATTAATAGCATTCCTGTACACAAATAATAAACTCACTGAGAGAGAAATCAAGGAAACCACACCTTTCATAGCAGCATCAAGAAAAATGAAATACTCAGGAATCAATCTAACAAAGGAAGTAAAAGACCCTTACATTGAAATCTACAGTACTTTGAGAAAGGAGATCAAAGAAGATATCACCAAATGTAAAGATAACTCCTGTTCGTGGGTAGACAGAACCAATACAGTGAAAATGACCATACTACCAAAACACTTATACAGATTTAATGCAATCCCAATCAAAATTCTAATAGCATACCTTTAGGACTAGAAAAACAAATCTTAAATTCATGTGGAACTAGAAGAGACCTAGATAGCAAAAGCAATTCTGGGCAACAGCTCCAAGACCACGAGGCACCCAAGGCAAGCCAGGCAAACAACTTGTTAGGCAGAGGGATTTCAGAGGACAATAACCTCCCAAGTGCATAAATAAATGTGCAGCAGTCATTGGGTGGTTCTTTTTTACTCCCATCAGGAGAGGAGGCTCCACCCGACCTCAGCATTCTGCATTCTGACTTTTGTCTCCACTTCTTCATCCTCTATTATCCTCTCACCAGGAAATTCGAGAGCTGTACTAGGTGAGACAAACCAACAGTAAATGCTGTTGAGGTTGTGTGGGGAAAAAGAAACCTTTTCCCATTTTTAGTAGGAATATAAACTGGTACAACCAATATAGAAACCAGTATGATTCCTCAGAAAACGAAAACTGAAGATTTCATTTGACCCTTCGACTCCCCTTTTAAGTATCCTCCCAAAAGAGTTAAAAGTGTCACACAACAGTGATATACGTGCCCTGACATTTACAGGAACACAATTTCTTTCTTCTTTCTTTTCTCTTTCTTCTTTCTTTCTTTCTTTCTTTCTTTCTTTCTTTCTTTCGGTACTGGGGATTGAACTCACAACTGCGCGCTTGCAAGGCAGGCTGCTGAGCTCAATCCCCAGCCCCAGGAACACAATTTATAATAGCTAAATTTTGGAAACAGCTCAGATGCCCATCAATAAATGAATGGATAAAGAAAATGTAGTACTTCTATACAATGGAGTACTACTCTGCCATAAAGCATAAACTTGAGGCATTTCTAGATAAATGGATCACCTGGAGACCTTAATTTTAAACAATAAATAAGACACACAAGTTCAAATATTGCATTTTCTCTTATTTGAGAAATCTTAAGGGTAAACAAGGAGCAAAATAAAGGATAGACATTGGGAAGCAGGAAGATGTTCAAGTGGGAAGGACAATAAAGGAAAGGGGAGGGGAAAAAGATGGAAGAAAAAGGATTATAAAAAGAAAAAAGGACAGAAAGAGAAAATGGAAACCAAGTTTTCTGCAAATGGGAAGAGGAAGAAGAGTTGAACAGAGGGAAGGGAAATGGAGAAAAATGAATTAAGCTGTATTACATAGAGGTACAAATTCCCCATGGTGAATGTGAGTGCTCTGGATGGCAAATATGTGCTAATAAAAACAAAGTAAAAGGGTGTGGGGATTTAGTTCAGTGGCATAAGCACCTGCCTGGCAACACAAGGTTCTGATTTTGATCCCTGGTACAAAAAAAATAAAAAAAAAATTAAAACAGAGAGAGCAAGAAAGAGACAGACGCTGTACATGATTTTAGCAGTGACCCAAAGGTTCTGAGTGTCCAGCTAGGCTGGTAGCAGCTGACTGTGCAAGTCCACAGAGCTCCAGAAAGTTACAATTCATCCACCACCTAAACCTCGTAGACTAGGGGAAATGATAGAGCAAAAATCTGCAGTCAGATTTGTTTACTAGCATGCTGGTAACTGGCCTATTTTTTTTTTTTTTTCTGGCTCACTGGCCTACTTTTAAAACAAAGAGGCTAACAACAGTTGGTCCTATTCTGTGGTGATTCACAGATTCACATACCTGTATTTTGACCACATTCTCTTCTTGGTCACGTAAGAATGCTTTCCGAGCTTCGAATTCTTCCCTAAGCAGGGGTCCTGAGCTGGTGGCTTGAAAGCGAAGCAGCAGATCGTCAGAGGCAGACCACATCTTCTCCCTGATGTACTGCACTGTGACCTCCTCAACAATGTCCTGCAAGAGAGACTCCTGATGGTCACATTTCACGCAGCAGGTGAAAGGAGCAGGCACACATCATCCATTCTGGAATTTGTATCTTTTAGAAAATTGTCCATGTTGGACCTTGGGGTGCTGGGGAAACAGGCAGCCGCCAGCATGCCGCTCTGGTAAATGGCTGCAACCTGGCAAGCCGTGGCTGCCCCAGGGCAAGAACCATATCAGCGTTTCCTGAGACCCGAGACACGCCATGCTGGACCTTGGGGCGCTGGGAAAACGGGCAGCCAGTTCACCCCTCTGGTGGGCAGCTGTGAGCCTTCCGGAGCGGGCGCGGAATCAAATATCCATATCCAACCCCCAGCAAGTGAGAGCCAGAGATCTGAGCATGTCTTGCAAGTTTGACTATATGCGATATAGCAAATAAGGGGGATTTTCTTCTGCAACCTCTCTGAGGGCAAATTATTTTTTATCTCTGTTTTGCTCTGTTTTGATCAATGGTATTGTTTTATTCAATATTCTGTTCTTGTATTTTCGGTATTTCCTTTGATATTGCTCTGCCTGAGTGAAGGAACAGCTATTGTGAAGAAAACCAGATGTATTATTGTGCCTACTGCTGTTGTCCCAGTGCCTGCTGTGAGGTTCTGTGCCAAGTTCACTGCAGTGCCTCAGTTGGCCTTGTCCTGTCTTGTTCTGCTGTATTTTACTACTTTCAAAATAAAATAAATAAATAAAATTTTAAAAAAATAATAAATAAGAAATAATTTAAAAAAGTAAATAACAACAGCAGATCAGCAAGGTACTGAGCAACCTGAAACATGATATAACTAAACAGATAATGGACTTAAAAAGTAAAAGGAGGAAAAGCAGGTGCTCTAAAGGATATAACTGCATGTATATTTAAGGGTATAGGAATGATAATTATGTTCTTAAGTTTTTGTTGGATCAGAGAATGGAGCTGTTTGCAGCCTCACTGTTTGAATGTCCACTTTGTAAGCTTTGATTTTGTAATTTGAACAACTATATCCAGGAAGACAATATGTAATGTATCAACTAGTGATTTCTTACTGTTCATTTTTTTGGAAATTCTGTATTGTTTCTACTTTTTTTTTTCTGTTTAGCTTTATTTTCCCCTCTCTTTAAATAAAATTAAAAAATTGTATGGATAACTTTTTTTTTTTTTAGCTTGGCTTAGAAACATTAAATCAGAGCACAATGCTACACTCTGCACTTCTTAGGTTTCTAGTGACACAACTCTTAACTCCTGAGTCTGGTTCTGTGTGGCACAAAACAGGGGCTGAGGACCCCAGGGTTTGCAGACAGCTGTACTGCATAGCTGATGATAGCAACAGCCAGGCACATAGGCCTGAGCTTTGCAGAATGCAAAAGGGACGGGAATGACCAACTGTGAGAACATGCATTGCCTCCTCTCTCCCTGGGCTGCCAAGACAAAAGTTGCAGCTCCCACTGAGTCTTGCCCTGCCCTGCTCTTTCCCAGGCTGCAGTGGATGAAGCTCGGCAATGAGGTGGGGAAACACCAAATGGTGCTCTGGGCAAAGACAAGAAAGAAAGGTGCCATACAGGGATGAGTGAAAAAGAAGAAGAGGGATCATGAGACGTGTGCAGGGTGGAAGGAGTGTGTTTGCTTTTGCATTTGCTGCAGAAAGCGAGCAGAAACTGGGCTCATCTCTACCGTGGAAACACAGACCAACACAACTGGAAACCAGTTGGTAAATGTGAGCCCTTAGTAGTGAAATCATTCAAAGATGAAAAAAGTTAGAAGAGAAGGCAGGTTCATATTCATGGAATGAATCAGTAACTCCAGGTTTAGAAGAAATACTTAAAAACAATAACAAGGGAAGACCCCCACCACATAACAACCCTCACACAGGGATGCTTAGTGTGACAGAAAGCTGTATCGGGGGCATCTTTAGATGCCACACAAGCAATTTTTGATACTAAATTTTAACTCTCTAGTGCTGCTTCCTTAGATTTTGCTAACCTTTTCAATTGCAGCATGTGATTTCTTAGTACTGTCCTCTCTCTCTCTCTCTAATAGCACTAGTAATCCATAATAATGTTGGTCTAAAAATTTCACAATTTGAACATGTGGAACTAGTTAATAAGCTATATTCTTCACTCTGCTCCGGTCATTTATAATTTTTGTCACTAAGCACTGTCAGATTCAGGCCTCACCGAGTTTTAGTACACAGTGCTCCTGGAGGCACCACACCTTTGAGGTCACTGCTTTTTAATAATTCTGTAAGTTGTGTATTTGTGTGTTCTAGTTTTTCTTCTCCAAGATAAAACACAATTGTTAACAGTATTTCCCCTTAAACGTTACACATTAAATATCAGTATTTTCTCTTAAATATTAGCCCTGGATCTGTCAGTTATTTTAACATTTTTTGGTTCCAAATTTTGGTTTCAGATTGAAAGTAATCTTGGCGAACATTCCTTTGACAGTATTTCCCCCCTGGGAAGCACTGATCACTTTCTACTGGACCTGTGTATCTGTGTTAAAATAAATCTACTTTTGAGTCACATCCTGTGTTGCAAAGCCATGGGCAGATGATACACCCCAGAAACACTCGTGGCCATGTCAAAGACAACGTCCGCAGTGGAACTATGCAAAGGATCATAGGCTCTACCTTGTGAGCACTGGGGATAAACCTTAGTTCAGCGATGCATCTTGGACAAGTTGTAGACTCAAGTGCAAGCTGCCTTATCCATTCTGTGCCTCAGTTTCCTTGCCTAGAAAAGGTGAATGTGAATATTGGCTCTACCTCCTGTTGGAGCATGACTTAGGGGTCAAACTGATGTGAAAGTGCATTGAAAAGTGAAATATTATATAAGCAAAGGGACCTTATCGTGCCTGTGATTTTGGAAGACTTTATAGAGTTACCTGTTTATATATTTGTGGGCCTATCCGTTTAGAAGGGCTGCCGTGTGCCTTAACTTGTAATAAGTATCTTGTTAAAGGGTTGAATTCGATTTCACATCCTTCTGATTTCACTATGGTTTCCTTACGGTCTCTGACCAACTTGCCGCAAAAACCAAAGGCCTCTCATGGAAGGCCACTCTGGGAATACTCACCTCACCATCTGCTTATCCCTAGGGCCTCTATTGTCTCAGAAAGCTTCTGTGGAGCATCTAGTTTCTTATTTTCATGTTTTAAGAAAACAAATCCCTACTTTTTCTTAAAGCTTTGCTCTTATGCTGATCTTTATAAATTTTCAGCCCTGAATTCTTCTACATATAAAAACTAGATATTTCAGAAGGAATTCAGAAGAAGATGGACAAAACAGATGGGGAAAAATGAACAAGTATCTTCAAACTTAGGCCAGTATACAATGAGAAAATGTAATGTATACAATGAGAACAAGTGATTCTGACAGAAATGCTTCTAAGTAGGTTTCTTTTTGTATTTAACACATTAGATGTCCTAACTGCCAACAATAGTGACACATACCTCACACTTTTTTTTTTTTGAGGTAGGGTCTCATTACATAGATCAGGCTGGCCTTGAACTCATTATTTAGCCCACGCTGGCTTCAAACATTTGTGATTGTTTCGTTGTCTAGCTCTGGGATTGGATGGTGTGAGTGCTGCACCGCCCAGGGGTGGGTAGCTGGCATACAATATAAGGGAGGGGAGGAAGTGTGCTTTCTCCTTTTCTGCCCTTTTGCTCTTGTAGCTTCTGGTATCTGCTGCAGCTACCATGCTGCCCCTCAGCTGTGCCACCCTGCCTTAGAGCCAGCTGAGTAGGACTGAAACCTCCAAAAAGCTGTAAGCAAATAAACCTTTCCTTCCCTAAATTTGGCATCAGGTATTTTGTCTCAGCAACAGAGAAAAGTAACCAAGACAAGGGGAGACCCCAGGAGTTTGCAGAAGCCAAGAACATGGATCATCTGAGGAAAAATGCAAGGAAGGAGCAGAGAGCCAGCTTGAGAGAAAAGCCCTGAGAAATAAAACCACTGGAAGTGATGTAGGAGTGGAGCCATACAGACCCTTTGGAGTTCCCGACTGCCATAGATTGCCTTGGGTGCTGCACATGGAACTACAGGACTTACTGTTTTCCCTGCTGGATTCTGCTTTGCTCCTTTCCCTACTATCCCCCGGTTTGTAATGCAATGTTTTGAAATGCAAATGCCTATTTTGTGAAACTGAGTGTTAAAAGTGTTTAGCTTTCTTTTCATTTGTACAAGGGCTCACAGCTACGAGTTTGCCTTAAATCTCAGAGAAGACATCAACTTGGACTTTTCAGCAATGCTGAGAATGTTAGGACTTTCACAACTCTTAGAGATGGACTAAATTATTTTTACATAAAGGGATGTGCATAAGTGTTCTGGGGCACAGAGGCAGAATGTTATGGCTTGTGTCTAGATGTCCCCCCAAATCCTATGCAGTCATAGTGGGGGCTTTTTCAGAGGTTACTGGATCTAGAATGTGTAATGCTGGGTGTCATGGCTTGTGTTCAGACCTCTCGTCAAAGCCTCATGCAGTGATAGCTGGGGTTTTTTAAGAAATGATTGGATCTGCAGTGTGTGACTGATTCATAATACAATGCTAGAATTAAGGGTGAGTGATTACTAATTCAGTCCACTGATTGGTTTGACACCCACCCTAATCCTGGTAGTCCAGATAGAATATAAAAGGGACAGAAAGACACTGGTAAGGCCCCTAGATTTCTCTGCTGCCTTCTGCTCACCATGAACTGTTTCTCCTCTGTGATGCCCCTCTGCCATGCCACCCTCTGTTGGAGCCAGCTGACTGTGGACTGAAACCTCTACAAACTGTGAGCCAAATAAACCTTTCTGCCCTTGACTTTGGGCATCAGGTGTTTTGTCTCAGCAATGAGAAAAGTAACTAAGACAATGACCACCTTGGAAAAGTAAACATTCAGTCCTGTTTTTTGCCAAACCCTGACTTATGCTTGTGAAGCATCCCAGAGGTGGCCGAGATCAAGAACAGCAGAGTGTCTCTTTCTAGCACTTTGCTACAAAAAAATGACACTTTGGTTGTAAAGATATGTTAAATTGTAGACTGACAGTGGGACATTTTGAATGCTGACAACTAAGATTATTACTATTTAAACTATAGTGTGTCAAGGAAAAGCGAAGATTAATTTCTTAGGGTAATCAACCACCACAAATAAAACGCAACAACTTTCTTTCCCCTCATCTGCTTGGTTTTGTTAATGGAAAAAGATGGAAAAAACTATAAAAGTCACAATGCAGCCACACTTAACTGTAGTCACAAAGACTTCATTCCATGTCCCATCTTCAAATAAATCAATTAATTCCTTCCATTGCTTCTGTGACAGAAAACCAGAAATGCAACACACTCATCCTCACATTGCACACTTGCGGATCAGCACCTACCTCAATTTCTTTCCCTGTGAGCCATGACTCCTTAGGTGCCCATGATTCAGGCCTGACCCAGGAACCCTCTTTAGAATCAATGTTGTAGTAGTAGTCATATTTGTCCCGCAGGTTGAGTTTGAGCCAGGAACCTTCTGTAGTCACTAAAGAGGAAGGGTTTGTTAAATTCTACAAAGGAACACAAAACCATTACACAGGAGGGTTTACACAGGAGGGTAGCTTCTTCAATGTGAAAATAACCTAATGAATATGTTTTAGGCCAAGCACTGAAAGTCCAATTAAAGTTATCAAAATGACTCAATAAAATGGAACGAATTCCATGTATTTAATAAGGCCCTCCATGCTGAAGAAAAGGAAGAGAAACAAATGTCTAATACTGGCTCTGGCTCTCAAGTGTTTCATGAGGGTGTTGGGAACCAAACAGAAGGGAAGGTGACAAAGGAGCAGATGTGCCAGGTAGATGCGAACCACACCACTGTAGACAGAGGGCGTCAGTGAGCAACATTCTCATTACTCATGAAGAAGTCCACCAATTTCTCCCATGGGGAGCATATTTAAGGGGTGATCCACTGACACCCATTTCAGTGAACCATCTTTGGAGACAATTTTATTCAACTTAAAAATGGTAAATATACATCAGAAAGTTCAACTTTTCTTGTCTAAACAGAAAAGTGTCACTGCCCAGGAAGAAGAATGGGTCTCTTCAAAGAAGCAGTCAAATAGCTCTTCATCCATTCTGGCTCCTTTTGTTTAGCACACTCTTTTCAAGGTTTATCTGCGAGGTAGCATGTATCAGTTCTTCATCCTCTGTGGCCAAAATGCTCTATTGTATGGATACATCACATTTCATTTTCTATACTTATGTAACATTTGTTTCACAAAGGAATAAATGATAAAAATTACCAGTGTAAAATATATATTGGGGATCATAAGAATAACCCATCTTAGGCAAAATATTCTTTTATTTATTTATTTTTGTCTTTTTGAGACAGGGTCTTGCTATGCAGTTCAGGCTGGCCTTGAGCTCACTTTGTAGCCCAGGCTGGTCTCAAACTCGTAACAATCCTCTTGCCTCAGCCTCCCAAATGCTGGGATTATAGGTGTGAGCCACCACGCCAGGCTGGCAAAATATTTTTAAATCCTGTATTTTCTCAACTCTGTGATGCTACCAATGACCCATGTAGTACCACTAAGCTAATCATAGCTTTCTAGAAAGCAAGAAAGCAAGAAAGCAAGCAAGCAAGAAAGAAAGAGAAAGAAAACAGCATGGGAAAAGAAATATCTAAAACTCTTGTCACAGATGATAAAAAAGCATTTTGGAAACACTGCTTTTTTAAAATTTAAAATACAACACCGTGGAAGCTATCCTATTTTAAATGTTTTTAGTTCATGCTTGGTAATGACAACGCTTACCTCTTTCAGCTTTGCTTTCTTTTGCTTTCATCAGTGCCTTGTAATATCTGTCAGCACATTCAGAGATAACATCTTGTGCATTAGAAGCAAATGACTTCAGTGCAGGCAAAATACCATCCGAGTTCTGTTCCTCCAAACAGTGATTGACATCAATGACCAACATAGCCCCTGGGTAATGAAAACATTTCCTGTTAGTGGTCATCTGCTTACTCCAAAGGCAAACAAAAATATAATGTATTTAGAAACACATTAATAGTAAACCTTTTGACCCTGTGAGAGAGAGCATGTACTACTAATGTTTGAGTCAATCAGCAATTCACCTCCAGTTTAGGCTGTAAGAAGAACAGGTTTCTATATGAGCATGTTACAATAAAAACTGTGGGCTGGGGGTGTGGCTCGGTGATAGAGCACTTGCCTAGTAAGTGTGAGTCCCTGGGTTTGATCCCTAGTACCATATGAAAGAAAAGAAAATAAACAGACAAAAGAAAATTAGTGAAAAACACTCAACGATAATTCCTGGATTGTTTTGCACAGCATCGAGGTTCTAGGCTTTGTTCTTTATACTAAACTAAGAGATTGGGTGATTATCTGAGATTATTTGAGAACTAGTTTATTAAGGAATTTATTTTAGAATAGGTAAAATTTTATTTAACCTATGGTGATCCTAATCTTTACTGTGCTACTATATTTGCAAGGTCATATGCAACCTAAGCAAACATTCTAGAAAGACACAGCTAGTCAGTATGTACCATGGAGTCTGGAAACGTAATTCCAAAATGGTTTAGACCAAAGAAGTATTTTATACGATTTCAAGTTAATTCCCAGCTCTCCTCATAAATAATATTAACCTCTTTGTGTAATAAGTTGACACGATTAATTTTTTTATTATCCATTGTAGTTTCAGGTAAGAATGTTTTTGCCTAATCAATGGAATTGCAGCTTAAAAATCTGGGAGAAGATGGGATAAAATATTTCTCAGCATGGAAAAAAAGATTTTGATGGAAAGACAGGAGAGAGATTGATTTTTCCCCTTGTTTTCTGACCCAGAAGTTAAACTCTAGGAAAAGCAGAAGATACACTGTCATGAGATTATCTTCACGCATACATGAATGGAGGATGTCAAAACAAATGACCTGCTAAAGGTCAGGTGTGTCCCTGAGAGGAACAAAATGAGAGATCTCGTACAGCGCTCCTAAAGAGATCTAAAAAGCCTTGCTTGGCATCTTAAGCCCTGTGCATTCTTCTTGGGGAGAGGGGCATCCCCAAGTAGGGCCCCTCAATAGGACAGGGTATAAAAAACATGTCGAAAGCACAGATCTACCTAGATGCATAAGCAGATATACAATACATCTGTAGCATTCACATTGCGCTTTGAGAAGAGATTAGGGGAAACATTTAAAAAGATTTCTTAGCATGTAATCATGAGAACAGATTGAGAAATACTGCTTTATGGGGTCAAATGTTGAGGTGAACCTACTTGAAACAAGCAAGATACCCTATTGTAAACTAACGCTGAGCCAAGATGAAGGAGATCGGAGTTACTCTGCCCTTTTAAATCCTGCCTGTGGTGAAATATATGGGCCAGCGCATTTCCTTTTATCAAATTATCTGGGATGCCTGCAACATGTGACCAGGGTCTCTGTTTCAAGCTTTCATGCAAAAAGATGAAGCATGCTTTTAAAAGTAACATTATGTTTCTGTTGAAAACCCCAAATTCCCATTGCAACATCTGAATACAGACAGTTTTAACCTCGAAAAAATGTTGGAGCTGCTCTATGATGTAGAAGAAAGCACAGTATCTCTTGCAAGGGATAAGACAGAGGGAGGAGATAGGATTTCAGAGGTACAGGCTCAAACGTACACAAAATGATTTGTTTTTGAGAAACTTCTTAACTTTAGTCAGTAGAACCATGAGTCTCAATGTGAAAAACAGAATTGGCATTTGCAGGCTGATTGTGAGAACAATAATGAATACAAAGGATAAAATAACTTCTGAATTGGTTTGATCTCTAAGATTTTAGGCTATTTGAATGTCTATATTACAAATGAGTTTTCTAAAAGTGCCTCTACAGACTGTGGCTGCTTTTGATTTTACATGTAAAGTTAAATCTCCTATATACCTGTTTCAACTGAATCATTTGTACATGTAAATTTAAATCTCTTATGTACACGTCCACACCGTATTACTTTTTTCTCTTAAACATTATAATGCTGAAAAGGAAAGACTTCAAAGTTCCTAAGGGTATAAAAGTTCAGGTTAGAGAAATCCACATATTTTTCCAAGCTTAGGAAATAAATGCCAGATGTCCCACAGATTCTTCCAAAGCATGAAAGCACATCTGTGCAATAGGACTAAGCCCTCTAAGTGCTCTAGGTCTTCACACGGCAGAGGCTAACCAATGCCAGGAATGGCAGGGTAATGAGCTGTGTACTTATAGGGGTCTCATTTTAGTTCACAGGGGGGGGGTGCATCCATGAAGACTGTTGGTATGTAATTCAAATTAGAAGCTATTTCAGGTTGCCATGTGAAGTTTCTCACTCTGCTCCTTGAAATGAGAGGTTTTCTAAGATAACATTACAGCACGAGAGGATTCTCTGAGTTGCTGTCTCTCTGTTCCAATTATGCATTCTGGAACTGGGGAAGTAACCCAGGATGGATTTGGGAACCCACTGGGTCCGCTATGCGATGGACCAACACTTAAACTGCATCGTTCACCTAACTTCCAAGAGCCCCAATTCTTACTGGAGGACCACAGTGTCATTCTTAGTCCAGGGCCAATGTCCAGTGGTCCTGGAAATGTCCGATCATTCCCTGTCTCTCTCGCAAAGCCACCCAGGAAGAGGACATAAGTCCTTTTGGAGGAAGACTGACAGATTCACAGCGTGACTTTTTGGCAGTGTAGTGGAATCCTTTCTCACGGGAACCTGGCCTCCCCTTCCTTCAAAGGGCTCAGGCATGGCAAACTAGCTCCAGGCTGGGAATTGAGGGACCCTGACTTTTTATCATACAAGTTATATTTCTCTGTACCTGACCTAAATCTCTTCCACTTGCACATAAGAGCACAGCAAATATTAGTGGGTTTCTCACCTACAAACACCAAGATCCGTTAGCCAGCTCTACAATGTCTGTCCCAGTCACTGCTTGGACTGCATTTCGGGATCCATGCCCACTCACCCTTGGGGATTACATGTGAACAACTGGCTTTCCCAGTCTGTCCAACATATTTCTGGATTCCTGGCCTCCACGATCTTGTGAGCTAATGCCTTAAGGTAACTATCTATGTACACTCTCCCCTCTTTCCTTCCTTCTCTATTAGTCTATTTCTCTGAGAACCCCAAGTAAGAGACAGGCATAGAAAAGAGAACAAGCATTCATTCATTAAGCAGAAATGGACTGGATTTCTAGGGATCAAGAGAAAGAAAAGTACTTGATTCAATTATAAAGTTGGAGAGCTTGCAGGGAGATTTTTACTTTCCGGATTTTTTTCCAACAACACTGTTGAATTTTGTTGGAGCTGCCACTGAATCAGTGAAAAGTGGCCAACCACCGGGACATATTTTTAGATAAATAGGCATCCAATAACAGAAACCTGTTTGGGAAGCCCAGACCTTTCCGGAAGGGAACAGTACAGGCTTCAGGCCCATATCCACACACAAGGCAGGTGAGTCTGGCAAGCAGAAGGAGGCAGGTACTCACACTGCTTTGCTCTCTCCTCGTCCAGGTTGGCCTCGTGGATGGCTTGCTGTATCTCATCCTGCCAGAGGACTGTAGAGACGCTCTCGGCATCCTGGGGACAATGTCACAGAATCATGAGATGATGGCACAGAGTCCACAACCGCTTTTCAGGAGCTCCTTTACCATAACTTCCAGAAATCCTTCCCTAGAAATGCCATTTGCAGCACACACTACTGATGACGGACACCCCCATCCGTCCACTCCTCCCTCTCCCGCCACCTTGAATCCAGTCCACCATCAGCTCTCTTAACAGACAGCAGCACTGGTATGTTCGCCTTTGCTGCTTCTGAGGATGCTCTGTACTGGGCCATGCACTGGGCTCTATAGAGAACCACATGATCTCTCTTCAAAAAGGACACCTCATTACACCCTCCTCCGTGCAACCCCATACCACGGCCTGTGCCTCACAGTTAGGAGACACGCATGGCTCCTAGACCATGTGCTTGGATGACCCAGCTCTGTGCACCCCCCACCTCCCCGGTCCTGTCCTGGGACTCATGTGTCCTTTAGAACACACCACCTCCTATCTTTTCCCAGCATGCAGATTTCAGCTCAAATGCTGTCTCCTCCAACACCCTTCCCTGGCTACCTAGTCAAGTATTCTTCCCCTTAGGATTTGTTTTTTCTTTTTTTGTCTTTTGGTACTGGGAATTGAACTCATGACCTCACGCTTGCCAGGTAGACCCTGTGCCACTGAGCTACATTCTGGGCCTATACTTGTGTTTGTGTGTGTTGTGATATGTAGTAATCACATGTATCTTAGGGAACTGGTGTATAGACATGTCTCATCTTGGTCATTTTCATTTTTACTTCCTTTTCTTCCCACCCATCTCCTCCATGCTTTGTTCTCCTCCCTGTCTTCACACAGTCTCCCTCCTTGTTCCTTATCATCTTTTTTTTTTTTTTTTTTGTCTTTTTGAGGCAGGGTCTTACTACACAGTTCAGGCTGGTCTTGAGCTCACTTTGTAGCCCAGGTTGGCCTTGAACTTATAACAATCCTCCTGCCTCTGCCTCCTGAGTTCTGGGATTACAGGTATGAGCCACCACGCCCAACTCCCTAACAACTGTTTTTTATTTTGTTCCTATTTATACTTTGGTTTTCTCATATTTAAGAAGCCATATGATACTTAACCTTCCATGTCTGGTTAATTTTATTTAGCATTGTTGTCTCAAGAACCGTCTGTTTCTCTGTGAATGACTCAAATTTGACCCTCTTTGTGGTTAAGCAGAACTGCACTGTGTATAAATGCCCTTCTCCTTGTCCACTCATCTGTACCCCTAACAATGTGGTAACTGTGTACCCCAAACTATAAACCAAGACGTCCCAAGAAGCCATGCAACCTTCTAACATGTCAATGATGGGACTGTCATTCATATGTCTTGCTGTTGGGTAGCTCTGAACCACCAATGGTACAAGTCAGTGGGAACATGTTATATTTGAGGGAAATACAGTGATATTCAAAACTTGCCAGACACAGAGACAAAAAAAAAAAAAATCAAATCAAAACATAGCAATTGCCTTCTAGGAGCTAACAGTCTAGAGACAAATGTGTCCAGAGATAATTATAATGTGGTCATGGTGGTATTAGCTGTAGAGACATGATGGACACCCAGGCAAGGAGGAGTTAACTTGTGCTCTGGGTCTTCGATTACAGGAGCAAAGTCATTAAGGATCGATTCAGACAAGAAGCGATGGACTCCCCATGTGCAGCACCTAAGCTACTCCAAGAGAAAATGTTGGTTTACTCCTCCAGTTGTACTGCTCCACTGCTATGACCCCAGCGGCCACTGCTTTCCTGAACTTTGAGAAACCAAACGGCAATGGACAAAGAATTCCACTTTCCAGCCACAGCTGTGTGGATCACACAAGTTATAAAACTACAGCTAAGTGTGGGACTTTGAGCTTCAGAAGCTGGTAGTCGGGCATATTCAAGGCCTCATGAAATGACCATGGCTGGGAGACCCTGGGGAGTGGATTAAGTTAAATGCACCACTGTGGGTGTGTGTGGCTCACAACATGACTTTCTTAACAACAAACCATCTGCATGAAGATGCACCAGGGACCCGCGTACTCAGAGCCCCAAACTGTCTGACACACCGTCGTGATGTTAAACGGATACTTAGATCTGTTTTCATGTTCTGCTGTAGAATCACCCTTGCTGCAAAAGAGGTGGCAGATGAGAACCCATTACTAGGGAAGCGTGCCATGCCTCCCACTGGACTGTCCTCAGGACTTGAGGAGTGCCCTCTGCAAGGCTTCAAGAGGCCACACACTTCCCTTGGGCTCCTGCAGGTGCTAGAGGCCTCAGCATTCCTGCTGTGCCTGAGGACACAGGCCACATTACAAAAGGCTTTCTGATGGCAGTGGTCATGGTCCTTTCTACAGCGCCCCAGTGAAATTGTGTGCATTACCTTCACCCTGGGGGCCCTTCTCATACGTGTTTCCACAGATCATTAGGGATTCCCTAGACAAGATGCAACATCCATCCAACCAGAAGCAGTTTCCAAAGAGTCACTGGTGTGTGACTTGAGCCTCAGGAGAGAGACTCTCTCTGTGACTAAACAGTTGGCATTAGAGCCCCTGGTCAACTGCAAAAAGTAGCTTAACAAATAACAGGAACAACAAATTAACTGTATGGCAAATTAACTATAATTTGTCACAATTATAATTACAGTAATTATCTATATGAGTGAATTAGTATTACGCACATTTTAATGCAGCCCTGTCTGAAGTCAAGCTGTACTATTTTAGAATGAAATTTTACGAATACATGTAAATCATGTATATATATGTATATAATGTAGATAAAAATACATAAATTGCTTGGTACTAGAAAAGTCCTATTGCCAGGTATGTAAGTGGCATAAATGCCTGCCTGGCAAACGTGAGGTCTTGAGTTCCACCCCCGGTACAAAAAAAAAATCCTGTGAAGCTACAGTATGAAGTGAGAAGGTGCTGGGCAGTGTTTAAGGGTTAAAGTGCTAAAGCCATTTCTGTGAATGTTCTCTGGTGCAGATACAGGGAGAAGGGCAACCCTCCTTGTTCTCCAATTCATGTACAATATTTCATTTCAGCAGCAGTAAAGCTCTTTTCTTACAAAAAGGGCTGTAACCGACAGGCTAGTTCATAAATAAACAGTGTATAACTTCTCAAACAATCTATTTTACAACTCAGTGATTGCCGGGTAGTGAATGAGTAATGGACTTGTGCCATTCATTGCATAATTCACATTTCTTTGCTTCGAGATTAACTGCCTAACCAGTTTTAACTCCTTAAAAAGTTGGCTTTCCACGATCTACTTGACTTACAGTTATGCAATGCACTAAAAATTTAAATATGAGCTGCCAACTCAGCATTTGGGAAGCTGAGGCAGGAGGACTGCTGTGAATTCAAGGGCAGCCTGAGTTACATAGAGTGACCCTGTCTCACAAAAGTTCCCCCCTCATTAAAATTTGGAATAACTAGGAGAATAAAAGAATAATTTCTCATTGCTCATTTACTAAGTAGAAATTACATTCTGAAACTTTTAAGATGGGTGAAAATGAGATACGGGCCAGATTCCAAGCTAACCTGCTCAGCATCTATTTCAGCCAGCTTCTGCCCTCTCCTAGGTGTGCACACCAGGTGAGAGTACCAGCATCCACTGCAAATGCACAGCCAGGGGTCATAAAAGTGCAGGATCCGGAGGCTAAGGCCGTACACTTGGCGATTGCCTAAGTTCTGCACCCTGCAGTTTGGGCTGAGTCACGTCCTGTTCCTGTGGGGCAGAGGGTGGTGACTGAGGGGAAACTGTTTCCCGACTTTACACACTAGGAGGCATTTGAGAATTTGGAAGTTTGGACTCGAGTCTCTAGAATGAAAGCCCTCAGGTTTGCAGCTGCTGGACTGCTTCTGACACCCGCCTTCTGTCAAGAAGGTAAGCTGTTGGCTCCCAGGTTCAGGTGGGGCAGGGCTGGTTCATGAGGAGTGAAATGAACTTAATTTCCTTCACATCGACAGAAGCGCAGATCCAGAAAGCAGAGTTTGATCTCTGTATTAAAAGGTAAAGTCAGGGGAGTATCTGGCTTGTTCACATTAAACTCTGTCAAGGTCTAAGTGCTCTTTACTGAGATTGAAAAACCTGTTGGGTGTCGAGAACTTTGGGGCAGGAGATGGAGCTCAGTAGCACAGTGCCTGCCTGGTAAGCAGGAGGACCTGTGTTTGAGTATCAGTATCGAACCAAACCCCCCCAAACCAACTTTAAGTACCTACAATTGAGCCATGAAGTAATCTTGTGAGTTTTTGCATTTGTACCAATTCCCTCTCATTCAGTAAAGATAAAACTTTTTCAGGGAATTAAAGAAAATCTTATGTTTATACTTTCTGGTGAGACACAAATGGGGGAAACAAAAATATTCTCAGAAAGAGTCAACTGCTTTCAGTAGCCAGTGACACTGTTATGGTTTGTGCTTAGATGTTCCCCCAAAGCCTCACACAGTCATGCATGTGGAGTTCTACAATTTGTTTTTAATTCATGGTGAATGCTGGGATTATGGGTGTGAGTGCTATACTCACCCAAGGGTGGCTGCGGTCTACATACAATGTGAGAGACAGAAGGAGTCTTCTCCTCCTCCTCCTTTGCTCCTGTAGCTTTTGCTGTCTTCTGCCACCATGAACTGTTGCCCATGTGCCATGCTACTCTGCCTCAGAGCCAGCTGTGTATGGACTGAAACCTCCACAAACTGTGAGCTAAATAAACCTTTCCTTTCTTCATTTGGGCATCAGGTATTTTGTCTCAACAATGAGACAAAAGTAACTAATACAGACACCAATACATTAGCATTTCTAAAATGGAACTCTCTTTGACTTTCAGTAATACCGGAGGGTAGGGTCCCCTGTACCCTTATAAATGATCTTTTTTAAAAAATTTTAAAAATAAGATTTCCCAAATATTATCACCCCCCCCCCATGAATATGTCTCTTATTTCTTCCGCTACAATGCAAGCCTGTCATCTCCTGCTTATTCCTAAATTAACTGATCAGAGACAGGTCTCTACTGGTGGTGAGGAGAAGGTGAGAAGATGCAAGTAGGGAGAATAAAACAAAGCTAACAAAAAAGGTCACCTTCTGTAAAGGAACACTGCTTAAATTGATAGCTGGAATCCCCAAGGCTGCTGTCGGTTTCCCAGGGAACCCAAGGACAGCATTGGCCTGAGTGGGATTTGTGGATGGGTCAGTCCAGGCTCTCTCCAGGAGCACATGAGCCAAAAATCTAGGCAGCAGAGTGGCAAACAATACAAAGCTTACTGAAAAGGTTCCTTCAAGAGGCTAGTGGGGCTTAGAGGAAGTGAAAAGGGGGAACTTCAGAGGAGACCAAGTAAAGTGGGGTGAACTTGCCTTCTTTGATGGGGCAAGGGGAGGTGAGAAGGAAGAACCTATCACCCTGCACCCTTCCCAGGTTGAAAACATTTCAGAAACATTATGCCATGTGGAAATCTGGATAAAGAATCCAAACAAGTTTTTTGAAAAAGAAAACAATAAGCAATCTTCTAAAGGAAAATCAGGCTTGGAGAAATAAAACTTATTTAAGTGGGACCAGATTGGAATTCTTAAGGAAAATGGAGCCCAGTCAACTTTTCCACACTTTCACTGTTTAGCATTTTTTCACACACAGTGTCTTCTTCAATCACAGCATTTTCTGAAGACTGACAAACCCTTGGTTTTGCCAGCTTTCTTATTAGTCCTTGAAGGAATGAACAACATGGTCCAGAGCTGTTGTTCACTAGCTTTCTGCCTATCTCTAAAAACACTTCTATCTGAGAGATGTCAAGCACAATCCCCAAAATACAAAAGTCTGCTGAGCTAGTGTCACATGTCCTGCATTCAACTGATCACATGGCAACACAGGTGCAGAAGGAGGTCACCTTCTCAATTCCTCCCTCCTTTTCTCATATGTACTTCTCCTTTTTTTTTTCTTTTTTTTATCGGTACTGGGGATCGAAATGTACTTCTCCTTAATGGACACCAGACCACCACATGTCCCCATCATCTAAACTACGCTTTTGACACCTTGGACATAGACAGGGCAATGGGGAGTCTTCAGTTTTACCCAGAAGAAACCATGAAAGATTAAAACAGAAAGAAAAAATAGCTCTGAATGAGAAACACTACTAGACAGGAACCTTGAGTATTCAACACAGATTTAGAGGTCATTTAACAGGTCACAAATGGTAGACTGTTGGCATTTTAAATTGGTAAATATAAAGTTTATATCTAACATAAAGGTTCATCTGAACTTTGTACATCAGTGTTACCAGCTGGTGTAGAGACCAGCAGGGCCGTCCGGGTTCTTACTGTTCCATTGAATGAACTGGACAGAATGACTGATAAACATGAAAGATTAACATTGGTTTAGGGCGCAAAATAAGAAGAACAGGAGAAGAAGCCCAAGAGATGTGCTCAGGGAGAAAAGGGTGACTGGAAGGAGAAAGAGCAGATGTATCCTACAAGCAGAACAGATCACTGCCAAACAGGAGGGCGGTGGCGCCAAAGGCAATCACTGCCATCTTGTTAGGTCTTCTTGGACAGCTGTCAAGGCAGAGCCACTTGATCTCATGCTAGAAGACTGGCATCAGGTGCCAGGCTGGGTGCACTCTCATGTCAGAAGGTTGGTTCTGGATGCAGGGCTGGGTGTGATCCCAGCTGAGGCTTGGGAGCCACTGCTCTGTGCCTGTGATTAATAAATCTCTTCAGCTGGTAGGTTGTACCCAACTGCTCCAGCCATGTGGCCGTGCCCTAGGGACCTATCTCAAAGGGGAATCTATTTTGTATACACATCCACGACTAGCTTGGGTAAAAATTATGCAATAATAGGTTTGAGTATTAAGGCTTATTTCTTCTTGAAATTTTAAGAGTTAAGATGATTAACATCGTGTCAAGCAATGCCAAACATTTACCATATGGAGCTGATATATTTCTTTCCTTTTCAAAAATTCCTAATTTCTTGCATCATCATAGTCATTTCATCTTCTGATTTTTCTTCCTTTGTCTTCAAATCTGGCATTTTCTCTAAAGTCTACCTGGGGATTCTTTCTTCTCGCATGTCTTCCTAGGTATCATCAACCACTTCTTTTAAATTAAACAATAGTTTCTATTTAGACTAAAAAAATCCAGACCTCTAATTTGGTCCCTTGAAAATCTAGAATCCACCAGTAGGCTCGTAAAGTCATTGGGTGTTTTACACACTAATATTTTATCAGCGGCTCCACCTCAGTAATACCAAAAGCGAACCTTGTAATTTCTCTCCCATCCACTTTCTCGTCTCTTGTCCAATCTCAGGCATCCAGAGCGCAAGTCCTGGTTCATACTGCCCCTGGCTCCTCCCTCGCCGTCCAGCAGCCAATCAGGTGCCAAATCCCTCTGAGAGCTGCTCAGCCTCCCGTGTTCATCTTGCCTCCCCACACCATCACCTTTAGTAACTCACCACCTTTAGACTTGGAATGGTTACCGCAGCCTCCAAATCAGCCCCCCCCTTCCATTTCTTACCTTTATATTCTATTCTCTACACTGCTACCAACGTCATCTTAAACGCAGGTCAAAATCATTATATGAGTCTCCTATTGCTGTTATAGAAATGATCATGAATTGAATGTTTAAAGCAGTACCTGTTTATCAGGGTATTCTTCTCATCTCCAGATCTTAGCTGTCCCATCAGCTAAGACCTTTGTCAAGGGACTAGGTTCTAAACATTAGCAGGTAGGATTTGGGGTGGGAGCTTATTTTGTCTATTACAATGGTCATTTCTCTGCTCAAAGTTGGGTGGACAGCTCCAGCATCTATGAAAAAGCCCATGATTTTGACAGCTTAGAGGCCACAAAGGAATTCTAAGTATAATCTACTTTTCAGTTCTATCTCTCAGATGTACTTTTCTAGCATTGGACACTGCATTTTTGTGTGTGTTCCCCAGCAAGTCTAATAAGAGTTATTTACAGGTAGCAGTGGAGTTTATTTGGTGCTTTTAGAGCACTGGCACCATGGCATGTAATAAACTTTTTCTGAATCAAGTTACCTGATGCTCTCAGATAACCAGCTAACACTATGCCTGTGCCCTGTTGTTATCAGCAGAGTCTAATTCATGAGTTAAACTCTGGGTTTTCCTAAGCCTTTGCTCAGGTTTCTTTTCCCTGGCATTCTGCTCAAATACCTGAATCTGCTAACTGTTGTCTGATTTGATTACCTAGTGCCCAGAACACTTGCCTGTCATCTCTTTGGGGTTCCTGATGTTTCTTCCAGCAGTATAAAAAACTCCTCACATGCAAGGAGCTGCTTTTTCTAGCTTCTGTCCCTGCATGGGATGGCATGGTGCTGGGACATACAATATGTACTACATACATGCCTGATGACTGCCTGATCTATAATGTTAAAAAATAACCCTAAACTATATAGCTGCAGAAATTATGTGGCATAAAAATTTCACTCTATCTTCATCAAAACCATTGATACAGTTTAGCGACAAATCATGTGTTAATGTTTCCTTTCAATTACAGACATGGAAAACGACACCTTGGCAACACCCAAACTCAACTAGTAAGACTCTTCACAGAGCCCCCCACAACTCTTCTGCGGCTTTCACCCTTTCTGCCAGGGCATGCTGAACAGCAGCCAATGTAACTGAAAAAATGCAGTGTCTCGAAGGAAATGCTTCCAATCTGCATGTGAATAACGCTACTACAGGGCACCCCAGCAGTTCCTTAAGTTCCAGGGTGATCCCCACCATCTACCTGCTGGTGTTTGTGGTTGGTGTGCTGGCCAACACTGTGACCCTGTGGAAAGTTTTCTCCAAGACCACCTCCATCGCTATCTTCCACATGAACCTGGCTATTGCAGACACTCTCTTCTGCGTAACACTGCCATTGAAGGTAGCTTACCACCTCAACGGGGACCACTGGGTATTTGGAGAGGTCGTATGCCAGGCTGTCACGGTTATCTTCTACGGCGACATGTACTGCTCCATTCTGCTCCTTGCCTGCATGAGCATCAACCGTTACCTGGCCACCACCTACCCTTTCGTGTTTCGGAGGCTGTCTAAGTGCACCTGTGCTTGGCTAGCATGTGGACTAGTGTGGGCCGTAGTGTTTTTCTACATGCTTCCGCTTTTTACCCTTAAGCAGGATTATCTTGTTCCACCAAACACCACCACCTGCTGGGGTGCCCACAGCACATGCGAGTCTGCACCTCCCTTCCACCTCTACCATTTCGTATCCTTGACTCTCTTTGGATTCTTGATTCCATATATGATTGTTATTTACTGCTACACAAACATCATCTGTAAACTTAATGCACATGATCCAAAGCTGGGGAGGTATATCAAGGCGATTCTCCTCATCCTTGGGATTTTTAGCATTTGTTTTGTTCCGAGCAATGTTCTATTTGCCATTTACCATGCTAACTACTATTCCAACAACACTGAAGGCTTACACGTTATCTATCTCATGGGGTTGTGCCTCGGCAGCCTGAATAGTTGCCTAGACCCATTCCTTTATTTTCTCATGTTGAAAGTCACAGATCAGTTGAGGATGTAGCTCAGTGCTTTCTTCACACAGTGGGTTCAACCCCCAGCACCACCGGAAGGAGCATGGGAGAGGGACAGGCCCAAGTAGTTTTAAAAATAATCTAAAAGTTAAAACAGACAGACAGGTAAGGGAGACAATTCACATGAAAAGGAAAAATTGTGGATCAGTCCACTTTTTATCTTACAATAGTGAGAGTATTTTAGAGGAGAAAGAAAACTGTGGAAAACCCATTTGTGTAGGGCAAGGACCTGTCCTCCAGCTCCATTGTTGAGTTCCCAAGAAACTGTGTTTTAAGTAAACAATATAGAAGCTTTAAGTACTTTATCAGTATTTGAAGAATGTCAGTGCAGGAGAAAGGTTATCACTATTTTCTTTACAGCAACAGACATATTTCATTGGCCTTATTGGTACTTCAAGCTCTTCAATCTCATCTTTCCTCCACCTGTGAGTGGCGCCACCATGGAATTTAGCCTCATCTGCAGATTCTATCTATGTAGTGTACCTCATGAAGGTTCTTTAAAATTCTCACTAGCTTTTATCACTGTCCTCGGTCTTTGAAGAAACAGAACATCCATTCTATGAAGATGTCAGCCTTCAAAATCTTCAATGGTGTATACCTTGGAATAAGCTTTGCTATACACCAATGATGCCAGCAACAAAATTTTTTTCTGTTATTTTCCAAGGCCAGACTCTGGCCAAAGAAAGGCACAGAAATGCCACAAATGTCCCAGAATCAACATAGCAGAAGTTAAAAAGCAAACTCAAAGAACCAGTCAAACAAACAATAAATCAGATTTTTTTTCAGTTATTATGGATTAAAAACTGGTGGTCAACTTAACACCAGCTGATTTAAACCAGCATGGTGCTGAGTGTAGATGGCCACCTGAGGAAAGTTGCCAGCATAAAAGGAGACGTGGAGAGGAAGAGTGAGGCACTGTGGGTTCTCCTAAGTGTTGTTGTTTGGAGCCATTGGTTCTCCTGGAGGAACGTGTCATGGCTAGATTTTCAATATGAATTTGGCCATTATCATCAGAGGAGCTTAGGACTTTGTCACTGAGAGTGGCTGTGGTTCACTTTGCGGGGCTCTGGTCCTTCCTTTGAGCATCACTTCCTGGCTCCGGAGGGGAAGATGTGAACTATCTATTCTCTAGGTTTGTCATTCTGGCCTCCTGATACATACTCAGCTATTCCCATCATTCGAGGAGCTTGGGACCTCACTGTCGCTGAGGATGGCTGTGGTACTTTTCAGAGGAGCCCTGGTCTTTATTTTGAGTGTCACTTCTCGGCTCCAGTGTAGAACCCTCAACCTACTAGCACAGGTCCTTCACCCCGCTGGCATAGAATTTCTAGCTTCCAATGCTGACCTGTGGGCCTTCCCAGCGCAGATCCATACAACAGACTTGCTTGAGTCATTGTTGTGAGATCTAGACCTCCAGTTGGACTCGTGAGAGGCACTGTCATGGGCTCTAGGTCTGCAGCTGGACTCATGCAGGACACTGCTGTGGGATCCAGGCCCTCAGCTAGATTTTCTTGGATCATTAGTGTTGTGGACAGATTTCCTGCACTTTCTTATCATCATTATAAAATAATGCTGTAAATTCTGTGTCCAGTATATAATTGTTCTCCTTGTAACCCTTGACTACCACACCAAGGAAAATGATCACATTGAGAAAAGTTTAAAAACAGCAATTTAACCAAATCTGAGGCATCAGAATTACAGTGTTTCAAATCTGTCAGCTATGCCCAACAAGCCCCTAGATTTATAGGTTAAAAATAGTTTGATTCCTGGGCTAGCTCCAAGGTCCCTAGGCTCCTTATGTAACATTCAGAATGTTATGCAACATTCCACACAGGTAACTGCCCAATGCATGGCTGCCACAGGTGGGGGTCCCATGGGCCACCATCTTGATTGAAAGACTTCAACTGGAAAGCTCGGGAGGGGACCCATACTGCCTGCCTATGAAAGGCCCTGTGGAGTCAGGCTTAGCTCAACATGTATGTAGACAGAGCAGACCCTGTGTCATGCAAAGACCTGGTGATCCAGACATCATTTACCCACAAATGCCCACAATAAATTAGCTATATAATTTAAGTGGTTGCTTCAGTGCCAGGCTCCATGCTTAATGCTATAGCCATAAACACACAAATGTACACATATATTTGTATTATGGAATAATATATAATGGTACATTTGTTTATTGTAATCTATATTCTCCTTTGATCCTCACTATGATCCTATAAGGCAGGTGCTATTATTCCTATCTTTCATACATGAAAATAATTATAAAGAGATGTAACTAGATCAGGAGTACACAGCCAGTACCTCAATGATCCCTGTCTCCAAAGGAAATAACTTCTGTCAACGCTGGAAGTTTGCCATGTAGCATGGACACAGCCACCTCAGCCACTGCAAGGAGGAACCTATTCTCCCTGTGGATCTGGGGGGCATGAGGCTTGGGTTTGAGTCTTCCCTGTCCTGTTCTCTGGCTGACCCTTGGTCTGGCATTCACCCTGAGCCCCAGGACCATCCACATCAGGGGAGAGAGCTTCCAGCCAGTGCTGTTGACATGTGCATACTCAGGAATACCCAGAGCAAGGGCAGTGCCACTACCAGAGCTGGCAGTGGGCCATGCCTTGGCCACTGTTTCCGCCACCTTCAATGTAACAGCTTTGGTTTCCTGAGATCCGCTAAGCGCCATGTTGGACCTTGGGGCGCTGGGAAAACGGGCAGCCAGTTCACCCCTCTGGTGGGCAGCTGTGAGCCTACCGGGGCGCGGGCTAAGAATCAAATGTCCACCCCCGCCCCCAGCAAGTGAGAGCCAGAGATCTAAGCATGTCTTGTGAGTCTGACCATATGCGATATAGCAAATAAGGGGGATTTTCTTCTGCCATCTCTTTGAGGGCAAATATTTTTATCTCTGTTTTGCTCTATTTTGATCAATGGTATTGCTCTATTCAATATTCTGTTCTGGTATTTTCGGTATTTCCTTCAATATTGCTCTGCCTGATTGAAGGAACAACTATTGTGAAGAAAACCAGATGTACTATTGTGCCTACTGCTGTTGTCCCAGTGGCCTGCTGTGAGGTTCTGGGCCAATTTCACTGCACTGCCTCAGTTGGCTATGTCCTGTCTTGTTCTGCTGTATTTTACTACCTTCAAAATAAAATAAATAAAATTAAAAAATAATAATAAATAAGAAAAAATTAAAAAAAGTAAATAACAACAACAAAACAGATCAGCAAGGTACTGAGCAACCTGAAACATGATATAACTAAACAGATAATGGACTTAAAAAGCAAAAGGAGGAAAAGCAAGTGCTCTAAAGGATATAACTGCATGTATATTTAAGGGTACAGGAATGATAATTATGCTGCTAAGTTTTTGTTGGATCAGAGAACGGAGCTGTTTGCAGTCTCAACTGTTTGAATGTCCACTTTGTATGCTTTGATTTTGTAACTTGAACAACTACATCCAGGAAGATAATATGTAATGTATCAACTAGTGATTTCTTACTGTTCATTTTTTTGGAAATTCTGTATTGTTTCTACCTTTTTTTTTTCTGTTTTGCTTAATTTTTCCCCTCTTTAAATAAAATTAAAAAAATAAAACAATATGACAGCTTCAGAGTGTGGAGTGAATGGGGTTTACATTGGTCTTTTTTTGTGGTATCAGCACATCAATCTAGCACTTGCCAGGTGGGCACTTACACCACTAAGCTAAATTCCCAGCCCCACATTGGTCTTTAAGAAATTAGAAACATCAAGTTTACTAAATGTTTGTCTAAAAAAAATCCAAATGGTAGAATAACACAGAATGAAAAAGACAGCTCCCATCTACCTCAGACTTCTAGATCAACTTCTAGAAGCTTTGCCTTACAGAACTACTTTATGCATATGTAAATGTGCCTGGCTCCCTATCCTGTGCATGCATTTCCCATTTTTATGTGTATGGAAGCATGTGTCTTTTCCTTTCAAAATTTAGGTCATTTTAAATTTTTGTTATTCTAAACAAAGCTGCAGTAAACATCCCTTTCCATCTGTCTTAATGTCCAATAACCTGTTTCTGAATCAGACAGACCTGGGTTGTAGTCCCAGAACTAATCACCTTTGGGTGGTTTTGGACAAGCTATTTAATCTTAATTACATTATCTTCAAGAAGGCAATAATGATGGTGAAATGATTCAGGGGACTGTTATGAACTGCTGTAATGATTAAATGAGATAGCTACATAAAATACCCACTATCATGCCTGGAGAAGAGTAGGTGCTCAATAAGTGCTTGCTCAAATCAGTGATGCTTTTCCTGTTTAGGATGAGGTAATTCCTGGGTTGTAAAGACAAACAGAGGAAATGCCCTTTCAGTTGGGCTTGGAACTGGGGACACTGCAGCCACTAGTAGTGAGGTCCCATCTATGTGTCATCCCTGTCAATCTCTCTCAGGTGGCAGGCCCTGAAAGTCAACATCCAACCCAGTTCCCTTCTACGAGTGGTCGTTCTCTGTGGGACTCCTCCCATTGTCAGGACAAGCACTGCCTGTGGATAAATGTTACCACTCCTGAAGGGGACTCCAGCCAGGCCAGCTACTGCTGTATCCAGGCCAGAGCTGCTGCATTCTCTGTGCACTGCGTTTCCTGTCTGCATCACACAACCTTCCCCAATCTACCCAACTCTTCCTTCCCATCATGCACAGCTCCCCTTCTACCCTCATGCCAGCCAATCTTCAGATCCCAGAGCATGGGAATTTCCATTGTCTCTGAATCTGTGTTTTCAATACTTGGCTACATAGGCATCTCTCCTGCCCGCTGCCTCAGTCAATGCCACACACTCTGACAATGATCACAGACAACACTCAAAGGGTATCATGAGTTCCCTCTGTCCCCTTCTTCCTAAATGCCACATGCTGTACGATATACACAGAAATCTCCTAAGATTGGACTCTGAGCAATTCAACTATAACTGAGCTTTAAATAAAAGAAAGGGTGCCTCAGTGAACCCTGAAGCTTTGCTTTCTCACATTTGGCACCAGGAAAATAATAGCTCTATTATCTCCATTCTGATGCACTGAGATGAGAAACTCAAGATTTTTAAAAAATGGATCAAAAATCCTTTCACTCCCCCTCCAGCCTATAAACATGAAAAGAAGCAAACATACTAAAACCTACCATGAGTTTTTGTGATTTTGCATAGTGCAAAACATCTTGGTAGTGCTGGGCATGGGCTGGGTCCACATCTCTGATCTTAGCAGTAGGTAACAACAAGGTGTCTAAAGTCTTCAAAGGATTCCCTTCATCTATAGCTTCATTGATGTATCCTATAGCTAAAATTCCTAGAAAATAAAGAAAAATTCCCTTTAAGTCATAATACATTCTACATACATTCTCCATATCACCCATTACAAGGAGCTCATAAGCAAAGCTGATATAAGATCAATGTAAAAGTCAGTGTCCTTCTCTATACTGTTCAATCTGCAAATGAAAATTAAAAAAATTCAATTGCAAAATATTCCAATTATAAATAAATTTCAATTGCACAAAGAATAAATATTAAGGAATACTTTAACAAAAGCAGCACATGGCATATACACAGAAAGCTGTGAACAACCATGACAAAAATCAAAACAAATGCAAGGCCTCCTATGTCTACAGCTTGAAGATTCAATACTGTGAAGGTGGAAATAGTCCTCCAATTGATCCACATGGTTAATATAACCCCTATGTTATGGCGTGCATCTGGATGTCCCCCCAAAACCTCATGTAGTCATGGAGGTGGGCTACTATAGTCTGTGACTAATTCATGGTCCGATGCTGGGATTATGGTGTGAATGCTACATCCACCCTAGGCTAATAGGCACATTGAGATGTTTGACATCATCAGTCTTTATGAAAATGTAAGTTCACTTTTTACTCATTAGAGGGGTTATAATAGAAAAGACAGTACAAGTGCTAGTGAGAACATGGAGAAACTCAAACCCTCATAAATGGTGGGTGGGAATCAAAGATGATGTTGTCATTCTGGAAAACAGAAAGGTCCTTAAAATATTAAACACAGAATTACCATATGATCCAGTAATTCTACTTTTAACTGCATGCTCAGATGAAAATACATGCCCACATAAAAATGTGTACAGGAATGTTTATTGTAGCATTATTTATAACAGTTAAAGATAGAGCTGGGCACAGTGGCACATGCCTGCAATTCCAGCACTTGGGACAATTCTCAAGAGGCAGGAGGATTCTTGTGAATTTGAGTTCAGCCTGGGCTACAAAGTGAACTCAAGGCCAGCCTGAACTGCATGGTGAGACCCTGTCTCAAAAAGACAAAAAAGAAAAAAAGAAAAAAAAATCAAATTTCCACCAACTGATGAATGGATAAAACAAATAGGCTAGAATATTCTACAATGGAAAATGAAGTATACTGGCATGTGATACAGAAAGGGTCAACCTTGAAAATATTAGGTTAAGTGAAAAGACACAAAAGGTCACTTAGAGTGCATAAGAACAAATTTTATGACATATGAACTATATTTTAATAAAATTACTATTAAAAAGGGGGACACAAATTTTCCTGTTCAATTTCTTCCAACTTTAACACATCAAATGATCTCAGATTATAAACTATAAGGCTCAGTGATTTTTCATCCAAACAGCAACAGGGACTCTACTTCTAGGATAACCCTCCTTTAGGCGTCATGAGAGTAACATGAAGATCTTAGAAGCTGGAACCACGGAACACTAAGCTGGGAAACTGGAAGGCAGAGATGTATGGAAAGGAGAGCAGGAGGATGGAGCAGTTTGGATCTCCAGTCCATTCTGCTCTTCCACCGCGGCACTGGGCAAAGCATGCCAAGGCCACGCAAAATCCAGCAGTTCCTGCAGTGGTAATAAACAGTGGAGTGAATATCTGCACAGCACGGCCCAGCCCTGGCCCACAGAGCTCTGCATGGTGACGGACTGTCTTCTTGCCGTGTAGCAGCTGTCAGCCACAGGTATCTTTGGAGCACACGGTATGTGGTTAGTGTCACCGCATAGACAAACTTAAAACTCTGTCTAACTTCAATTAATTACATTTAAGTAGTCACATATGGCTGGGAAATAGATGTAAGTTCTGTAGAAATGAACACAGAGAGGCATATTTTGGGATACTTTTCAAGTTCAAATATAGAGAATTTCAGATATTATTTATAGGTAACTAAATATGCCTGGATCCCTAACTGACAAATGAGTTGAAGGATGAAGCAGAACATCTTGTAGCTTAATTTTTACCGTCTTTAACACATCAAATGAACTCTGAATATAGACTACAAGGCCCAAGAACAAGAAGCACAGAAGCCAAGCTATGGAGCCTGAAGTTTATGGCATTCTCAAAACAGTGGATTTGGAGGCCACGTCTCATTACCACCATATTTTTAAATATAAACTAATACCTAATCAGAAGGTAACAGAGTGTATTTATATATTCCGGCACACACAGGCAAGCTAGGAGGGAACTTTTATTCCACAGTTCAGTGCTGATGAGCAATAGCTAGCAAAGAAGTTAGACATGAGCAAGCAAGGAGCCAGGAAAAGAAATATTCACAGGGCCAAACTTCTTACTTCTCATTTTTCCAGTTATTTCTCATCAAAAGTTATCACAAGCCACTTAATAATGTAATATGCCATGGGACAGAATGGGTATATCTAAGTTTCATAAAGTATATCTTGACATTCATGTTAAGATATTTCACTATTTTCTGAAGAGAAAACTCCATCAATGCCACCTTGCAAAGAATAAAAACATCTATTTGTAACAAGAAAAGAATTCTCTAAAACGCCTGAGTTACTCTACATTGCGATATTTAAACACACAGTGTACACACGTTCTAACAGCCGATCGATCACCTGGCAGGGCGTGCATTCCAGCTAAGCATGGGAATCACCTGTGTAAGTTCTGGGTGTGTGTCTAGGATGCTGAGCCGCTGAGGTCATAGTAAATGACCTCACAGGAGCTGAAAGTTCTACCCAATTCCTCCACCCCCACGGTGTTTATACAAATGGTCTGTGTTTATACAAGCAAAAAAAAAAAAAAAAAAAGAAGCCATATGAACAAAGATTGCTGAGTCTCAGCCCATGACTCAAAGCCCACTTCGTTGAATCCCAGTGTAATCTTGTAACATGCCAGCTCAGTGAGAAGGTGGATATTCTCTGAGAACATCTACCTTTCAGACAGCACATGAAGTAACCTACAAAGGAGGGTGAAACCTCAGTCATCAGGAGACTTCTACAGATAATATCCTCAAAGTTACACAAATGTCACTCATTTGTCTTTTCCTGGCAAAGCATGGGTTCTGCCTGACATGTGCAAGTGGCACCCCCATTTTGGTCCAGCAGGAGGCTGGAGGAGTGGAGGCTCTTGAACACTGGTAACATTGCCCCTTCTCCAGGGGAGTGGCACCGCTGGGCCTGGACTTCAGGGGGGTTGGAAGGAAGTGGGAGAGCTAAGAAGGCAAGAGGGAACTCTGTTCTTCATGTTGCCTACCAAAAGACAGAAGTCCTGTCCTTTGGGGCATCGGCCATTGTGCCCCACCATGGAGTGGGGTTCAGAGGAGGGCAGAGGGCCAGGAGCTGTTCTGTGCCAGCACACACCAGGCAGGGACTCCCTATGCACAAACATCTGCTCAACTTTGTGCTTCCCTCTGGACTCACACCTGGCAGGAGGAAGAGAGAGCCGAGCAGGCTGCATCTCACTGCAGAGATGTCAAAGGCCTCCCTGACAGGAATCGCGGAGAGTCAACAGAAACCTTTGTGTTCCCACAAGAGAGAATTCAGACGTGTACAAAACCTGAAAAAAGCAAAATTAAAGAAATGTGCAGGGATCACTGTCACTGTGTGTTTGCAGTGCACACTAGGTCAGGGCAATGAACCTGTATCTTGCTGCAAAGTAGGACCCCAGAGTCAAAAGATGCTCGAAAAAACCAAAAACGAAGAGGACCTTGATTTTTGGCATGGTGCTCACAGGGAATAGCAAATCAGAGCAAGCAAACTATGCAAAGGCAATTAAATAACAAAATCATATGCTTTATTTTAAGCATGATTTTAGCTTTCCAAAGTTAGATACAGTGTGAGGAGACCAGGTCTCCTCACCTTATCCCAGCACCAGTACCAAATACTGGAGGCCAGGAGGAGATTCTGTCAGCTCCATTAGTCAGCAAAATTGGGCAGTCCAAGTCAGAGACTGGTGGAGGTTGATGATTTTAGCAATTCTAGATGATTTTAGCAATTCTATGTCCGCTATTACTAACAAGTCCAAGAGCTTGAAGCCAAAGAAGAGGGTGTAGTTTGCTTATTTTATGCTGGAGAAAGCTTAAAGCTTCAGTTTTGGACATTCATACTACAGAAAAGAAAAGAATCTACTGAGTGCTAAAGTCACACAGCACCTAATTTTCCACTCAGTTTTTATAAGCAAGAGGCGCAGGACAAGGGAGCAAGGGAGCATCATGACAGTTTGCTCTGGGCATCTCCACACGGGCTTGGTCCATTTGCATGCTTCTGTCAAAGGTTTAGAAAAACAGCACAGCACTATGAGTTATGACCACAGAGCTAGATTACATCCCAAGCCCTTCATGCAGAAGGCAAGAAGATATGTCATCTTTCAGGAAAATGCCCCAAAGAAAGGCTGAAATAAAGTCAGGTCCTTAAGAAAGCTAAGTTATGTAGAGCAGTCTACATAACTGGGCTTTCCACTTCTGTATTTTCTTGTATCCTTTTATGTCGTTTTGGGTGTTCCATGTCATGTTTGCACCATGTTGATACAGCAGGACAGCCATAAATTTACATAGAAATTTACGTATGAAGAGCATGTGTTTATAAGCTTCCGTGAGCCAACATCTGCAACTTTAACCCGGGAAATTATTTTGTCTAGATACTTTATTCTTCCTCTAAGCTAGACAAAGGAAAGTGCCCCATACTTACGGTCATTTTCCTCTTGAATCTGAGCATTAATCATATCAATGCAATTCTGAATCTCATTCCAGCTTAAATTATCTTGTCCTTGGGAGGAGGCTTCTAGTTTAAAGGAAAGCAGTGCGTTCGCATAACTGTGGAGGAGACCACAAGGGACAGCAGTCAGTCAGACAGCCATTCGTTCTTGCTCATGTTACCTTTTTTTTTTTATTTTGAGACAGGGTATCACTAAGTGAGTCATTAAGTTGTCCAGGCTGGGTTCAAACTTGTGATTCTCCTGCCTCAGCCTCCCAGAGCATGGGAGGCTTGCCATATATGGCCAGATGACATAAAGTTAGGCAAAAGGAAGAAAGGCAGACAAAATCATCTCTTGGGTCTTTATCAAGACACATCCAACACCACTTCTATTGGTGGGTTTTCTGACAAGTACTTTTAGGTTAATTCTATTTAATGAAAGTTCCTAAAACCCAACCTTGCACCTAACTCAGGAAAAGCTAGAAATTCTCAACTCCAGGAAATTAATCGCTTTTCCTATTCATTAATTTTCCTCCCTTGTGCATGTCTTGGGTCTATCTGGTCTTCAGGTGATTATTCTGTAAATGAAGTTCAAAGATACCATATCTGTCAACCCCTTCCATTGTCAACGATGCTGTTCTTTTTTTTTTCTTTTCTTCTCTTTTTCTTTTTCTTGTCCCTTCCCTTCCCCTTTCTTTTTTTTCTCCCTTCAAAATCTGAGCTTTTCTGCCATGCCCCTAATACGCCTCGCAGCTACCTCGAGTTCTATACAGAAGTTTTAGAGTAAAATTTTCTCATCTTGATATATTATGAGAAAATCTCAACTCTCCCTAAGTACTAACCAGGCCTGACCCTGTTTAGCTTCCGAGATTACACGAGATCAGGCGCGAGACACTCTCGTTTCTCAATCATCAATTTTGCCTAAAAAATCATAAACCCAGGCCTGGCGGTGTGGTTGGTGGCAGAGCATTTCTCCAGCATGGGTGAAGGCCTGGGTTCCACCTCCAACAGCACAACAAACAAACAAACAAACAACAAAGCTACCTTACAGCCATAGACCAACATGAACGAACGAGGCAGCCAGAAGTAAAGGAATTCTAGAGCTTTGTTTATGTCCAGAGCTTTCCCAGAGTTTTGCTTACATCCAGGAAAATGACGACCGCACCTCCCTGTACAATACCAGCAACTCACTTGCGGTTCCACTGCTGAACACCCCTTGGGATTTGCTGACAGCAGTTTCAAAGCAGGAACACTCTTGAGTCTAAAGCTGCCTTTCTGGTTGTGTGGCACATTTTTCTTAACGTTTTGCACTCTTTAAGTTTACACTGAAATATCTTCTACAAAAGTAGATGGAGTGAAGAAACTTATTCAAAATAGGATGTGGCTATTTGCTGTCTGTAACTGATTTGCTGTCTACAGACAGCAAACTGGATGAGGTCCCACCTAGGCAGGCTGGAAACTGGCTCAAGCTTAAGGGTGAGAATTTTACTTTCCTAAATTACAGGCCTAAGAAAATACTCTGCTACACTACTGATACAATACCTGCAGAATAATCCCAGCAGAGAGAAACGGCACTGATACCAGCTGGCAGCTCTCCTAAGCCAGGACCTTCTGTAAGAAAGCGCAAAATTCTGCCAGGCATCTCTGATGCTTGACACTGAAATGAGGTCCCACTGGACTAATGTGAGAATGCCTCAGGATGGACACAGGAGAATTCACACACCCCGTCCTCCATTTAGAAATGAACACCACCAGAGAAAGGAAAAGATTTTAGCAGGAATTTCACATGGCTCCCTGGGCTTTTCCTAATGAATAGCAGTCTTCAGAACTGTTGGAAGTAACTTGGGGAGCAATTCCACAGTCCACCCAAACAGGTCTCTGTCCTGGGTTCCCAAGCACTCTTGGCCTTCAGCGGTGGAGAGCCTGGTCAGGCTCACAACCTAACAGACCGAGGATGCTCTGAGAAGACAGCAACTCAGCTGAGTCCAGCAGGTGCTCATTAAACATGTACTGCATGCAGAGCACGTGGTGGGCGCTGCAGGGCGACTGGGAGGAACACAGCAGCCTCTATCTGAAGGACCACTCAGGCCAGTGGGTAAGAAGACACCAACACAAAAGGGCATAAAACTGAGCACAAGGAAGGCCGCTAACGTGGAGACTGTCCCTAAGCGTAGGCATGCTGGGTTCAAAGGACCAAGAAATAGAGGGGAATTCTTACCCCTTGGGCACTTTCCCCAAGGCAGGCACTGAACCAGGGCTCCATCTTTCAGACAGGTCTGAGGATGCAGAGTAGGTTTTCAGTTGTTTTATTCGTGTTTTGTGCTTTATAGATGAAGATTAAGGACTCAGCAGGGAAGCTCATACTCTGAGAGTGTTCCTCTAACCACATCACCTTGGCTCTAAGAAGAGAACTTAGCCAAGATGGGGAGGGCATGGATGTAACTCAGGACGCGTCATCGGCACCAGGCATGGCTCTGATTCTGGGCTGAGCAGTGCTGTGTGAAAGTACTAAGTTTCTGGTGGCCACAGGAGCCAGCTCAGGAAGAAACAGGCCCACAAATCTACAGTGTGGTTGGATCAAGCTTAACCAAAGTGCAAAATACCAGTTGTAGCCAGAGCTGAGGTCAAAACAGCAAGTTTGCCATTGGTCCACCGTTCAGAAAACAACAGAGAACAGCTACTCAGCACAAACAGTTATATTTTAGAACAATTAGTCTGGGAATGGTGCTCACACAGATCCAAGGCCACCTCATAAGTCACTTTTTGGAGAATCAGACAAAGAATCCTTCTGGGCTAGCAGAACCCCAGGAGTAGAAGCCAGGGCGATCAGAGATGTTTTTTGACTTTGTGACAGTGGCCCTGCCCAGCACCTTGGGCTATTAAGACCCTAAACAGGAGTGGCCCTTGACAAAACGGCTTTTCCAAGATGGCAATCTGCAAATTTAGGCTTCTGAGAATCCAGGTTGGAGGAAGATCTGGAGAGTGAAATGCAAATTCAGCAGGAGATTGCAGGGCCAACACAGCAACGCGAGGACTGTAGTGGACCTGAATGCTCATGCTGGTGCTGGGTCAACCATGGGGCTGCCAGGGTAGCCAGACTATGCTTACACTAGATTGGAAGAAATCATTCAAACACTCACATTGTAAATGTGTCTCACAATGCGCTCTGGAGCTGTTTCTGCAGGCCTCAGTTTCTACCCCAAGTATTACTATATTTTCCATGAGTGGTCCCCAAAAGTCTATTGTTAAACGCCTGGTCCCTAGGGGTTGCTACAGGAAGGCGTGGGAATGTGGGAAGGAGGGCGTCAGGTCTCGGGGTGTACCCACCACCCCGAGTGGGATCAGTGGGATCGTGGGACCTAAGTCCATTTCCTTCTTGCTTCCTGGGTCAGGAGGTGAGCCACGTACTCTGCCGGGATGTGCTACCTCAACTGTGTTATGCACTAGAAACTCTGGACAGGGAAGCGAACATTGACCTTTTCTTTTTTTAAGTGAATTATCTCTGGTACTCTGTTGTAGCAACGTGAAGGTGACTGACACAGGTATAAGTGTAGTTTTCAAGTGGACTGGGGCCACTTCCATATGGGGTATTTGTAACCCAAACAGGGGCAACTAGGAGGTAGGAGGGGCTGTTATCCTCTAGCAGGCAGCGGTCCTGGGTGCTAACTGTGTGGAAGCCCTGACAGTGACATCCTGAGACGTACATTAGAATGTCAACTTCACCAAGGATGAACAGCCGTGCCTTCTACTCACGCACCAGGAGTGCCCGAAGCCCAGCTGGTCAGAATACAGGATGAACAGATCGGGGAGGAGAGAGGGAGGGCACATACTTCACAGGTTGTAACAGAAGCACAGCAAGGGTCTCCAGGCTGTGTGTAGTGGCTGGGAAGTGGACACCGCAGAGGCAGCTGGGCCCAGGCTGGTGAGGGGCACACAGTGAGGGGCTCTCAGCGCATGCAGGGCCAGCAGGGGACGGAGGGAACATGAGGTGAGGCTGGGGGTGCTAGGCTGGGGGAAGCGGGTGGTGCCATGAGTTGGAACAGAGGAGACAGAAATAAGTGGCCTTGGAAGAAATTCAGGGAGTTACGTGAACCAGAGGGCTGAGATGAATTAGACCAAGAGCATTCATTTCTCCAGGAAGACTAAAAACAAGGAAAATCCACTGTCCTTCCTCTTTGGTCATTTTCTATGCAGACAAGAGATCAAACACCATTTGTTAAAGATCTAATAAGTCTTTTGATTTTTCCTGTGCAACCGAATGTGATCCAAGACAATTAGCTAAGCAAGAGATGGAAAGCTGTCCCTCCCAAGCAGGAGCAGAAAGCTGTTGTCAAGGCCTGAGCAGACATCGCCCCCTGGTGGCCAGAAACTTTTGTCTTAACTAATTTGGGCTGGGGAAGCAGTTCAGTGGCAGGGGGCCTTGCTTAGTATGCGGTTCAACCTCCATCACCAAAAAAAAATCCAAACAAACTAACAAAAACACGCAAATTTTGCTCCTAACTTTGGCCCCTTAATTTTCACTTGAGGTCCCCGATAGAGCTTTATTACACTGTCAATTGGACCATCTTAGCAGAACATTTGAGGAGCACAAACGGAAGCACTAAACTGAGGAGCTGGCCTGCTGCCACACGCTGCCTTCTCACGGAGCCTGGACTTCACAGTCAGAGGATGAGTTAGGGCCTGGCCACCCAGCTTGGGGACCAGAACTCCAGACGCGGTTTCCTGATCAAAAAAATTTAAAAATAACTGGACTAGCTGACTGCTAAGGTTGCTTCTAACTCTTCTACAGGCTGCAGTTAAAAAAAAAAAAAAAAAAAAGGCCTAAGAGAAGGTACACTTTCAGTAGTTTCTCTCTATTTTACCCAATGCTGGGGATTGAACTCATGTTCTTTTTACTGAGCTACATCTCCAGCACTTTTCACCTCTTCCTGTTTTCCTTTTAAGAGTCATGATAAATTTTTAAGTTGCCCAGTTGGACCTGAACTAGCAATCCTGCCTCAGGCTCCAGAGTTCTGGGATTTATAGGTGTGCAGTTTCTGAGTTTTGCCTCTTCAAAGTCAGTCCTTAATTGCCAAAAGGTGATTCATTTTTGCCCCCAAAGGATTACTGTAATGAGGGCTTCTAGTTAGAAAGATGCTTAAAATAGAGTAAACTAGCTCTTAAACACACACACACAGGCACACATTTCTGTGCTGAGAGAGGGTTTGCAGAATGCCCTTACCGTTCCACATACGCCTCGTCCAGGTTGTTAAAGCCTATGGAGGGGCTTCTGAGCTGGTTCTGCACGGACACAAGATCGCTGCTGTCCAAGGCC
Organism: Hydrochoerus hydrochaeris; assembly: GCA_004027455.1. NCBI lineage: Eukaryota > Metazoa > Chordata > Mammalia > Rodentia > Hydrochaeridae > Hydrochoerus > Hydrochoerus hydrochaeris. Next base: position 139,227 of record PVLA01001243.1, read on the forward strand.
TGGTTCAGCAACGCCACCGCAGACAGCATCCCCACCGCGATCAGGAGCTCCTCATGTGCCAGGTAGTTCTGTTGGCAAACACACAGCAGTGTCAGCTGCCTGCATCGCACACCACATGCATGTGACAGGGTGGCAGAGGACGAGAAAAGGTGCAGGTGTTGAGAGGCCAGCAAGAAGAAGGGTCACTTGCCCGTCAGTGGCTCTAGGAAAAATGACTCCTGGGATTTCCTGAGGGGATCCACCTTGGCCAACTTCAAAGGGAAAGTTCTTTTCTTGTTTGTTTTGTACTGGGAATCACTCAGGACCTTGCCCTTGCCAGACCAACACTGTGCCACTGAGCCATATCCCCAGCCTCTTTCACTACACTGAAGGAAGCTATAAAGGAACTTGAATTATTAAAGAATTATTTTTAAAAACCTTGATATATCTTTTCATTTTGGAATATTATATGCTATGTACATAATATTATAGCATATTAAAACACACAATTATAGCTTTCTGCCTCTCCACCAAAACCTTGCAGCAAAGTGATTTTATTTGTTTATTTATTTATTTATGGTAGCAGGGCTTGAACATAGGACCTTGTGCTTGCCAGGCAGGTGCCTATTATGCCACTCAGCTATATCCCCAGAGCACAAACTGATTTTAGAATAACAAGGCATAATTTCACCTTCTAAAGCAAACAGGAAAAATAAGGCATCATGGGAAGCATGTAAGTAATTTTATCCAAATAGTTCACATTAACTTCAAGCCTGTCACTAAGGAAGATGTCAGATGATAAGAGCCAAATGGAACTACTGCGGCTTCACCTTCTCTACCTCTTCTAGGGAACCGTCCATGCATATTTAAAGCAGCTCATGCTGGGAGTATAGATTGGTGCAATAAGTTTGGTAATCAGTGTGGAGATTCCTCAAAAAACTAAAACTAGAAGTCCCATTTGCCTGAGCTATTCCCCTTCTTGGTATCTGCCCAAAAGAATTAAAAGCATCAGACCACAGAGATACACGCATACCCATGTTTATAGCAGCACAATTTATAATAGTAAATCTTGGAACCTGCCCAAATGCCCATCAACCAATGAACGGCTAAAGAAGCGGGCTTTTTCTGCAATGCACTACTGCTCTGCCATAAAGAAGGATAAGGCTGAGGCATTTCTAGGCACATGGGTGCGCCTTGAGAACATACCCTTAAGGGAAACACAATGGGCACACATGTTTAAACATCGCATTGTTTTTCTGGTATGAGAAACCAAAGGGTAATTAAGGACCAAAATGTCTAATAGATATTGTGAAGTAGGAATAAAATACTCAAATGGGAAGAGGAATAAGGGAGTGGGGAGAGGGAAAGGAAGAAAAGGAAAAAGAAAAAAATAGAAGAAAAAAGTGAAAACAAAGCTATTATAAATGAGGGAAAGAGGGGTTGAAGGGAGGAGAGGGAATTGGAGATAAAGAAGCAAGATATATTAGGTACAAGTACAAATTCCCTATGATGAATGTGATCATTATGTATACCTAAAATGTACCAATAAAATTAATTAAAAAATAAAAACAAGCAAAGTATGTCACAGCAAAAGCACAAAGAAAAGCTAATAACCACAGGTTGCCCATTAGTTGGGGATGAGTGACTGAGCTAGACTACAGGTAGGTTTGGGCTTGAAAGCTAGAAAACGTTAGGAGAGTAATTTACAAAAAAACCTAGGTACAATTAAGAAGATAGCCTATTTTGCTTTTACTACAAAATGCCGCATTTTTACTTAGAACACTAGGAAAATCTTGATAAATAAGAACAAGAAAACAAATCCTATCACTCGAGGCCTTTAGGCTGTGTTTTTTAATGAATGCGCACATTTACAGAGCTTCTGCTCTTTTTAACTGACTTTATCTCCTTATTACAAAAAGCAAGATCAGACATTAGAGAGTCTTGGGGCCCTTTCCCCTGCCCCCCATGTAGGGTGGACAGTTTTTCTGATCAGTAGTATTTATACGGTCATTTTCGCCAGCTGCATAGTAGGTCTAGCACACAGGAGTACCACAGACTAGGCAATCTGCTACTGGCTAAAATGTGGTTAGTTTCCTGTTTTTTAATATTATAAACAGTGTTGTGAAACAACCTGTGGTTAAAACTTTTTCGATTCATATCCTTCAGGTTCATTTTGTAGAACGGAACAGTGGAGATCACGGGCCTTTGAGGGACAATGTCCTCTAGAAAAGTTGCACAATTCCTGTTCTGACTAGCCACTTAAGACATGTCTGCTGCCCGTATTTATACCTACGCTGGTTGATTCTTTCTCACCTCTACCAATCATTTAATGTTAAAAACAAACTGCTTCTGTCTCCTTCCGGTTGAGGCTGCACTTTCTCTGTGTTTGTTCTTTGCACAAATCCTGTTCTGTGACTTGCCTGTCACACTGCTGGCCTCTTCCCTTTTTTGGTAAATAAGTGCTGGTTCTGGTTTTTAAGATCCAACCAATGTCCATTTATGTCTCTTTTGAATTCCACTGTTTAAATTACTTTAACATTAAATTTTAAAAACATAATTTCTGTAGTCCTGGAGATCAAAGAGGGCTTTGAATATGCTCGGGAAACATTTAACCTTACATAGTAGAAATGTATTCTGATGACTGTGTAGTCTGTTCTTCTAAGTAATGGTTAAGCACTTACAAGGATTTCACTTACTAACTAACCCTTTTGTCTTTTTGGAACACTAGTTATATCATATATACGAAATTCTTGAGGCTATTCCGTAAGGTGTCATTCTGCGCCCCTGTTGGGCTCAGAGTTAACAGACTCTTACCATAACCTAACATGAACATTAATATTTAACATGCTGCAAATTAAGAAACACGATTAGACACAAATTGAAGCCATGGTGCTAGTGCATTTAGTTGTAAATTTCTAGAAATGCTAAATTACGAGTTCATTTTTCTGTATCAAAAATATTACATATTTAAAAAATAGTTCGGTATAGTTAAAAATGGAAATTCTTCACTAAGACCACCGCAACGCAGGAACAACCTGCTTTTACGTGTATTTATGTAGCCACTTCCTGGATTGCCTAACTCAGTTCTTACAGTCTTCCATAGTGTAGACCAAAGGGAGCCTTAGAGAGGAAGGAAGCTCTGAGATGGGCCTGGGGCGGACACACAGGGCTCCACCAGCCCCTTCCGGCCGCACAGGGGTGCGGCTGCTATGATTCAGCGTGCGCTCGCTGGGGGCTGGTGCCGCCTCCACTTACCATGGGATTCTGCGTCTGGAGGTTGAAGAGCTCACTCTGGTACATCTCAGCGGCGAAGGGGTAGACGGTGGGCAGCTGGGCCTCTGGTTTCTTCAGCGCCTGTAGTGTGTGCTCAGGGTCCCCTTTCCGAAGGGCAGCATTGATGTGGTCCACGGCAGCCAGCCCTGAGGGTACAGGTCATGCTGTCAGAAGGCCTGTTCCCCTCTGCCCAACCCCGCCAGCCCTTCTTCTTCAGGCCTTTCTTCCAGGAGCTCTGCAGCTGGGCATGGAGGGCAGCCAAGCCTTGGAAAAGTCAGTCCAGTCCTGAGAGTTCATCCCTGAGACAACCTGGGCACCTCATTTCTGCCTAGCAGGCGTTCCTCTGGGGGTGGCCCTGGTTCCATCTCTTCCATGGCACCTCTGAGTTGCTTTGGTCCCTGAGGTTTCTCACCTCTCGAGTCCTGTCCAGTTCTTGCCCTCCAGTGCTGCTCGTGGGTTACTGCTGCCTCTTCAGGGATAGACCTGAGGCAAGTATTGCCCTGCTGCACCCTCCCCATGACCAGTCACCTTCCAGGAGCACTTGGGCCATGCAACCCACTGAAGGTTCTGTGACCTCAACACCAGTTGTAGTGGTCAGGTAAAAGAGATTTTAGTGAGCAAATAAGGAGTACTTGGATAGGCAGATTCTGGGTCATTTTCAGAGCACAGAAACTGAATTGCTGACTTCATGTGGTACCGAGTGATGTGCTCTGTCAACAGGCAAGAGTGAAGAAACAGAGCCTGAAGGGTTTACCCTCTAAAGAATGCATCTGTGTAGAGGAAAGAATAGACCTCGGGCTTCCAGAGCTTCCCAAGGGCTGCTCCATCTGCCAAGGCATGACTAGACTGCAGCTGAGATTATTCTGACCTCTTTGACACGATGACAATTTATCTTCTCTACATACATTCACAGGAGTTGGCCTCGAACTTTCCATTAAGACAGGCCATTCAGCAGGGGGAGACATGACTAATGGAGCTCTTCACATCATCCCCCGAAAACTCAGCTTTGAAAGGCAGCTCTGAGTCTAAGAGTTTCTTTTTCATCCTTAGAATTAATGGACAAATGAAAGAATCCCAAAAAGGAGGGTCGAGTTGTTCACAGTGTTTGCTGTTGAGTTAATGTTATTCAAGGCCTTTCAGCAACATCAGGGATTACGCTGGGTAGGACCTCGCTTCACTTCTGAGAACTTTCTAGTAAGAATCTGTACAACTGCATATTAAATATTACTAGAAAGCATGCTCTTAAAATGCTCTTAATAAACTCTTTCTTCTAAAATGTAATAAAGCCCATTCTTCTCAACATTCTTGTCATACTCTGCATTCAGCAAAATGCCTAGCCCTGCCCCCAGAGAATACAGCACGCGATGAACGTGTGCACAAAAACTCTGCAGTGGAGGCTGCAGTTCAGACAACGCTGAAATGTCTGCAGATGGGTCCTCAGCATTCCACCAAAGCTGTCGCTCAGGTCACTGCCATGGCTGCAATACACGTAAATGCCCAACAATTTAATATAACAGCCTACACGGCTGGGAAGGAGCTGGCTGCCGTACCTGCCCTTCGCGGGTTTGAACGTGCAATAGCCTCACAGTCATTTTGTCACTGACCAAAATATGCTTGGGAGGGGTTTTTCAAGACTACTTTCAGTCTGATGAGACTACAGATTTTCAGGTAGGGAGAGAGCAAAGGCTTTAGAGTAATCTTGTTCAGTGCATTTTTAAAGCCACCAAAGACTGCCAATGCCCTTCCTAAATTTCAGCTGGTTACATCATTAGTGAAAATCCTCCAACGTCTTTTAGTTAAAAGTGGGGGAGAACTATAGCCAACTTAGTATTAAATTTGTGGTCAAGAAATTGTCACTGAGTATGAAAATATTTATTTATATGGTGTTTTATTTAACACACAGAAAAGACCACTTTAGTGGTTATACACATTTAAAAAATAAAAGATGGCAAAAGGTTATGGAACTACTTCCGGTCTAAGCTGATGGACCTCAGACATTGCCCCACTGGTAATATTAATTTCTCCCTGTAATTCATTTCTGTCAACTATCATAAAATTCTCAGCTTTCAAATGCAGCAGAAAGAGAGACCTGAAATTAGACCTCCTATGTCATCACCAACAGGTTCATGATTTAACAGGCACAGGACAGGAACCAAAAATGCTAAGTTGTTGATTTTAAAATAAAGTCACCTGTGAGTTTCACCTGTGTCTGTGTGTGGTTATGTGAAAGTCTCAAACTCACTCATTTGCTAACTGCCAGACATTCACAAGAACCTGCCCCAGGCTGCCCTGTGTACTCCTGATGTATCTCTCTGGCTGCCTGGGACACATTTTTGAGTAACTCCTGCAGGTATGTATTTTTTTGAAGCTGTGCAAAGCAATAAAGAACATTCCAGACTCATCTAGGAAGTTACACTGAGGGCAAGGGCTAGGACTACTGAAAGGAGAGGACCCTTCAGGCCTCACTTTGGCAGGGGGTTCATGTGCTTTATTAAATGGGCCAACTGTTGTTCATTTCTCAGGTTTTTTTTTTTTCTTTTAGGAGGGGGATAAACAGGTAGTTTAGATTAACTAAAGAAAATAAATATCAAATGGAATTCCTTGTGCCTCTTCTGATGCTCTAGTAAAAACAAATTTTACTCAAGGAGGGAAAAGTCTAATAAAAGGATTCATGGTTCTCAATTTGAAGATGCTTCTTTCAATTTCTTTTAACCAAGTTTTCTGCTCTTCCCAGTCACACACCTGGATGAAACACTAAGAGGAATTGAACCCAGTGACCCCATGGGGGTTCAGGGACAGGGGACTCAAATCTGCCATCATGCAACCTCAGCTGGACCGTCATTGCTCTGCACTAATGCTACAAAGCTGTGTGAAAGTAACTCTCGCAAACTGCAGGCCACTCACTGCCTGGGAAAGTGGAAGTGTCAGTAAGCGCTTTTACAGCCCCAGGGGACACTGCCGCATAATCACAGCAAGGAAGCACAAGCTTGAAGTCAGAGTCTTTACTCGGTAAGCTTCACCATCACTCTAGTGAGGGACAGATCCAAAATGCTCCACACACTGTGCCTGCGAGGAAATGGAAAGCCAGGGCCAAAGTAACCCAGGGAAAAAAACTCAGCGGGGAGCTGGCAGAAATCCTGCCGTAAGATCAACCTGGCCATTTGGCAGATTCTCCCTTCCTTCAGGCCACTTTACAGGAATACGGAGTGAGAGGTGAGCTGGAATTCTGGCAAGGAAAGTCCATCCCTGAGGCGCTTCCCTCTCCCCGCCACCGCCAGCTACTCACTGTTGACTTTATCGAGGCTGCTCTGGATTTCTGCTTGTGTCAGCAGTTCTTCATACACATCCCTCTCTTCTTCTGAAATACAGTTGTTCTGTAAAACAAAGTCTTCACTGATTCCTGAGGGTCAGTAAAATGCTCCCGAAGCTCAAAACACAAATGAAAACGTGACAAGTTGTCATCAAAGTCAGTACAGGCATTTGAAAAGAGCCTGCTCTGGGCAGGCCCTGGGGGAGACACACAGGCCACCAGCATTATGCAGACACACAACTAGCCCCAGGGCTCTTCAGAGAGCTGCGTCTGGGTGGAAACCTCAGGCCCAGTACCGCCTCACTGAGTACTGCCACTTCTTATGACTAAAAAACAGCTGAATGTTGATAATGTCTTTTGATTCAATCTGATAAGATCAAGAATGCAAATAATGAATATACAGACATCAGAATAGGTTCTAAAAAAGAAGTAGATTCACACTCAGTTGCAAAGAAAAAGAGGTATAACAATTCAGGGAGATCTGAAAAACCATGAGATGAGGGGATGGGACATGGACAGCAGGATTTGGTCACACGGTGAGAACGTGTGGCACGCTAGGCCACCTCTCAGGGGTGCGTGTTCAGCAAACAGCAGGGAGGTCACTTGCACACCACAGAGGCTTCTGGGGACCAAGCCAAGGAGCAGTACTCAATTCAGTGGCCTCAGAGGGCTGGGGCCGTTTGGGTTGTGTGACATCAGCTATGCCACTGTTGATTCTGCAGCCTTGAGCTCTGTGAGGGAGGCCTGGACAAAAGCAGAAGAGAAGCAGGAGCCGGGTGCTCCCATCCCCTGACAAGGTAAAGAGGGGTGCTCCTCCGGCTCACCTGCCCCGGGCAAGGAAAAGGTGGGAGGTACTAATCGCGGTTTCTTTCAGCAATGGAGCTGAAGCTGCCAGCAGGAGCTTAACGAGAAGAGCAACTGATGAGGGGCAGAGACTCAGCACTGTCAGGGTCAGTCACCAGCCGTCAGGAAGGTGGGTTAGTGTGGAGTCTGGGTTAGAACGAGCCGCCTTGCCAAGGACAGACGCTCAGAGGAGGGGTGAAGGACGGAAACCAATATATGAAGACACACCTCTCTAAACTAGTGGCACAGAATTCACTTCTACTAAGAAATACAAAAGTCACTCGGCCAACTCAGGACTGCTGCTGCTGGCGTGATCTATTATCTACTGTGTAGAGATTGGCCTTTGCAATGAGCTACATCCCAATTCTTTTTTTATTTTATTTTGAGACACGGTCTTGCTAAGTTGGGAAGTTGCCCTGGCATTTGATTTTTTTTTTTTTTTGGTACCAAGAATCAAACTCAAGATCTCATGCTTGCCAGGCAGGCTCTGCTGGGTTTGATTTTGTATTCTTCCTGCCTCAGCCTCCTGGAGCAACAGGATGTATTATCACGCCTAGGAAAGGCATGATGCGTAGCTGTACTTTTACACTTCCTGGGTAAATGCAAAGTTTGCATCATTACCTTTAATCTTTCTAACCTATAATCTCCTCTGTAAAATAAATCAGTCTCACAGTATTAAGACAAACCCGACTGCCTATGGCTGTAGAGATGATATCCACACTTAGAGATTTTGGTTTTAACATGAAGGCTTTTCAAAGTTACTCATAACTATATTCACTGTGTATTTATTACTTAGGTTTGAATTAAGTACCTTCAGCTTCGCACTTTCCTCTTTTTTTCTTTTGGCGCCCCAGAGTTCCTTCTGATATTCCTGGGCCAGGTCATCATCCACTAATGTCAAAACTGCGTTCGGGTTTCTTAGTGTTACAATGGTCTGTTCTGCGATTCCTTTCTCGATAGCTTCATTAATGGCTATGACAGCAGCATGCACTGAAACATAGAGAAAAGAGAATTTTTTTTTATCAGAAAAAGCCAAGGGACAATTGTGTGGAGCGGGTATGACAATGAGCAGTTTTACTCTCTCCTGTGTTCTAGTAAGTATGCAGAAAAACCTCTCCACATGCCGGTCTGCCTGTCCTGAGCTCTGTTCCACATCTCTATCCATTCACCCAATGTGCAGCGTGAACCAAACAACTGAAATGAACTGAGAACTACGTCCACCACAAGCGGTTTCATAGGCACAAGCCCGTCTCTGTCCTCTGGTCAGGGCAATGCTAACAGTTTTAAAGTACAAGCTCCTATCATTTTGTTTTGAATGCTTTTATTCTTGGTTTTGATTGATTTTAGTTTTTCAATTATTTGACATCAATATGTGGGAAGGGACAGACAGCTATTCTGAAAAACACAAGAGACCTTATGGTAGCTGTCATTGATTTCCTATTGCCTGGTTTTGAAGATTTGCAAGGCTCTCATTCTTTTGTTTTGACTGCTTTTATACTATTTTGTTTCGTACTAAGTTACTGTGTGTGAAGGTATGGATAACTATTTTAAAGAAAACAAGAGACATTATGGTAGCCACTGTGGATTTCCTGTTGTCTTGTTTTGAAGTTCTGTGTTATTTGCATTGTTTTACTCTGATCTGTTTTATTGTTTTGTTTTGGTTTGCTTTATTTTGTTTTATTCTTTAACAAAAAAGTAACAAATGGTTCCAAGAGATACCTGCAAGTGAGCCTGTAACCCTAAAAGGCCCAACAATGTACCCTGACACTGAGAACTCTAAAGACAAAGGACACAGAAACACGTTGGAGAATGAAAACATTTCTCGAGCCTGTTAATTTGGGCTGTGCAAGTAGCTGCCTGACGTCCAAAGCCAGTGACTTGGTTATGTTCTAATAGCCTCAAATTTTCTGTGATGTGAGTACAAATGATAGAAACACTCAGGGTTCTTAAACTGTCTTGTAAGTACTCTGGTTCCCGTAATCTAATCCACAAGTAAAGCACAGGTAAATTGTACGCGAAGGGCAAGCTTGGGTTTTAAACAGACTTACATGCAGCTTCATCCACAGAGAGTTCATTGGCCAAAATGCCACCAATTTTGCTGAAGGACGGCATCTGGATTCCGTATTTCTCAAGCTCTTTTCTCATGTTGCTGATTTCCTCCTCTAAAAGAACAACGAGGACAACAACAAAAAATAAAATCAAAGGAAGTAACAGACAGAGATAGAGGCAGGGCCGGGTCATACACTGGCGTGGAGAAAGGCCTTCCTTGGGAGTGCGGGGCCCTTTCTAAACCAAAGCCTCGGGGTGGGGGGGATGCTGGGACTGGGGGATCCAACAAGAAGCCAAGCGGCCAGCCTTTCCAGTGAGCTGTGCAAGCCGCCTGGCTTCTAGGAAGAGCAAAGTCAGTGTCTCCCCTGAGCCTACTGGCTGAGAAGCAACACCTCCCCCCAAGCAACCCGCTGGTTGGGAGGACAGACTGAGCTGATAGCAACTAAGGTACATAAAGCAACTAAATGCTTGCATTGTTTGGTTGATTTCGCAGGCCTGGGGCCAGTGGTCTGAGCATCTTTGGGAGGATGATAGTGTGCAATATAACAAATATGGGGGAATTCCCTCTGTTTTGTCTTTGAAACCCAATATTGTTCTCACTGTTCTGCTTTGTTCTGATTGTTTTGCTTGATTCAATATTCTGTTTTGATTGGTTTTATTCTGTTTTGTTTTTGGTTTGAGTTTGCTATACCTAATGGAATGGACAACTATTGTGAAGATAAGATACTGTGGTAGCTATTGTTGTTTGCCTAATATCCTGCTTTGTAGTTCTGCACCAATTTTGTTGCTGTGTTTTGACTGGCTTTGTTTTTTTTTTTTTTTTTTGTCATTGGATTTTACTATTTTTAAAATTAAAAAAAAAGAAGAAGAAGAAGAAGCCAGGCATGGTGGCGCACACCCCTAATCCCAGCACTTGGTAAACTGAGGTAGGAGGATCACTGCGAGTTCGAGGCCAGCCTGAACTACACAGTGAGATCCTGTCCAAAACAAAAACAGGAACCAGAGCCTCAGAAGAATCAAGCCTATATTTCAAATAAGATGGGTAAATTTTATCTTCGTATCAATATTGAGGAAGAAGAGGAAATAATAACATGAAAGTGAATGTGGAAAATACTGGTTCATTTTCTCAGTAACCCCACTGCAAAAAAAATGTATAAAGAATTACCTGTGAAGTCCACTTTGCCCAAGAGATCTTGGATCTGGGGTGCTATTCCTAGTTTGAACAGATATAAGCTGAAAGAGAAAACACCAAATTGTCAGAAAGTGTATCCTCATGAACCTTAAAGTTATATATTATATAAGTCTTAAGGACTCTTTTAGCTGAGAAGGACCTAAGAGATACTACATCTGACTTACTCACTTTACATCTGAGAAAGCATGGATTGTGCTTATGCGGTCCCTGTTTAAACTGGTCCCTTCAGTTTAAGCCAAAGGCTGGTCTTCTGTATCACACAGCATTTCTCTGGAGTGAACTAACTTTCCACCATCCATTTGTGAAATAAACAAGAAACACAGCTAATACAGAACAGTAAGTAAAAGCCAATCAACATTTCTAGAGATCCCTTTCACGACTCTTATTTGGTTGGAAGTACTATAGCCTGAGTTGTACTTTGCTTTCCAATATTCCTCCAAATACTTATTTCACATGCTCTGAACCAGTAAACAGAATGGCATGACCATCCTTGGTTGGATGCAGTGATGCTAAAGATAAATGACAGCATATATTTAAGAGAGAGAATGAATTGTGTATGCTTAAAAGTGAATCCCTTGATGGTAAAAGTTATGATGACAGTCACTGACCTGCCCAGAACCTGCATAAAGACTTGAGGGCTGGCATCTAAATTCTATCAAAGCCACAGGTTGTGTGCTTTTCCTGCTTCACTAACTGATAGATTCTGTGGCATGTTTACCTGAATTTCCCCAGTTCCAGTCAACTAAAGAATTCTGTATCCCAGCACTTGAGAGGCTGAAGCAGGAGGATTGCTGTGAGTTTGAGGCTGGCCTGGGCTACAACTTGAGTTCAAGGCCAGCCTGAACTTCTTAGTGAAACCCTTTCTCAAAAAAGATTTTAAAAAATTCTGTATTCACTTTCTTATCAGTTTTGGCAAGTTTGTGATTCAGGAGGCTTTAATTAGCAGTTAGAAAGCATGTAACAAAATAGGTAGGAAATGATCTGAGAATAATTTTGATGGTTTTAGATGTGGATGTGAGAAGGATCTTAGAAGTTTATAAAATATATAAAACCTCATAAAACACATTAAAGAAGTTGGAGATCAAACCTTAATGGTATTGAAGCAAACTCTTAAAATGTATGATTAGTCACTATAAGCATGTTGAGTTGAAATGGATTCTCTTTGGTCATAATGCTGTAAAAAATAATTACTTAGAAAAGTTATACATGATCAAATTAAAAACCAGGGTTTCATGGTTTTAAAAATTACATATAAAATCATCACCTGGAGTTAAACACTAAATATTTTTACATAAATCCTTTTAATGTTTCTAGATACATCTATGAACTTACACATTACTCTAGATAGAGGATACTTAAGCAACTGCTGAGCATTTATATTGTCATTAATTACTAACTATGGCAAATGAAGCTTCACCGGACCTACTTGTATACAGACACACATTTTGTGTACATTTCTTATGCTATAAAAAAATCCCTTAAAAACAGGCATGCACACAACGAAAACTTCAATGTGTACGGTCAAAACGTGGTCCTAACAAGAGTGAGACTCATTTATTCTTTGTAAGGGTTAAGAATAACCATTTTTCTTTCTACAGGAGAATCTGACCTTTAGTTAACTCTCTAGCTCTGTTCCCATAAGAAGTGATGAAAGTTTACCACCGCCAGAGCAGCAAGTCTCACTGTGCAGCAGGGTGAACCGGATCGTGACCTGAAGGAATCGTGCATACCTAACCAGCACCGTATCTCTGAGCACTCCTGAGGTCAGTGGCCTTTGTGACAGTAGGCACCTGGCAGGGAACTGTGAATCTAAGCAGCTGGACTGTGAGAACAGGTACGGTCTCCTGGGACGTGAGCACTCTCAGCCTCCTAGGAGACTCAAACCCACCAGTACGAGTCCCACTGCTTAGTGCCCGGACTGTCGCCTAATGTACTGAAGAGCATAGCTTTGGGTGGCCGCATGGGCAACCAGGTGGAGGAATACCCAGCAATGCCCCACCAGCTTGCCCTTCAGAGCCACGTGCCGAGTATGGCTTGTGGAGGTCTCATCAGCTGATTGTGCCACTGAGCCCAGTGACCCCCCCTGGCAGGCAGCTACTCTGTCACCAATCCATTTCGCTGAAACATCATGTTAGCTATATCTGCATCTCTGCTGATTAGTGGTAAGGGTAAGCATTTCTCCGTATATATAACTAGCCATTTATATTTCTGCTGGGAAATATTTACTAATGAATTTTTGAATTTTAAGGCCTGGGGAGGGGAAGAATTTACCTTTCTGTCATTTTCCTTCAAAACACAGCCCTAAAGACACAGCCCTATTTTTATGATATAGTAGTTTTAATTTTAGTGCTAAATTCCAATGTGATCTTATCTAAGGAGAGACACACATTAGAGCATTGAGCATTCTTCAGAGTGAAATAGCCATTGTATCTTCATCAATCAAAGCTAGAAAGACAGGGTACATTCTTCAGCTTATGTTCCAGTCTTTAGAGATTGTCAAGATAGTAAAGGCATTTACTTTCCTTAGCCCCTGAAGACTTTCCCATGAAAATTTCATGCCAAACAAATCATCACAACTAAAACTAGATCATCAAGAGACCATGCTGACATTTTCAAAACTGAGACTTTATGAATCATTTCTCAACTCCTTATTACATGACAAACACTAAAATTAAAAGGGAGTTCCGAGGTGGGGGAGGTAGCCCAGGTCACAGCTCTTAATGAGCAAGCGAGCTTCGCCAGCACTGCAAAAATGAACACAAATAAAAGGGAACCCTGTTACGTGGTACACAGGCAATGTCAACCTCTTTCCTTTCTTCTTTTTATCAACAGGAATGATGAAATGGAGAATTTAATAGGAAAGTTCAAAAGAATTCTAGGGAAAAACAAGCCACCACTTAAGTGAGAATGGATAAAAATGATCAAAAATGCATGACTGTATAACTTTGATTTCTTTCACAGTTACACTTCCCTTTCCTACAAATTAATTTGAAAGTACACCTGAACTAATTTTAAAAAACTCTAAAAAAATTCCGTGAGAAAATATGAAAATGTGACAGTAAAACTTAAATAGAACACATATATGAAATGTCTCCTAACAGCAAATTTTATAACTATCCCTATGACTTACTACTGTGCCGTTTCTACCAGTATATTAATATCCAGTTAAAGTTTTAACATACTTTAAAATTTGTATCTTTACACCAAAGCCTAAGCTAATGAGTATCATTTATCCTTTACATATGTCCACTTCTGCTTCATCTATACAATGCAGACAATCTAGAATTTTAGATTCTTGCTTTTATTTTTGTATTATGCATGGATAGATAACTCTGAATTTTCTTTTCTAATTTCGTTGACATTAAATTTTCCCCTTTAATTTGATCTCTTACATATAAGTGCTCACTAAGGACCTATTAAAGGGATAAATGGAAGGCATCATCAACTGCCCATTCTCAAACATTCTCTTGTCCCTCGGGTGCTGGTTCCACTTGGCAGATCTAGTGCTGCATCTACAGAGCTGGTTTCCCTTTGCCATCTGGCATCTTCTAATTTGGGCTCCCCTGGCATATGGACTTGCTCTTTGTCCACTGTCGACTACAGGTCCTCATCTCAGGACGCTGTTCAGACGAGGCCGAGGAAGAGCAACAGAGCCACTGCCAGGAGGGCACCTGCACCCTTGGTCCGCTGACCAAGGACTCCCTTCTATAGCCTTTGTGCTACCTTGGGTACCAGCATGGTCTCCTGCCACTGGCATTTATGCTTGTTCTCTCGGGGACAACACAGGCCTCGCTGGCCCAAGCTCAGCTACTGCCTGCTTTGCTGGCCGCTGCTGCCTGGCACATACCCAGGAGGGCGCCCACCTCCACCACACTGCAGTGCTTTTGGGCTTTGGGGACTTCGCCATCTTCTCGTCCCATCTAATTCCATCTACCCTCAAGGCTCTGTTGTTTAAATTTCTGGCCAGTGGCTGGCATTCCTTTTTAATGTGAGTATATATATTTTAAAAATTACTACTTTGGTGACTTGATCTGCTTTTTGAAATATACACTCAATGATCTTGACTCAATTACTTTCACATTATATCTTCTGTCCATTTATTCGTTAAATTATATTTGAGGAATGTCTCCTAAATAAAACTGTTTTTCTCTACCATGCTGTCCTTAAAGTAAGGCTGAGGCAGGAGGATCAAAAGTTTGAGTTCCACCTGGCCAACTCAGCAAGACCTTGTTGCAAAAAAAAGTGTTTTGGTTGCCACAAAACACAGGAGGTTTTGGGGCCAAAGATATAGCTCAGTAGCAATAAGTGCCTGCCTGGCAAGTGCAAGGTCCTGAGTTCAATTCCCAGTTCAAAAAACAAAACAAAAAAACAATACCATAGGTTTGTCAGCAAGATGAAATCAAAAGTTTACATGTATATTAAAACTGCAATCTTTTTTGATAATAAAAAATTAGGTGGCTACTTCCAATAATACCTTCTACTTCTCCAATGAACATGTAATAATAATACAACCTCACACAATAAGCAAATATCTTGAATTAATGAAAGTTACCACAAGGTGGTGCTGGAAAATCAGCTTTTGGGGTGC
Organism: Hydrochoerus hydrochaeris; assembly: GCA_004027455.1. Taxonomy (NCBI): domain Eukaryota; kingdom Metazoa; phylum Chordata; class Mammalia; order Rodentia; family Hydrochaeridae; genus Hydrochoerus; species Hydrochoerus hydrochaeris. The sequence continues at coordinate 154,461 of PVLA01001243.1, forward strand.
AGGAGTCCAATTTTAAATTTATTTTAAACCCATGATTTTTTTGAAGCAGGTATGGGTCAAGTAGAAATCTTATTTACACAGGCCAGAAAATCTCATCTGTTACAATTTTTTTTTTTTTTCTTGAGACAGGGCCTCATTAACGTAGTCCAGGCTTGTCTCGAACTTGCTATGTAGCCCAAGCTGGCCTCAAACTCACAGGGAAAATCAAATGCAATCACACCTGTGAAGCGCTTTGGCCCACGGAGCCCTGAGGGTCAGCTTTGGTGTTTATCATCACTGCTCTGCCCTTTTTAAGCCGGCCTTCCTGTGCCTTTGCCTATTGTCTTCCTGGGGTGGGGGGTGTCCTCCGCCTTCCCGGCACTGAGAACCCTTGCTACTTCCCCTTACTGCCTGCAAGTCAAAATGGTTTTATCAACTGGACCAGATTATTTTTCCATCTCAGTCATACCACTGCCAATATCATGTCAAAATTCAGGGTTTTTGGCTCAATTTTCAACCGAAAACCACAGGAATCCTGAGAAAGTCTCATTCTAGGGAAATCAGTTCAGTTGAGCTGCCTGAAAAGTAAAAAATGTGAATTCCAGAGACGTCGTGTTGTACCCAGCAGTCTGTGTGCCATGTTAGGTGACAGGATCACAGCCCCAAAGCACTTTGCAGGACAGGGCCAGAGCCCTGGCACTGACTGGACAGATCGAGGAAGACGGGACAGGGCAGTCCGTGTGGAGCATGGGAAGGACTTTGCACAAGGAGAACTTGGAGGACACGGGAAGGTGCAGCTGTCTCCCTCGACTTCATCCCACACTCTTTCGCCCTGTCTCCTGATATTCCTGCTGAGAACGCAGGCTCAGAGCCCCGCCCTGAGGCTGAGGGCCTACCCAAGACAGCTGGTTTATAAATGCAAACGTTTACTGTAGAAGACGCGCCATCCAGGCATTTCAGGGAGGAATCCGTTCACTCATTTCCTCCCAGAAGGGAGTGCTTAGGAAGGTCAGGCATGAAAGCCCAAGCACCCTGGGGCCCTGGCAGCCACCTGACTGTGTGGCTGAGGTGGAAGAGGACTCTTGCTATACATCACGGTCAGACCACTTGGGACAGATGTTCAACCACAAACGGCTCTGCCAAAGCAGTGTGCATAGCTGCAAGCCCCAAATGCGTGCCGTTCTGGCATCGTCACTGTCCCGGGAAGCCAGGCTGCTGGACACAGCCATCAGGTCTGCATCAGAACTGCAAGCCCCAAGCAGAGCAGAGGTGGGTGGTATTCTGCTGTGGTCCTCAGTGTGGCTGGGGCTTCATGGTCAAACATACAGCATCCTAATAATGTTAAGCTAGAAAAGGCAGCACGAGTGCATGACTTGAAAGGGATTCCTGCTAAGGGCAGTTGATTTCCTATCTGAAGGTGCGAATAATCACTGTTGCATGGCTGTGACCCAAGTGCAAAGAATGCCAGCCACGCTGCTACAAGGACAAATGAGTGGCCAGAAACAACCCAGCCTATGAGAAAGACAATGCTAACCCTGGTTACGTCTGTTCGAGGCCAGGCATTCAAAGCTACAATCAAGAGTACAGTGCACACTGCACAAAAAAGGAAGTTGTAAGTCAGTAGCAATGCAGAATTACTCGATTTTAAGTAGCACTTTGTTTCTTCTCTAATCTATGCATAGCAAACAAATATGTACTTGTTTTTTATATTATATGTACACTGTAAAAAGGAGTAAAGGCCAGGGACTCTGGGTAAGCCAAATAGTTTCTAAACAAAGGAATTGTGCCAAGGTAAGAAGGACTGCAGAGTACAGGTAGGGACAGACAGACACATGGAGAGAATCCAGCACCAATGGTCCCAACTCAACAAGCAGACAGAGAGGAACAAAACGGGAGCTGTGATAGTAAATCCACAGAAGGGCTTAAAGAGGACTGGGCAGAGCAGATCCCTTGTCTCCTGGGGATAAAAACCTCTAAAAAATCCTATTAATGTTCAGAAACAATGAAAAAGGCCTCCATAAGCTTTTAATAATGTTAACAGGTCAGGCCAATACATCATTATGACAGGACAATGGATTCTATAGCACTGGCCAAGCGAGACTTAGGAGGTAAATCATGGCAGGGTAACGGGGAGGAGAGGGGTGAGCAACAGGATTGTAAATAAAAATCTACCTGGGGTGTAACCGACTTTACAAATCGAGTAGGCCTGATGCTGGTGTACCAGCTCTGACCCAAAATGGCACCATGTTCTGAACAACCACAGGCGGCCAGAGGACAGATCTGTCACCTGGCAACTGTGACGGGTGCCTCTCGCTTCTGGTGAGGCTAAGTTCATATTACCTTTGGGTAGGTATCAAAATAATGATCTCGTCACAAATCAAAGTGTGTGAACAACACAGACATGGCTGAAACTTGTGTATGGACCTTTCAAAATAGTTTTTTTGGGGCTGAGTATGTGAAATGTATCTGAGCAACATGTACTGTTTAAGTTATATAAAATATTTTAAAAATTAGATTGACTTTTTTTTTGGTACCAGGGATTGAACTCACGACCTTGTGCTTGCCAGGCTGGTGCTTTCGCTGCTGAGCTAAATCTCTGGCCCTAGATTGATATTTTTAACAGTCACACAATTGGTTAAATTGCCCAGGCTGCAATGGCAAGCCTTTTAGAGCTTTAATATGCAAACATCCTGCTGTGACACACGCTACCACTGACCTAGAGATACTCAGTTTTATAGCTAACATTTAAATTTTAATAGTTGTTTGGTATCATGTATTATAAACCTTTAATATACAGAGCACTAAAAAATATATTAATTGTTTTTCGTGCATCAAAGGCCTCCAGGCATTAAAAAAAAAAAGTTAGAGCTGTAACTTATCAGCACATGCTCACCCTTAGAACTGACTCCTTTTCATTACCCAGCCCGTCCACCACTCCACCAGCAACCACAAAAGCACAACATGCCATGCGCAGGTTTGAAGCCCAGAAACATCAGAATATGGGGTGATTTTCACTTAGGATTGAGCTAATGGGGGGGTGGTGTAGCTTTTCTTTTGATGTTCTCTCCGACTTCCAATTTTCTTTTTCCCCTCAATGAGCATATGTCACTCTTTTAAAAAGATAAACATTTCCTTGGGGAAAGGATAAGGTGAGTCTCTACACCAGGCAAAGCTGGGGCTCCGGCTCCAGGGCTGCTGCAGCTGCGTCCCCTTGGGTCTGGGCCTGAGAACACCCAGCTAAACCGCCAGCGGCATGGCTGAGCAGGAGGTAATGAAACCGGGTCACAAACAAGACGAGAAGGTGAGGGGGAGGGAGGGACGGGGAGAGCACGCAGAAATAGGGGCTGCAGTGAGCACCTGGGCACCTCCAGGGGTTGAGCCCAAATGAAGACAACAGGCACAGGAGACAGGTTTGGTCAGGGCCAGAGCTAACTCTGCACATGAGGTCAGGCCCGCAGGCAGGGGCAGGAGGAGGGCGGTGCCCAGCAAGCTTAACTACCTCGGCAACCTTCCTGCCCACCTCCTGAGCTATAATCAGTGTCTCAGAGCTGCGAGAGTCTCTACCTGGTAATGACAACTCTCCACATCAGCAAGCTGCTGTCACTGCTGACAAGGCGTGTGAGGCGGAGATGGTTCCCTCACTGTGGCTTTCTGGGCAGCTGGGAGATGGTTCCCTCACCGTGGCTTTCTGGGCAGCTAGGGCAGACTGGCTGCACTCTCAGAGGGTTGTGCTATCCAGCTTCTAGTGCGTCTTATTCAGCAAGGCAGAAGGCCAGTGTCATGCCTAGCTGCACCATGGCAGGGTACAGTTTTGACAGAAAAATGCTGGATCCCCTCAGGATTCCTCAGTGCCATAGTGAGAGGCAGATATGTACTACATTAGAACAGGGTGAAGTGAAGGCGTTTCTCGAGGGAAGGCTATTTACTATACACATGTTGCTTTCAAAGACAAAGTATCCTGTTTAAGGTCGAATTTTGTCTCCTCCAGGATGACAAAAAATACTGGAAATATTTATGATGAGTAAATGAGAAACAGTCCCAGAAATCATCACATCAGTATTTGCATACAATTGGCACAAGAAGTAAAAATCATTAATTCTTTGTTTAGCATGATTTATTTAAAGCACCATGAAAACTACGGCAAACATACATTTGTAAGCCTCTGTGCTGTCATACAGCACCAGAAGATAAGTAATATTACTGGAAAGGAGCTCAGCACACCAGTTCCTTATAAGCTGCTAAACACAAGTGTCCCAGGTGTCCGTTTGAGAAAATCAACTTGAGCTCACACATGACACCTCAAAAGCAAGCCTCAGATGCAGAGATGAGCACCATGATGTGAGGATGGGATAATGGCATTTAATTAACGGTGGCTGGCTCAGCAGGTCCCCAAAACAGTATTAGCTGCGGTATTAAGTGATCATGCTAAGCTCCGAAGAATGTTGGGTAGCACAACTGACAATATTCCTCAAAATAAGCACTTTCACACTGGAAGCTTTGAGAAAGCCTGCTGCACAATGACGTATCAACAGAGGAGAAGGCCGGCATTAAAGTGATATTTCCTCAAGTTGCTCTAAGTCATCAGAATAAAAAGATCATAGCTAAGGCGCTTCCATTTGTTCTATATATCTACCAGCTGTCATCCTCCAAAGAAGTCTTACTGGAGTGGGGGTGGGGGTCAAATTATATGACATAATCAAAATTCCTCTCCAGAAGACCAGCACTGAGATGAATTATTATAGAAACCCTTTCCTTTGGAGAGGAAAAGAGCCAGGATGTCGTTAACATAAACCCCTAGGTAGAGGATTCTGCCAGGAAAATGACTCCAGTGATATAAACACAAGGCAGATGTTGTAAAAGAAATTTAAAATTTCACTAGAAATGAAGTCTCCCAGCCATTACCTGTGCACACACAAGCTGATGTTTTAGAATCAGTTTTGCTACCATCTAAAAAAAAAAAAAATCAAAGTTTTTTTCCAAGCTAATAATTTTTTTAAAAAGATGTGTTCACTGGCAGAATTTTAGCATTTTCAAAAATTAATGCATTAAAACAACAAATGCGTCAAAAATGACTTCTTTTTTTTGTATTTAATCTTTGGTATGTACGTTCTATTGAAACTATGCTCATACTGGATTTGCATAGTGTATGGTAAGAACTGATTTTAAGAATAATCAAAGCAACATCACAGTGACTACTAAAGTTATTCAGTTCATCTGATGTATTTTATCTACATTTGCAAACAAGATCATCACTCAAGGATATAGTAGCACATTATTATTGGATTTTTTTTTTTTTTTTGGTAACGGGGATAGAACTCATGACCTTGCACTTGCCAGACAGGCGCTTATGCCGCTGAGCTAAATCCCCAGCCCTATTATTGGATTCTTTGAGGCTTCAAATTTAAAATTATCTCCTTCTACTTACAAATCTTTCAATCATTTTCTGATTTTACAGTTTGAATTATATTTTTTAAAAAATCAGAACCTATTTCAAATTCAAGGATAGCTTTTATGTGACAATTCTTTTTTTTTTTTTTTTGTACTGGGAATTGAACTCAGGACTTCACATTTACTATGCAAGCACTGTGCCACTGAGCTATATCCTCAGCCCTATGTGACAGTTCTTTTAATTTTGTACCAGCAAATTCAAAATTGAATGGATAATAATAAGAGGTTCTTCAGATTATTAAAGTCACTTAAGATCTTTAAAATTCATATTGTAGTTTTATTTAAATATACTCCCTAAGAAGTTTCTTAGTTGTATCTTTTTCATACCTCAGAGCATGAATACAATATATCATTCTTGGTATGTTTTTTCGGTCATAGACATCTGTTGTTTCTGGATAAAATATCTGAAAAACAAAAGAGACAAAGCATTTGTGCTTCTCAAAATCATTTTAATTCCCCTGATAATCCTATCCTAACTGCTATTCTATGTATCGATATACTGAGGACCATCTCCACCTCTACAAACCAATCTTAGCATCTAATGAACCTGCCTGGCGGCTCGCCCCCTAGTGGCCCATAGGCGAGTGACGCGTCCACCACAGGTTTTTGCCAAGGCTGGTCCCCAGGGCTGGGGGGCAGTTTCTCTTCTTAACCTCACTCTAGGACAGCTGAGAAAGTGGCCCGCTTCCAGCTACTGCATTACACTGCTGAAAACTCAGCACACCATTCTGTAAACACTAATGCACAGGTATACAACACATATGTGGCAGGTTTTTTTCTGCTTACAAACGTTTTCACCAAATAAGTCCTAGAAAGTACATAAAACTACAAAAGAAAAACACTTGGATGGTCACTGTTAGCATGCTGGTATTTTTTCTAGTCTTTTTTTTTTTTCTGTATGCATCTGTGACTTTTTTTAATGCTTATGTATATGTAAAAACAACTTTGTACCTAGCATAAGCCTGTTTAAAACTTGTTTAAAAGACCTAATTACTCATTCCCTTATTATCCTCGGAGAACATTACTTCTAATGGATGCTACGATTCTTTCCTTTTTTTGAACTGTACCTGACTAATTCTCCATGGCAAACATTTATTTCGCTCCCAATTCTTTCCCTATTCTAAGCCACAGCCGTGACCATCCCTGGCTTTCCTAAGCTTCTGTTACCCATCTAACGTGGAATCACTAGACGGGGCACTGAGGCGTTCAACAGACATTCGCACTACTTTTCCTAAGCTCAAAGCTAAAAGCCTGACATGAAACAGATCTCAAAGTGGAGCACCAAACGTCTCCACTCCTAAACCTGAAGCAGAAACAATTGCCCTTGAAGCTTCTAGTATTAATTAAGATAAGCACACCAGCATTGTTTACTTTCGGCAGACATTTTACACAATTTAACATAAAGAACTAAAATTAAATCATGTACCATATGAGACTACTCGATACTCAAGTGTACTTTTCTACTGGACAGCAGCGACAAGAAAGAAGCAATGTGTCTGGTGCTAACAATGGATAGTTCCTGTGGACTTTAAGAAATGTCTGAGGCCTGGGACATGTCAAGGGTCCTTCCAGCCTTCTCTTCATACGTGTGCTGGCCAAGTGTCGGGAGAAAGGGGCTTCTTGAGGCCGAAGAATGTTAGAGGCCTCAAGTTCTGTGTCAGCAGAGAACAGCTCCAGCGCTCACTGCACGGCACAGGGCTGTTGGCTAACTCTCCCCATCCTCTTCGAGTCCAGCAAGAACCTTCTATGTTTATATTCTAAAGGAAAATCCTCACAAATGTGACTTCCTGGAGTAAGAAGATGGAATCAATTTGTACTTAACCAGACGGTTTTGTTTGGCACTGTGTCCAGTACCTAGAATGATGTCCAGCAAAGTGAACATTTACTGTTGATAAACGAAGGAATTAGTGATCAAAGTCATTTCCATGCACTCCTAGTTGCTCACCCCTGCAATGCAATATATTGAGGACTTCATGATAAAACTCAGTGTTAAAGCAGAACCTAATATCCAAATTACTTTGGCCCCAACACACAGTTTGAAGAGGTTTAAGTCAAATCTATCAAACATAATGAACTTGGCCCAGTCGATGCTGCATCATTCAGAACACTCCTGCCTGAGTGTCTTTCTGTTTATCATGCAGCTCCTACCCTGCACGTGCTATGTCACAGTCTAGAAATATGAAATGTGTGTGATAACTACGGCCCTGAAGGAACAGTGGTTAGTGTCCTCTGCGGTTTAACAGAAAGGAAACTGGTTTCATGAAAATCGCAGAACCAAAAAAAAAAAAAAAAAAATCATTATTTGGAGAAAATATGAGACTGAGCTAAAGATGAAATAAATACAAATGTATTGAAAATGAACATTCATAATTCACATGAGAGAATCTTTTGCTTTTCACTTTTTTTTTAATAGCAAAAGTGGCATAATAATTAATAAAACAACACAGAAACCCATAGTGTAGCCCCTATCTTTGAGCTGGTCCTTTGCCAAATCACTTCTTTGGCTGTACCCAGGAAGATGTGCAAAGGACTGAGTTCTTGCTATACAGGAAAAGTGGATGGATCTCAAGTATAACACACTCAGTGGGAAAAATCCAACTTCAAAAGCTATCTGCAATATCCCACTTACATAACAATAAAATGACAGTGAAGGAGCAGTGGTTGCCAGCACAGTGCTAGGGAGGGATGTGACTTATTTATTTAAAATACCACTTCTCGTGACATCCGTGCTTGGATTATGGTAGTGGCCACACAAATCTATCCATGGCATTCCATTGTGCAGAACCACACACACACACGCCAGCACCCTCACCAGTAATGCAGGTAAAAACAGCGGAAACCCAACAAGCTCTGTAGACGAGTTTATATTACAACCCTAGGTCACTGGCACCCCCTGCAGTTATGCCTCTACTGGGGGGAGGCCGAAGGAAGGGTACATGCTGGCCAACTCTCCCCATCCTCGTCAATTTCAACAAGAAATGTACCATTTTTACAAGTTCTATAGTTCTATAGTTCTTTCAAAATGAGCAAGAGCTGTACAATTTTTATCAAGTGTAATTTTCTCACTCCCCTCAGCCTCTATTTCTCTCACAGGCTTAAGGACGCCTGCTCTTTGAATTTAATCAGCACTGAATACTTACTGAACACATTTTATTTGGGGAATTTCAGTAATAAGAACCACAGCCCTCTAGCTTTTTTTTTTTAATGTAAAGAGATACTGTGATTTATAAAAATAATTTATAAAGTAAGTTTATAATACCTTATAGTAATATAATGAACAGAATATTTAAAGTATAATCAGCAAAGTTAAAAAAAAAGGTGGGAGGAGAAACTGTTTATCTTGTATCAACTCTACAGCAGCTAAAGCTTGTTCTGAGACACCCTCACTTGGCAGCCCTCAAGCTGGGCGCATATTCACTCTGAGGTCTTGATTTAGATCACTCTGGAAAAGCCTTTCTGTCCTTTAGTTTGGTTCCGCATTTCTCATTCCTGCCTTCGCATTCTCACCTGTCCAACCATTTCTCGTAATGACACGCTGTGCACTGTTGCTTGTCTCGCCAGTGCAGGCTCTGGTACATGGAGACTTACCTTGGGGAGACCAATTGATTCCATTGCTCTCAACCACTGGACGGTGTTGTCTGTGTGTCGAAAATGAAGACCGGACTTCTAGTGTGAGGACAGGAGGGAGAAAGGAAAGTCAGGGCCACACACAGAGTGAGTCATGTAGAATAACACTTTTTTCATTAGCAGAATGCTTTTCAATTGTATTTATTCAAGAATTGTTATTAATGCTTCCTTAAAACAAATACAGACACAATAAAAAGACTAGACTATCTCAGCAGCATCCCAGCCAGTTTCCACAGCTCATACAGTTGGGTAACTCTGAACGCAACTCTCGCATACCTCGCACTGTCTAGCACATGCCTAACGGCATGCACGCGTGCATACATGCATAGGTGTGTGTGCACACTAGCACGGACACATGGTGTGATGACTGTGGTAACCAGGCTGACCAGAAAAAGAATCTTCATAAAGTAAATTCTTTTTTCTGTTTCTGACACATTTATTTGTAATATTTCTGTATAAAACCTGGGAAATATAGAAATATATAAAGATAAAAACACAAACCACTCCAAAATTCAGAGCTAATTTTAATATCGACCCTGCTTATAGTTTAACTTTGATCTTGGCCTTGAATAAAAAGTAAACCTTTTGTGAAAATGTTTTCTATTTATTTATTTATTTGGAATCGGGATCTAACTCACGACCTTGCACTTGCCAAGCAGGCATTTGTGCCACTGAGCTAAATCCCTGGCTGAAAATGTTTTCTAAAGCCTTTTTCTACATACAATAAAAATAGCCTTTTGTGTTTTCTACTCCATCTTTACAATCCTAAACACAGTGACTTTTTCTGCATAGCACAAATACGGCATCCTTGCTGGTGTCTCATGAAGCTATAGAAGGTAATGAATTACAGCAAACCTTAAAGCGATCATGCATATTTCATCAGCTAAATGCATAATGTGGTATTATTTATTTATTTATTTAGGTACCAGGGATCAAACTCATGACCTCACACTTACTGGGCAAGTGCTTATGCCACTGAACTAAATCCCCAGCCCCTTATTTTTCATTTTAAATGAATCTACAAAAAGCTAATGGTAGAAAGTTTTATCATGTAAGTAAAGTCTACTATTAGATAATCACATTCAACAAGTCTGGATCTTTCCACATTTTGTGACCTTCTACAATATGATAGTTCATTAAGTTAAAATTGCTTTCACTTCTGTTGGAAACTATAAAATATAAAAGCAAATTAACATTTGACAAATGTTTATGCCTTAATAGTGGTTAATGTTTGTGACTGGACTATACGTTTCAAGTAGTTTGTGCAAATTATTTCTAATTTCTCTAAAACTCTGCAAGATAATAACCACTCTCATTTTTTTAGAAATTTATTTTGCAGGGGATTTAGCTGCAGCGGCATAAGCGCCTGCCTGGCAAGTGCAAGGTCCTGAGTTTGATCCCTTGTGAAAAAAAAAAATTATTTCAAAGAGGAAAAAAAAGAAATTTCAAAACACAACAAATACATCATACATTGCCATCCCCAAATCAGTCACCCAGAGCACAAGACATCTGCATTCAATTATTTGAACAATACCAGCAGTAACCTTTCTCTTCAGTGAACCCAGAGAAATCAGTAGTATAACTATCTTAATCATATTTTATACACACACACACACACACACACTGCTTCTTTCAGCTTCTCACATTAACAAGACAATATGATGTTTACATATACAAGTCTGATTTATTTCACTTGTAAGTATGGTCTCAAGTTGCATTCATGTACTTATAAAAGCCTCGAGTTTATCCTTTATGGCTTAGTGGTGCTCCATTATATAAAAGTACCACATCTTTCTTACCCATTCTTTAGTCAGTGGGCATTTGGATTGTTTCCAAGATCTAGATATTAACAAATTGTGCGGCTGTGAACATGGGTACATATATATTGCTGTGGTACACTGTTTTTAATTCTTCTGGGAAGATAGCCAGAAGGGGTATAGCTGGGTCAAATGGGACTTTTATTTCCTAGCTTTTTGAGGAATCTTCACACTGATTTCCACAGTGGTTGTACCATCCACAAACAGTGGAGAAGGGTTCCTTTTGACCCACAACCCTGCCAGGATTTGTTATTGGTTGATTTCTTGATAATATCCATTCTTTCTGGGATGAAAACTTTCATTTTTTAAAGATGAAGAAAGCCAGGCCAAAAAGATAAAGTGATTTGCCCCGAGTCACGTAGTTGTTAAGATGCTGACCTGAGATCTAAGACCAGTCTCTGTTCAAAAACCCTGGGATGAGTGGATGGGATCAGTGCTTGTCTGGTTTTTTCTCTAGAAAGAAGAAACTAGTAGTTGCTATGTATTAGCTCAAAGAAGACAGAAAGGAGGAAAAGCATAGCAAGAAGGGGGAAGAGCAGATGGAATCCAGAGAGGTAACTGCCTGGCCATCGTGCCTGAGGGTCTGTCAGCCAGCACAGGTAACACCTGCAGCACACAAGCAAGTCTCAGACACAGCCACTCTGTGACCAGAAGAGACAAGCAGAAAGAATCCTCAATCAAGCCTGAACAAAGACAGATAAGGACTTGCAATAGCACAGAGTAACTAAATGTTCTTCCAGCAAGATCACTAAACGTCCAGAATACAAAATCAACATTTTAAACATCAATAGCTTGTCTACACACTAATAATGAACTAGCTGAAAAATAAAAAATCAAGGAAATGACTCCATTCACAATAGCTTTAAAAAACACCTAAGCATCAGTCTAACCAAGGAGGTAAAAGACCTCTACCGATGAAAATCACAGAACACTGGGGAAAGAATTGAAGAAGAAACAAGATGGGAAGACCTACATGTTTATGGATCAGCGGAATATTAAAATGGCCATATTTCAAAAGTGATCTACAGTTTTAGTGCAGTCCCTATCAAAGCTCCAATGACATTCTTCAAAGAACAAGAAAAAAAAAGCAATAATAAAACTCATATGGCAGCACAAACGACCCAGAATAGCCAAAGAAGTCCAAGCAGAAACGGCAAGGCAGGAGACACTGCGATATCTGATTTCAAGTTATGCTACAAAGCCATAGCATCAAAAACAGAAGGGCTCCAGCACAAAAGCAGAGGACCAATGGGACAGAACGGAGGACAGGGAAGCACACCCACGGCACCACAGTCATCTGACTCTTGCCGAAGGAGCCAAAAACTTATGCTGGACAGAAGACTTTCTTTAACAAATGCGAAAGCTGGAATCCATATGCTGAAGGCTGAACTAGATCCCTGTATCTCACCCTGTATAAAAATCAGTTCAAAGTGGATCACAGAGTTAGGTAGAAGACTTAAAACCTTAAAGCTTCTAGAAACATAGGGGAAACACTTGAAGCCGTGAGGACAGCCAGATTCCTGACAAGAACCCCAATAACACAGGAAATAATAGCCAGCCAGAACCAGCGAACTGGATTATGAGAAATTAAAAAAGTTTTTGCACATCAGGGGAACTAACAGAGCGGACACTCTAGACAATGGGAGAAAATCTGTGCCAACTAGTTTTCCAGCATAGAATGAATAATCAGAATAAAAAGAACTCCACACCAAAAAAAATCAAATAGCCCCATCATTTTTTAAATTATTTTTAAATTTTTTATTCTAAAGAGACTAAAACCAAGCAAAATAAAACAGAGTAAAGCCAACCAAAACAAAACAGTGCAGGTGATACAGGGTTTCAAAACAGTAGGAAATCAACAGTGGCTACCATAATGCCTCTTGTCTTCAAGATAGCTGCCCATACCATCAAAAATAGGAAAATCAAACAAAACAATGAACGCAACACAGGACTTCAAAACAAGATAACAGTAAATTCAAAATAGTCACCATAATATATCTTGTTACATTTGAAATAGCTGCCCATATGCCATCAGATATGACAAAATCAAATAAGACAAAACAGAATAAAACCAAACCAAACAAAATAATGAAAATGATACAGGATTTTAAAAACAAAATAACAGAGAATTAACAATAATCACCACCTTCAGAAGGGAGTCCTCCACAGATGCTATACTGTACTGTTATCCTCCAAACAGATGCTCAGACTACCAGCTTTAGGCCTGCAAAGCCAGCGAAACACTACACACTACAAACAGTAGCCATCATCTCAGCCTGTTTCTCCAGATCAGTTGGTCACTCACAATGGGGCGCCTTGCCTCTTCTAATCTCTCAGTCCTGCATCATTTTTTTCGTCTCCAAAGAGAAAACTAAGCCTAATTTTGTTTGAGGACAGGCAGGTTTCTACAGTCTGTGTCTGGTGACCTATATCAGTCCCACACCGTATAACACACCTAGCTTGTACAGTGATCTTGCTAGGTAAGTAATCTCAGGAAAAGCATAAATCCCACTGAGCCTAAATCCTGAGCCATAAAACACTTCTCTGACTTCAGGGGTTCTATTGGGAATAAGCAGAAAATACATAGTTACAAAGTACACTAAGCATGTACCCAGTGTTAGCTATTCTAATCACGGTGCTACAGGGCTGGGTTTGAACCTACGTCAGAAGAAGTTATCGCTTCAGATAGAAAGTACTCAAAGGGCAGATATCTTGGTTATATTTCCACAGCAAATGAATCAGACTTCAAATCTGTCACTTGAGAATTGCTGACTTGGGGTACCTACATATGACCCACTTTTCATATTTAAGGAATAAACTTCTGGGAGCAAATTGCAGCAAAGCCATCTCAAGTTTATTGATTGGCTTCAATTTCAATGCAAATGGCCTTCCAAACAGGCTCAAAATAATTTCAGGGCATTGTAATTATTCTTAGCAAATCTACTTTAAAAAAAGTCCTACATATTAATAATAGACAAGATAGCATTACTAGACTATCTGTAGCTGAGAGGTGCTTCTATCTACCCTACTTATTTGCATTTCATACAGAAATATAAATTCTTGTTTGCTTTCAAATTCACATAGTAAGTGCATGCCGACTGTCCACTGCAGAGCTCCTCAACACCAGCAAGCAAGGCTCACCTTGTTTAGTTGCTGGACAAAGAACCACATGAGTCTTCGGGGATGCTCTTACCTTCAAGAGCCTTCTGGAATAGGAGCTAACCTGCAAACCCTGATTATCCTAATCTGCTCATGTAGACAAGATACCAGCTTGCACACTCGAGCTGACTCACCGGGCTCAGGCTTTGACCCTTTACGGAACCTGACTCCAGCCCAGTGGTCTGCCCTTCCTGAAGCCTCTTGTACCTCAGCCTCCCTCGCCCCTGAGCATGTACCTCATTCAGGCTGAGTGCCAAGTGCCTGGCATGCACCATCGTGTTTGGGGCTCACAGTGTCCCTCTCAGTCAAACACTGCTATCACTGAGCCCACTCCTCAGGTGTGGACCTGAGGCTCCCAGGGGCACAGGGAGTCTTGCAGCTGGACTCCAAGGTGCTTCTTTCTAAAGCTTGCGCTGCCACCCACTCAGCCTGTGCATTCTCCAAATCCATATGGCCGTGGTATTCTGAGGCAGGGCCTTTGGGAGGAGGCAATCAGGACCAGCGAGGTCACAGGGCTGAGGCCCCCATGGGTCTGAGTTTCTACCAGGAGGAAGCCGCCTGCTGCTCTACAGGCGATGCCCTCTGCCACACCAGGATGCAGCCAGGAGGCCCTCACAGGTGCCAGGATCACGTCCTTGGCCCTCCCCAGCCTCCAGAGCCACGAATGAAATCAATCTCCATTCTTTATAGACCTGCTGAGTCTGTTGCACTCAGTCATGGCAGGAATTCTGACCATAGGGAGTTTCTGGTCTCTTCTCTGGGACCACTCCCGCCAGGGGGGCTCGCCCTGTTCCTCAGCACCAGCACCCACGGTACTAAGGTTCTGTCCTTGTCTGCCAGTGCCTTCCACCTGTAGCCCTCCACCCACTTCCAGTGCCCCCCTGAGACTGGCCATTGTTTTCCCTCTGGAAGCTACTTCACATCCACCATGCAGGCCACTGCCACCTGTCACCTGGACGCTCACCCCCTCCCTAGGCCCTGTCTCCAGCCATCAGAGCCATAACTCAGGGACCTCCTGCCGCTAGCACCTGCAGAGGTGTCTGGCACAGGTACTCATAGCATTGTCTGATAAGTGAACCCTAGTATGGGCTGACTCCTTTATCCACCATGTACAAGTGTTTCCATGGCCAGGGAGTTAGCTCAGTGGCATAAGTACCTGCCTGGCAAGTGTGAGGTCTTGGTACAAAAAAAAAAAAAGGTGGAGTGTTTCCAAATTTTTGGATTTGAAATATTTTCACACAATTCACTGGTTGACCATCCCTAATCCAAAAAATTTGAGATCTAAAATGCTCCAAAATCTGAATCCTTTCGAGTACTACTGGCACTCAAAATTTCAGACCTCAAGGCCAAGCATGGTGGTGCACATCTGTAATCCCAGCACTTGGGAGGCCGACGCAGGAGCATCACTGCTGAGTTTGAGGTCAGTGTGAGGCACAAAGTGAGTTCAAGGCCAGCCTGATATAGTGAGACCCTGTCTCCAAAAGACACACACACACAAATTCAGATTTCAGAACATTTTGGATTTCTAGTTTTCAAATTAATGGTGTTCACCCTATAGGTATTTCTATCTTAGCATACCTTACCTTTTTTCCCTATAACTTCATTACAATTTATTACTTATTAGCTTGCTGGTCGCTGGGACAAAATATTCAATGCCCACCACTAAAAAGAAGTTTATTTTGGTTCATGTTTTCAGCCCATGGTTGGCAGATCCCCAGTCAGAAACAGCATGGCCGAGGGGCCTGGTGGAAGAAAGGTGCTCACCTCAAGGCTGCCAGGAAGCAGAGGAAGATGGCAGGAGCCAAGGACATAAATACAGCCTTTCAAGTCAGTGCCCAGTGAGCTGCCTCTTGCCACCATCAGACTTTTGGGGGACACCTCAAATCTAAACCATAACAATTATATTGATGTGCATCTGTCTATTAAAGCGAGGGTTCCCAAGCCTCTGTAGTATTTAAGACTCGCTTCCAGGTGAATGGAAGAGTTCTGCCTCCTGGGTCTAGGCCAAGTGATCTGGCTGGCTCAGCAGTGGGGGTGAGGCCAGGCATCCGGTTTCTGCACACACCCATCAGGTGGTTCTGAAGGAGGTCTGAGCATTATTCTTGGAGAAAGAACAGCGGACTCTGAGCACCTTGAATGAGTAATAAACATAACACGGGGGCAGGAAAGGAAAAGAGTTTCTGGCTTACTGGAAATTATTGCACTTCATGGCTCACTTGTGGCAGACGGGACCCTGCAGCACGCAGAAAGGACAGAGCAGTTTCTGCAACCAGGACACGACTATCTTCACAATGCACTCTGGTGTCCACAGGACACAGCAACAGGTGCCACTGTGCTTATGTAGAAACTGTCATTGGAGTAGAGGGCAGAGGTGGCTGTGGAGGGAATACTCATAATTGGAAGGCTTAACCTGAACACCAGAGACCTCTTTCCCCTCTAGAATTAACAGGGGGCGGGACTCGCGCTGGCTGGCAGACAAGGAGGCGGGGTAGCAAGAAAGTGCCATTTATGCAGCTGACAGCTGTCAAGGCTTCCAGGGCCAACACTCTGCCTTTCATGGCTCGGGAGCATAGCCTTGTCCTAGAGACACCGGTTTATGGTCACAACCTAGGAAGCCTCTGCAGGGACAACCCATGCTGCTGAGCTCACCGTCCCCAGAGGTCACACCACGAGGCTGGGCCTGGGTTGCCACTTGTTCCCTCCTCTTGCGGCATCTCTGCCTTATTCTCATGATTTAGTGTCCCTTGGAATGGGCCACATGATAGCCCTAGTCTGAGGAACGCAAGAGCAGGAAGCTGAGTCACCTATTCATGAAGATTTGTCTCTCTTCATTTTTGTGTAAAAACCAAAAATGCCCTACACTTTAGGGTTAACCACAGATTTCTGTCTTGAACATTAGCACTCTGAGGGCCTTGACAAAGGCCTGTTCCCCAGTGCACTCACACAAGGGCAGCCTCCACCCGTCCTGTATTTTTCTGTAGCTCAGCAGCAGGAGGGCTCCCACACCGCAGCTGGCAGCACCGCCCTCTTCTCTCCCCTGCTCGCCCAGCATCATTCTGTGCAGCCAGCTGCCCTGGTAAGACGGCACTTCCTCCTTCATGACATTTCGCGCATGAATGTCATCGGACTGCAGATTCTGTTTCATACCAAGGGACTGAGAATATCATTTCCCCGTCCCCATCCTGAAGAGAAGTTGATAAGCATTTAAGGAGCAGAATGTGTGATATCGGGCAACGAAGGGAGCTGTCTTAAATTCCCTTGCGGCAGCTGTGAGGAGGAGGGTCTGGAGCTGACCTGGAAGGATCAGCCACACTGCACGGAGATGCTCTCTTTCCACCTGAGGCGCACTGTCCACAAAGCCACAGGAAAATCTCCACTGCTCTCCTTTTGCGTGCAGACTGGCACTTGGGTCAGCAACACTTCACTATCAAATCCACATGACTAACAGCAGCCCCAGCTTGTGATAGTTACCAATGCAAGAAAACATGAAAAGCCAGAAAACTGTGGACACATGTTTTGTGTATGTGTGTGTGGGGGGGTGTTAGAGGGTTTTTTCTGTGCTTCTGTGAATTTCTAGAAATATTTCTCAAAAAATTATTTTAAAACTTTGCTTCTGGCTAGTTATCATTGTTTTGTGAAAGCCTTGTGGAAAACCATAGGAGACTCATGGGTTCATGAGCCCAAACTTCCTTTATCAAATGCAAATTTAGTTCTGGTATCAGCCAAGTCACAGAGGTAGGCTCATCACTTGAGTGTCTAGACCAAGGGTCGCCAGCCCCTGGGCTACTGCCCAGGGTAGAGTCAGTTAGCAACCTGAGCTCCACCTCCAGTGAGACCTGTGGTAACATTAGATTCTTAGAAAAGTACAAACCCTAGAGTGAACAGTGAACGGGAAGGATCTAGGCCGCAAGTTTCTTATGACAACCGAACACCTGATGAAGGACAGTAGAGCTGAGGCAGTGAGGGTAGCACTGAGGAATGTAATTATTATGTGTCAAAAATATATACAGGAGAGAAAGAGAGAGAGAGAGTGAAAGTGGGAGAGAGTGAGAGAGACAAAGATACACAGAGAAGGAAAGAGACAGAGAGACAGACAGAGACAGAGAGAGGGAAAGAGAGACAAACAGAGAGAGAGAGTAAGAGAGAAAGGGAGAGAAACACCCCCCATCTGTGGAAAAACTGCCTTCCATGAAACTGTTCCTTGATGGGAACCTTTGGTCTAGACGATGAGGGTAGACTCAAAAGAGATCTGTCAAGTAATCTTAACTACTGTGAGCCTTAATGATTATTCAAACATTTGGTTTGAATTCAGGGTATAAATCTTAAAATATGTGGTCTAAAATGTGTTTCCCATTTATTCCACATTCAACTATCTTCAACCCTGTCCTTGCAATTGTAAAGTAAATAAGGTGGGTGGTAAGACAAATAATTTTTAAAGATACATGACAAATCTGAATACAAAGAACTAAACGTGTAGCTCAGTGGTAGTATTTGGCTCCTAAACGGGAGATCCTGGTTTCCATTCTCAACACCACAAAATAAAACAAATACATGAAGCCAATAAAAAAATCCTGTTTTAAAAGAGCTTTACAACTCTTGACCTGTGTAGCATAAAGAGGTTAAGTATTACAGAACAGAACACCATACACTTTGAATTCCCTTCTGAAGATGTATCTCTAATGAATAAACCTTCTAAGCTGGTGTTTACATTTTTCCCATTTCACTTTTTAGTGAAAAAATTTCAAACAATAATAAGGAGACAGTATGTCTGATGAGCTACATAGCCATCATGCAGCTTTGGCAGTTACAAGCTCATGGCTAGTTTCGAACCATCTATTTGGCCCTGCTCCAATTATTACGAGGTAAAATATTTCATTTGTAAATATTTCAATATGTACTTGTAAAAGATCAGGTTTTTAAAGTTAATATGAAATTAGCATTTTTTAGGATTCTGTTTTCTCCTCCCAGCTCCTTCCCAATTTAAATAACGCTGGGGTTTGTTGTTTTTGTCACTGCTTTTTTTCCAAAGGGGCTATGACAACTTTTTGTCTTCTCATCCTTCCCAAATTAGCCAGGAAACAACTCCCAAGAGTTGCAGCTCACAAAAAAGTGAGCTTTATTTTATTTTAAACACTAAGTGGGAAAGAATTCTTACCCAACTACCCCACATTACTACTTATTTTCTCATACTGGCCCTAATTATTCAGGCCAGAAGTTCAAGCCCATGCTGGGTATTTTATTCCTTGATGAGAACTTGGGGAGTGATAAATGTGTTGGCCGTGAGAAAAGGAGGTGTAGCGGGCCTTACCTCTACATTTACTGGCACTTAGAAAGTCACAAATGACTTTTTGAAGAAATAATGGGGGAGGCATCAGAAGGCCCCTAACAACAGAGGTCGCTTAGCCTCTGCCTGAAAATAGAAGAACTGCTCTTGGAAAACTGCTACTGCCTCGGGAATGATTATTAACAGTCTCCACATCACCCTCAGCCCTATTCCTTATAGAAACAGCAGGAGTTTAAATAGGGGAAGGAAAGGAAATACCACAGATTCATTTTTTTGCTGGAAGCCATAAGCAATTAGATCTTGGTTACCTTATAGCGTGTTTGTTCCACATCATAGATCTTTTTCTCTGATACCATTTTCGGGGCAAAGAACTTGGCTAACTTGGCAAGGTAAACTCCATTCCGGAGCCCTTCCTCCAGCTCAGTGGTTGGTGGCAATTCTTCAACTAAGCAGACTTCCATCCACCTAAAAAGATTGTAAAGTGTTAGCAGTGGCTCCAGCTGGGCAACCTCCCGTGCATGAAGTCCAATGGCGTTTCGGGGTGTGTGCTGGAGAGCAGGGTCTCAGGGAGGGTCTGGGGTGTCCCTGGTGGAAAGTGAACAGAGCTGGACTGGAGGTGGACATGGGCACAGAAGCTCAGAGGCGCCAGGCTCATTTCCCTGCCAGAGCCCGTCAGCCCCACCTTCAGCTGAGTCTCTGCCAGTTCTCTTTGGTGCCAAGGGGGGAGAAAGGCCACAGCATTTTGTACGGGTGGAATTAGTCCTGCTGACATTAAAGAGAAAAATCACTCCAAGTTTATTAGCCTTTGGCAGAGGCATTTCTTGTAGGGGGTGTGCCCTGGGGAGAGCAGAGCCCAAAGAACTGACACCCACTTCACCTCTGCCTGGAAGAGATGTAAGGAAGGCAGGCAGGCAGGCATGGAAAGGGGCACTGGAACTCGGGAAAGTAGGTGAATCTTCTTCACATAATACACATGCCTTTTTCCAATGCTGAGAACATACTAAATGCTCTCACTCTTGGGGAAAGATAGAGTAACTGCAGAATTCTAAAGAAATACTTTACACAAGATAAGACAGCTCAGGACACTGCACGGTATTACAGAAAGGAGTCCAGGCCTGTGCACACCCCGTCCTGGAGTGCGGAGCAGAGTGAGGAGGACATGCTTCTCACCCGATGTCAAGTGACCACCACTGCAGTAAGAGCCAAGAGCTGGGCATGTGTCCTGGGGTAGGGGGACCCACCACCAGCCACAGTGCACATACAGGTTTGCATCGCCCAGGCGGGTCCCCCTTGGAAATCACCTCCGCATCTAGAGGGCAGTGACGTGCTGCATGGAGATGCTGCCAGCTGAGCCTCGTCCAGCCTGCAATGCTTAATATGTCTGTGCTGCTTGTAGCTCTGGATGGTATCTTTTAAAACCCAGGAAGCTTCTAATAAACAATGAGTAATTACCGGTCACTTATAAGGCATGAGTAAAAAATGGAATAGATGAGAAAATCTAAACATAAGCATCACCTTTAAAGACCATTATATACTGTGTAACTGTTTTCTACATGTGAAGATTTGATTCCTAGCATGGCAAAAACAAACCAACCTATTTATATACCCATCTATTCCTGAGACAATAGTGCAACTCAAAGGAAAAGCCAGAGAACCAGGTAAAACAGGCCCATGTGTCCACAGCTACATGGGAAAGTGTAGTAAGAGAGTCTGAGAACAAAGGAGGACATTGGTTAACCACTGGAGTAATCATCAAGAAGGTGGTAGCTCTTGGACTTAGCTAGAAGAACAGAAATCTGCTGCAGCTGGGAACCTGAGCGCTCCAAAGTCCTAAGGAAACATGGCGGGCTGCAGTATGGGGTGTGCACAGCAGCCCTTTGGGTATTTGGGGCTCCCAGAAGGAAACCTCAGGCCCTCTCACGAGGCCTGTAATTTTAAAGATGTAGCACACTTCCCAACAGCACTACCCTAGAATCAAGCCTTTGACACACAGATATCTAGGAACACTCAACGCCCAGTGCACTGCACCACATTAACCTAAACAAACTCACTATAGAACTAGGCTAATTCACACTGAAACACAACCTGCTTTTAACTAATAACATTTTCAAACAATTATCCTGAGAAAAAGTTAAAAACTTTCACAAACCAATATAAACATGCTTCATAATAACCTGTAATTAGAGTATATGTGTGTGGTGGGAGGGCCGAGAGTTGAGAGCAAAGGGAAAGACACTAGAATAAAAACAACCCAGAAGTATGTTTTCAATCTGGGCTTGACTGGAAAAAGAAAGACAATCACAATTGTTTCTGTCTATATTAGGATCCACGTGCAGTCAGCTCAAAGCACTGCTGACACCAAAAACAGGATAATACAGTGTGTTCAGAATACAGTCATGGCTCACGCTTCTGACAGTATCAACAAGTCAGCAAACACCACCTCTCTCTAGTGCTTTTGTAGCTGACAACCTGTTTTATACATCACTGGGAGCTCGGGATCTAGCTCAGTGGTACTGCACTTGCCCAGCTTATGCAAGTGGTCCTGAGTTCACACCCCAGCGCCACAAAAAACACACATCTGCATAATGGGCACTCAAATACGGATATGAAATGAAAGCTCCAAGTACTGCAGTTACACACTGTAAAATCGAGTGGAACATGCAAAGACTTACAAAACACTGCCTATAGGCATCAATAGCAATGTCTCCTTTTCACTGTGTTAGACCCAAAAGAAGATGCTGTTATCAGAGATAGCTAGTGCTAACAGAGCACTATTTTAACGCTGGATTTAATGCTCGGTGGGGATTATCATTTAATCTTCCCAAGCACTCCCTAAGGAAAAGGTGCTGTTAGGGTCACCATTTGCAGATGAATTTTTCCTACTTTCCTCAGATCCTGATGGCTTTCTGAGATAATTTTTCAGCTCTCCTGAGGCTCACAAAAACCCAAGTCACACAGCAGAGAGGTGACATAACCCAATAAAGCTTCTAAGGGCTTCTGATCCTCTCATTCCAATTTGTAACTTCTTACAACTCACTTCTTCCAGCAAAGGACTGGAAGCGATGACACCTCAGCCACTCCCAGCAAAAGAGGAGTTTCATGTTTGGAAATGCAAGTGCTGCTATTGTTTGCCACACAAGGTCAGAGGACAGGAGGTTTGTCCTCTTCACTGCCTAACTGACCACTGGCATGGTAAATTGTGTGTTCTGAACGTATCATAGAAATGGAATTATACACTATGTGGCTTTTTGTGACAGCATACTGTTTCCAAGGTTCATTTATATTGTAAGGATACATCCAAATTTCATGCCTTTTTATGGCTGAGTTAACAATCCATTGTGTGGATATATTATATCCTACTTATCTATTCATTAGTTTATAGCTAGCTCCCCCACCTCCAGCTATTTAGAATAATGCTGCTACAAACACTAGTGAACATGCTTTTACAAGGACGTGTTTCTCGTGCCTCTGGGGCAGATCCTCAGGAATAGAACTGCTGGTTTGGGTAATTCTATGTTTAATCTTTTCAGTACTTCCAGGCTACTTTCCAAAATAGTTGTGTATGAAGTTTCCAACTTCCAACACTTATCTGTCCTTCTGGTTACAGACACCCTAATGACCGCAAAGTAGCATCTTGTTAAGGTTTTTATTTTCATTTCCCTGATACTGAATTGATATGTGCTCACAGCCCATTGGTATGGCTCTAGAGAAATGTGAATTCAAATCATGTTTTAATTGAGTTATAGAAATTCTTCATATGTTCAGGACACAAGTCCCTTAACAGACACACAATTTGAAAGCAATTTGTCTATTTCATGGACTATCCTTTCACTTTCTTATGGCATCTTCTGAAGCACAGAAGGTTTTAATTTGATGATGCCTCATTTATCTATTTCTACTTTGGTTACTCATATTTTTGGGATCATTTAATAAACTACTGCCTAAACAAAGGTCACAAGTGTTCATACCTATGCTTTCTTCAAAGAGCATTATAGTTTAAACTTTTAACTTAGTTCTTTGATCCTTTTGAGACACTTGTATACAGTGTGAGGTGAGGGTCCAACGCCATTCTTTTGCATGTGGATATACAATGATGCCTCCATCTCACTTGGTTTGTGATCAGTTCGGTTTGTGACCAGAATCAAGGAAAGAATAAAGTTCGTGAATTTAGGCGCTAGAGGTTATCTCAATACCACTGGCTGAAAAGACTACACTTATTAAATTGCCTTGGCACCCCACAAAAAAAAAATCAGTTGACTATAAAAGCAAATATTTATTGGAGACTTCTGGAAGGGCCAAAGGGTAAGCAGCTGAGAAACAGCCTCTCGCCGCCCTAAGGTCCCACTGCCACAGGTCCGGAGGACAAGCCACAGGCTCCCCTATGAGTCTGCTACCGAGGGCCCAGCAGAGAAGAGGCCTTACCCTGGGGCTCCAACACCAATGGGAGAGCATTGGTAGGCTGACCCCCCAAGCCTCTCTGCCACCCTGGAAGCCAGGCCCAGGTGCCTGGCCCAATTCCCTGCGTGGCAGGGCAGGCAGCCAGTGCAGGAAGCACTGGGACTCAGAACTGGCTAATTCAGAGGAACACAGGAAAACATCAAGACGAAGAAGCAAGGTGCAATCTCAAAGCCTGGCCCACCAGAACAAGTCCAGGACACAAAGACACAAAAGAAATTAGAAGTCACACACCTGAAACTTCTGAAATGATGGCAACAGAAGTAAAGAAACAACTTAGGGCTTGTGTTGCTCGATTGACTTTGCATGTCTAGGTTGGGAAGTCCGAACATCTGTTTAGAGGATAACAATGTGTATTATAGTAACTATGGTTTGATTTCCCACTGTCTTGTTTTTAAGGTCTAATATCATTTTATTGTTTTGTTTTATTTTCTTTAAAATAAAAAGGCAAATATTTATTTTAAAATTCTCAATTCTATTCCAACTATCTATGATATACATATAGACAATGCAACATGTAAGTATAAAATGATGCTAGCAAGTCTTTCTATACCATAGAGAGAATATGTTCAAATGCACCCAAAAATCCACAGAAAACTTCAGTTATCCCACCTCCCCTCCTGTCGCCCTTCACTGCTTCTTTCCTGCTGCTTTTATTAGCCCACGACATCAATCTCATCCTAAAGCAAAAGCCAAAGTGTCTCTTCTGAGCCTCTGAAGGGCTCTGGCCACTCTTTCCTTCCTTCCCAGCATGAAGGAGACCTACCTACATGGCTTATTTTCTCTTCTCTCTGTAGGTAAACTGGGGGTCACTTAAGTGCCTCAGAGAAACATAGGGAGGAATTTTCTTTTTATTATTGGAACTGTCTCTCTCTAACCTGGAAAGGGAGGGAGGGAGAGAGAGACAGAGAGAGAAAGAGATTGGAGCTGAGGTAGTCTCCATACATATCTCTATGTGTAAATGTATGAGATTCAATCTAAGTGAAAGTAGAAGAGAGAAGCAAGTAAGGAAAAAAACAGAAAGGAAATAAAGACATTCTCAATTTTAGATTAAGACTAGAAGGGAAAATAATTATTTTGCCTTTCAAAAGGAAAAAAAATCACAAAAATTCTAGGACATGTGATCTTTTCTTTTGTAGTCTTGTATTTTGCAAAGCATATGAAAGTCATCGTGAGATATTTGCTATCTGAGTTGTCATTCAGGAAATCACTAACTATAAATTTTGTTCTGTATCATACAGTACTGTATGGACTAAATGTCCCAGAGGTAGAAGTGCCGATCAAGCACAGAAAATGTGTTTTTCTGCAGAAACCTCCAGTATGCAGTGCCCTCTCCTGTGAACTTTCAGGTGTCATAAGTCAACTTTTCCTCCCTAGTGTTTAGAAAAATCAAATGTGATATTTTGTTTTATAAAGAGCATAAAAAATCTGGTCTTTGTTTTTATGTATGGAATAATTGGTTGCTCGTCACCATCTGTGCCATAATAAAATAAAATAACACCAGACAGCTCATATTAAGGTTCCATGGGAAACTTTTTCATTAGTTGTAGGATGACACCAAAGTGTCATCACTTCAAGCTTGGGGACTGTGGATGCAGGAGAAAACATACTGCAGAGGTGACACAGATGCCCACAGCCTACTGGAAAACACCCTGTCCGAAGAGCCACAGAGAACTGAGTGACAAAATGGGACTCTGCCATATGAGTTCCCATGAACTCACGACAGGTGGAATTAGGCCACCTTACTCATTTGCAGCGAGACACACCTTCACTTTTCAAGATAGCCACTAACTGGGGTGCAGAGTCAAGAAAAAAGAACCGAAAGTACTGGGCAGCAGTTTCCTGACACACAATTCTCATCTCACTCAGCCTTCTGCATAAATTTGGCCTAAACACCCATCTGAGATTTGATGCGGCAGATTCTCCTTCCGGAGTTTGTCTTATACCATGCACAAGACTGACCACAAAATAATCACTGATGTTGCACTTTAAGCACTTCTCTGCCCCAATGTAGGCAGGAAAATGAAAGCAGCGAGCTTCCTAAGATTGCTGTAGGTTTACTTGGCCACAACTCTTTCCTGTCCCTTGCTCCCCCAAACACTCAATAGAGAGTCGTTCAATAGTGGGGATGTTAGGACCCCAAGAGCAGGCAGAGCTAAAGCTAAAGCCAGGCCAATATGGAAACACACTCTGGGCAAAAGCTGAACACAACAGGGGTTCCTTCCCTTCCACTGCTGGCAGCTTATGCTTAAAGTTAACTCCTTCTTGGAGGTGGGGGATGAGGAGACATGAAGGCTGGTTCCTCTAGTCAAACGGTCCGAGCACAGAGCTCCTGGCAAGTACGACAGGAACAGCACAAGGTGACACTATAGAAAAGTGTAACTGTGAGAAATGTCTCTTCAGGGTCAGCCCTCAGCCCTTTCCTCCTCTGGTGCAGTCCTACACCCTTGGCCCAGCCCTTGTTGATTTACCCCACCCCCACTACCAGCTGTACTAAGGAAGTGACAACTGGGGACTCACTAGATGCCATCAGTCACTGTCACTAAGAGGAGAATGAAAAGGATCCAACATATGTTCTTGCAAATGCCTCCCATCCGCACTCCCACCTCCTCTTCCTCCTCTTCACTGGTACCCAATTTTTATAAGCCATTTTCTAATTTCTCTTCAGGAGAAATGTACGAGGAGCAGGTTGAAGGAGCTTGAAGGCACCGTTTTCCTTCCTGTGTCTGTTCATGGTTAGGCTCTTGGTTCCTGAAGGCCAGACTGGGGCAGGGCTGCACACCAGTGCCACGCCCTGCAAGCGGAAGGGCGGGGCGGACAGTGGTGGTGAAGCCTATGCTCCCTGGGGCCCAGTGGTTGCCGAGGAGCAAGGTGCAGAAGGTAGTCTTGGCTCCTCACTGCCCTGTCCCTCCACTGACCGTGGAGGCTCTCCAGAGACCAATTCCTATAGCAACAGCTCTATGTATAATGCACCAGAAATAAACCGCCAATGTTGGAAGACAGACACTTGTGTTAATTTCTGGGAATACAGCAAGAGACAGAGCATGGCAACCTGCATCTGAGGCCACAGAGTTCCTCTTTAGTTCTGTAATTCATTACTGGGCATTCTGCTGGCTAAATAACAAAGCAAACAACCTACAACAAGATCAACTACATGCATGAAGATAATCATGATGATGTGAAAAATCGGCAACTTCAAAGTCCAATGATAGCTCTATTTTTTCTCTCTAAAAACAAGTCCAACAATAGACAGGAAAGACCGTGAAGTTATGTTGCATTATGCAGATGAGACTACAGGGCTTTAAAATCTAGGATGGTAACAGAGAAAGCTAGCACAATAAATTTAAAAACAACTTTAAAATTTATGCACTTTTTGTTATTTGTATCCACATGGGAGTCATGAGAAAAGATAAGTTAATATATTAGGTTAGAATTTTGGAGTTTCTTAAATTCATTTTGTGATAAACAAGCATTAGTTTAAAATATTAGGGTAACAGTCACCATCACTGCTTCAACCATTTTTGAAATCTTACTTCTACCCTGCATTGACAGGTACTAACAAATGAGGTGCACCTCCAGTGAAGTGGGTAGACCCCCCAGAGCTCATGAGAAAAGCGAAGGAGCAGAATGAAAGAGCTGCACCATTTATATAGACACAAACCCCGTGATATATGATACACACAAATCTAAAGATGCATGTTCTACCCATCCCAGTGGCTGCCTATGCAGGGGGGTAGAGATAAAAGGAAGTAACTCTTTGGGAGCTCAGCACAAACCAGTACCCACCAGGTACCAGTGGGATCCTGGTGGGTCCTCAAGGAGCATGGTTAGCTCAGCCTAGGTCCCTGATGTCCTCTTGGGGCCATGAGTGGTTCCAGGACTTCAAAGTCGGCCTTGCACTGTCACAGCAGCAGGCACCTCCTCTGTGTGACCCGTGCTTCGCTCTCCACAGCAGTCCCTTACATGACATTGCTCCTGTTTGCTCCTAGATTTGAATTTCCCTTCTGCTTAGAACCAGACTAAAGGGTGCAGGGAATCACCATTCCTGGGAAATCATTAAATAAGTTACCAACAGTGCAGACAACTGGGTTATGCAATTGTATGGTTTTCCATATAGTAGTTCTGTGTGGGTGTAAATTTATACATGCACATGCATACACACACACACACACACACACACACACACAGGCGCATGCCTGCACACATCATCCCTTAGTATCTATAGAGACTGGTTTCAGGACACTTTCCCCCAAGAATACCAAAATGCATAAATGCTCGCGTTCTTTATATAAAATATTTGCATATAACCCATGTGCATCCTCAATATGATATAATGCTTTGTGAACAGTTGTGGTATTATTGAGGGAGTAATGAGAACTGTCTTTACAGGTTTAAACATTTTTTTTAACCCTCAAATTTTGATCTGAAGCCTCAGGCACAGACCCCATGACTATGAGGGCCAGGTTTGTAGCTATGTCTCTATATAGTTATCTCTGTCTGCATAGCCCCTTACCTCTACAATGAATTCACTATTCAGAAACGACCTCTGGCAGGTTACAAAAGAAACTGGCAAGAGTGGATGAGTAGGAGGAAGACTTTATTTTCACTGTGTACCCTTCTCTTGGACCTTTCAAATTTTGTACCGTGTGTATATAGGACTACAAATAAAATTTTAAAGCACTTAATTAAGCAACTACCAACTCTATACACATAATATTACAAAATAAGCCTATGAAGTAAAATGTTCCCAGCATGCCAGAGCCAGCAGGAAGCCGGCCAAGTCCTCCTCTCTAATCTGCCTCTACCCTGCTTTCTCTCCCTTTTCCTCCTGGGACCTCTGCCCCCAGCTCCGCCCCAAGCCACTCACAAGGTGGCAGCATCTGCTGCTGGGCCTGCCGGGCTCCCTTGGTTTTCTCTGCAGGTTAATAATTAACTGCGGCCCTGCCCCTCAGAGCCTCTGCCTAGGACTGAGGTCGCCTGGAGGTTGCTGTTCTTGTCCCATGTGCCTGTGCTTGGGTCATGGGTCTCAGATCTAGAACTCAAGCCTCCTCTGACCCACCTGGGGCTGCAAAAAAAGGCAGATGTCCTGGGGG
Source organism: Hydrochoerus hydrochaeris (assembly GCA_004027455.1). Classification (NCBI taxonomy): domain Eukaryota; kingdom Metazoa; phylum Chordata; class Mammalia; order Rodentia; family Hydrochaeridae; genus Hydrochoerus; species Hydrochoerus hydrochaeris. The sequence goes on from PVLA01001243.1 coordinate 183,323, forward strand.
GCTTTTTCCACCTTAAAGATGTCTTTTAAATGCCTGTAAATGAACGTCATCTTCTTAGGTTTTTACTATCAGTCTATGTGCTGCCTGTTGGTTCTTTGCTCAGAATAGCAGCTAGTGGGTTCCAGGGGCCACTGGAGCCAGAGGAGAGTAAACAGAGCCCAGCAGGAGCCCTGCAGGTCCTGCCCCCAGGACTCGTTGGAACCTAGCATCCCGCTCTAGACTCCAGAGCTCCTTATTCAGGTCTTGCGATTCCAAGTGAGAATCCCCCAAGAAGCCAGTTCCAGCACCACCACCCTGCCCTGCAGAAAGACAGACTTTTTCTCTTCAAACCCTTCCAGAAGGGGAACTGCAAGTTGACATAAATAAAAACAACTCCACCTCACCCATTTTAGGGACAAAAAAAGACAATTTGGTGGTTTTGGGAAGAGGGGCAAGAAGAGCCTAGAAGATAAATTTGTACATAAGAAGAAAATAAAAATGTAATCTCTACTGGGTATAATGGCACCCTGGGAGGCTGAGGCAGGAAGACCAAAGTTCAGGCCTACTCTGGGTATCTTAGTGACCCAGTGACATCCCATCACAAAATAAAAACTTTATAAAGGAATAGCTGGGACATAGCACATAGAGTGCAAGGGTCCCAGGTATCAAATCCCAGGTATCAAGGAAGAAATTCACCTTCCAATTAACAATTGTATTTCTTGATAGTCCAAAGAAAGAAATCAGCTGGGACAAACACAACACGAAGATGCAAGCTCCAGGCTCCCCTCTTCCACAGATGCAGGGCCACGGAACCAACTTGGTGGGCGAGGCAGGTGTGGGGCCGTGAGAAGAGACCTTTTCCAGGGTGAAGGGACTGGAAGGGAGCTCACTTGCCCACTGAACTGGTATCTGCCTCAGTCACCAGAGTGTGTCACCTTCTGTGAAGTCAACAGCGACCACACAGAGAGACACAGGCTGAAACCAAAAGCAGTCATGCGACGGTTTTAGGGAACAGGAGCTGGTTATAAGAGACCTCTCTTGCACTGCAGTGTTCTTGGGTTTCAGGAAATACGGCTTGAGGGACAGCAGAGCAGCTCTGAGCAATAACAAATCATGCTGCGAGGGTGTCTTGGTTGGCTTGGATTTCACAATACCTCCCAGCCTCAACCCAACACCTTCCAGGGTGGGTTATCTGCAAGACACAGGATCTGAAGCCGACCAGCCACTGGCTTTGCAGTCTAAACATCTAGAGACATTGCTAATTGCCTTTCCTGATCAGACTCACAAACAGCTTCTATTTCCTAAGCCACAATTCTAGCACATACGTAGAATATTAAATAGATGGCACGCACACTCAGGGACTTCACACATGTGAAAAATGCAGTTCTCAAAAACATAACTGCACAAGAATAACACGCTGGGGGTGTAGAATTAGGCGGCAATGAACCAAGGCCCACGCCAGAAATGAAGACTCCCCGATGGACACCCGTAAAACACAACTCGCATTATTTTAGGAAAGGGAAAACAACTAAAACTAACTTTGGATGGTGAGGTCTCATCTGCTGGCAAGACCTGAATTCCAGGAAACTCCAGGCAGGTAGGACGGATCAGGAGATTTCAGATTTTATCAGGAACTAAAGTGTCAGCGGAGGTATTGAGTAGCAAGGCAGAACAGGAGTATTAGGCGTATCTAATCACCTAAATTATTTACATAAATTGGAATCGACCCAGACTAACTCTAGCCTCAGGAAACCCACTCTAGCAAACAGATACCTGCAGGGTGCAGCAGGTACTGAACGGGAAGCTGGCTGGGTGGGGCTGCGGCTGCAGTTCCAGGCCTCAGCTGCAGGGGCCCTCTGGGGCAGCAAAGCCAGGCAGGTGAGTTCTTCAGTGCTTGAAGACTAATTAAAAGCGGATTAAATACTGCCTGTTGAGTGAAATACATCTGAAAGTTCAAAGGGAGGCGAAGCACACTCAGGCTGCGTTCAGGCAGGTGAAGGCTGCTGGCTCCTTCGGTGTGCTCTTGAAAAGCAGTGTTTTCTCACAGTGAAAGCATCTTGAAGAAGCTGTGCAAAACGAAGAGACAGCAGGGAAAAGCAAACAGAACTATAAGGCTTCATTCCCCTTGGCTACTTCAAACAAAACCCACAGGAAACAACAAAGTAGCTGTGGGCACAGACACCAAAACCTGTGTGGGCATCTGCAGACCGAGCGACAGTGTACAGCCCCAGTCTGCCGGACACCCTCGGGCAGCCATGGTCAGTTTTCCTCCAGAGCTACCCTTTCCCACCACACCCCCAGGGCTTCCCTTCCTCTCTCACATATGCTGGAAATGAAGAGTGAGGCAGCTTCTGCACACTTCCTTCACACCTAACTGCGAGCTCTGCCCTGGAAAGTGTGACCATGTGCTTGTGTCAAACACCCGCGTTTTGGGGAATGAAGACACAGAGATTCACACAATCTGTCCAAGAAAGTGCACCCTTCTATTTCCAAGTTCCTAGCAAGGTATGGGTCAGTGAGGGAAAACTGTGAAGAAAACTTGGAGAACCTTGAATCCTCCCCTCCTATAAATACTTAAAATGATCTCCATGGAGACTCCTGCAGCACCTCCTAAAGCCAGGTACCCTTTAAGCCTGGCATTTGAACCTACCTGTGCACTCGTAAGCATCAGCCTATGACAGTGCAGGACAGGCCACTCAGGAGAAATGACAGGCACACAGAGCAGGCAGTGCCAGAAAGACAGCACTACCAGCATTCAGGGGTCACTAATGTCCAGAAGGAACAGCTGAGTAGAGCTCCTGCCTTACTACAGAATTGCACCCAAGACCCAGAGCTGAGGGCAGCGGGCCGCCCATCCTCCTTGGACACCAGAAACAAATGGGGCTTGTGGTCAATTTCACAGAGCACAGCCCCTCCGGCTACCCAGTCCCCAGGAAAGGCGATGAGGTGGATGTCAGCTTTGGGATGAGCTTGCTTCTGGGGCAGGCTACCACCTGCTTCCCCTACAAGTCAGGAGTGCGGATGTGTTCCAAGAGAATTTCTAGGGAAAGTGGAGGCACTGGTGAAGGGGAGGAGGACATCCTGATCCTTATCTGGCTGCTTGCTGGGCTTCAAATAGGGTATCTGAAGCTAAAGACTAAAGGTAGACCCATGTCTATCATTGTGCACTAAACTAAAGTCAAAACAGGTCAAAGATCTAAACATAAAACAGAAATGCTAAATCTACTGGAAGACAGAGTAGAGAAAAATCTCAAAGACATAGGGGTTGGCATAGAGTTCATGAACAAAACCCAGACTGCATGGGAAACACTTCAAAGAATCAACAACTGGGGTCTCATCTTATTAAAAAGCTTTTACACAGCAAAGGAAATCACCAACAGTGAAAAGACAACCCACAGAGTGGGAAAAAATTTTAGCCAACTGCCCCTCAGACAAAAGACTTTTATAGAGAACATATAAAGAATTGAAAAAAATCAGGCTTCCCAAAATCAAAGTCCCACCACAAAAACAGGCATCTGAGATGAATACACACTTCTCAGATGAAGAAGTAAAAATGGCAATAAATAAATGAAAAACTGTTTTACATGATTGGTCATCTGAGAGCCAAAAATCAAAATAATACTGAGATTACATCTCACTCCGAAAAGAATGGCCATCATCAAGAAATCAACCAACAGGGCTGGGGATATAGCTTGGCAGCATGGCGCCTGCCTAGCAAGTGCGAGGTGTTGAGTTCTAGCCTTAGAAAAAAGATATCAACCCATAACAAATGCTGGAGGGGCTGTGGGGAAAAAGCTTTTATAGATGAATGGAAGCAACTCTAGACCATACACATAAGTGAAATAAATCAGACTCGCATGTGTAAATGTCCTATTATCTCTCTAGTGTAAGAAGCTGAAAGAGGAAATAAGGTCCAAAATACATAATAAGTATTGTGAAATGGGAAGAAACTGTTCAAAAGGAAAGAGAGAAACTGGGATGGGGGAAAGGAAACACACACACACACACACACACACACACACACACGCTAAGATCGTTACTCTACTGATTGCTATTAGTTCATTGAAAAGAAGTGTGTGCCTATATTGTAGGATCAGTATTTCAGGTCTGTATCTTGTAATGTGATCAACTACTTTGAAGATAACACTACACAATGTGCTAACCATTGTTATCCTCCTACACTGTTGTACCAGTTTTTTCTTTAAAATAGTAAAACGTGAACACGAAAGAAAAAACAAAACCAAATAGGGTCAGTGAGAAAATGGGGAAATTTGGCACCCCTGACCCTAATCGGCCCTCGTTTCTGAACTGGAGGTCTGGAAGGTGACGCCCCCTAGAGGAGCCGCAGGCACGCAGAGCTCTGCCGGCGACAGCCCTGCGCAGGGCTCCCGGAGAGAGGACTGCACGCTCCGGGCCAGCCGCAGCTCTCCAAGGCCCCTGCGCAAAGGGACAGGGCGGCGGCAGGGAGCAGAGCTGCTTCCTAGGACCCATCTCCAGGAACGGGGCACAGCGGGCCATGCACACTGCAAGGGCCCCTCCGAGACGAGACAGGCCCTGGAGTGTCAGGATCGGGGACGCAGCAGAGCCTGGTGTCAGAAGGAACCCCGGGGGCAGGAGCTGCAGCGGCTGGCCTGCCCAGCGCCCAGCGCCCAGCGCCCGGGGCTCAGGCACGTGCCCAGCCCTGCTCCTGACCCATCTTCTTCTCTCCACCCAGCACCCTGGGAACTCGAGCCAGAAGAGCTGGTGGAGAGCGGGGAGGGCCCGAGGTGAGGGTTTTGAGGAAGAATGCTGACCGTGCAGGAACATACTAGTGCAAACCCAGAAGGGGCTTAACAGAGCCTGGCGAAAACACCTTCCTGCTGTGCCCTCCACCGGAGCCAGGCTCCCCAAGAAGTAGGGACATACACCCTGCTGCCGACTGCTGCGGTGCCTGGGGTGTCCAGGCAAGGGCAGCAGGGCCCTGTGGCCTCTCTCCGAGAAGCAGCCTGGGCCCTGGCTCACTTGGCTCAGCGTCCGAACCTCACCCCTTCTCTGGGTGTTAACTCACCGGGAAAACACATGCACATCACACGACGGGCGGGCGCAGGCCACCACCCAGGACCCCAGTCCCATCAGCTCTGGCCCCGCCTGGGGACGCCCATCTGGAAGGGAAGCAGAGCGGGTGTCCAGAGATGGGGTCTGGGGGTCCCCTGTGATTTTAGATCCAGCTGCTGCTCACTGGGAGCTTACGCACGCTCATAATTTTATTTACATTTTTGATCTATAAAATATGGCAGTGCGACAGGTGGTTATAAATATAAAACTATGTCAATACATCCACTGCTTTTCCTAGTGACTCTTGGCAGGGAACACCCCTACTTGACAACTACAGTCTGACCTTTCGCAGAAAGACAAAAGCACTATTGAAAGAAAAAAAAAAAACAACCAAAAACCAGTTCTGAACAGAATGCACCAGAACTCAGACTTGCCAAGCTGCTTGCACGCTGGAATTCTGCAGAGTTTAAATGTCAACTGTCCAAAACCAGCCTGGTGGGTCTCTGAAATAATACTGAAATACTCCCATGGGAGCCACTGCATGGCAGGGTACTCTGATTTTCCTATACATCTTTTTGAAGCAGGCACATCAATAGGGCCGTCTGGACAGGCCTCTATTAACCTTCTAAAAGCACAATCCAGGGAGCTTCTCTTAACCACACAACCTCAGCCAGCAACCTCCCTGCCACTGAGTTCCTACAAACACTAGGGCTCTGAATCACTGGACACTGGAGAAGACTCGGTTTAATGAGCAAAGGTCTTTTCCTGAGAAAGGAAGGCTGTGCACTGTAAGGGCCTCTCACGCTCTGCCCCATGGCGGGCGGGTTGGGGGGAGGAGTCAGCAAGGACACTCATATCTCAGATGAAAATGACAGTGCCAAATTCAGAGCATCCCCATCCACCAAATTCCACAGGGAGAAATAGCTATATCCTCTTCCAATGTTCAGTTAAAGAACTTTACATCTAACAGCTTGTGAAGCTTATCAGCTGAGTCATTTTCCAGAGGCATAAAATAAACAGAGATGAATCTTCACGCTAAAACTGAGAGGAAGCCAGGTGCTATGTGGTACACACCTGTAATCCCAGCTATTCAAGCGGCTGAGGCAGAAGGATCAGGAGTTCAAGACCAGCCTGGGAAACTTGGCAAGACTCTATCTTAGAAATAACATTAATAAAAAAAAAATGAAATAAAAACTTTCCAATCAAGCGTTTAAAAATAATTTACTAATCTTAAAAAAAATTCTTATCAATTCTTAAAAAAAAAGAAAAGGAAAAGAAAGTAGTACACAATTTGATAGACAACCTTTTGTCCAAACCAGTGTTCTGTGGGACAATTTAAAAATATGTTGCTGGAAGCCACTTAAATGGTACATATTGATAAGGAATAAGGAGTTCTAAGGAACAGATTTAACATTAATCTTATTCCCACTCCTACTTTGTTTTTGTGCACCAAGGAAAATAACACAAAAAATAAAAAGACAAAGTTTCCCCCTTAATTGCCATCCCACCCTGCCTATCCACAGCACTCCTCACTGCTTACAGAGCGTTCTGTGAGTTTCATCACATCCATAAGCCTCCCAGGGCCTCCAGCTGAAGAAGAGGATGTAGAAAGCAGTCTTTGTCCCTCTGTGTACACCACAGGAGTCGGCAGCGTTGCTCTGAAACAGGCAGAGCGAAGCTTCTTCAGGAATGACCCCAAGGCCTTCTGTAGCACAGACCTAGCTTAGCTCCACGACAATCACACCCATGCCCTGTCTACTTAATGCTTTGCGATCAACATCTTGAAATTTCGAATGTTTAACAAAAAGTCTCTCATTTTCATACCACAGTAAGCCCTGTAAAATTATGTAGCTGAACCTACACAGAAGCAATTTTTTTAATGGTACCAAAGTGTTAAGCAAACAATTTTTTACTTCATGCTATACATGGATTTTACTCAACTTTAAAGGCAGATGTCAAAATGTTTTATCCTCTCAAATTCAATGAAGGTAAAGTACCAATACAGTGTACTACTCTATCTCACTTCGAGCCATCCATGATGTGAGCAACTTTGTTCCAGCACCCTGCCTGGCATGAAATTCGGCTTAGCCACAGGCCCAACATGATGGGAACAAGTGACCATGCACTGAACTCTTCTAAGCCATGAGCCAAAATAAATCTTCCTTTCATTTACGTTGTTTATCTCAGCTATTTTGTCATAGCAAAGAAAAGCTGACTAATGCACCTGTACCGCTGCAACAGATTTCTTACTGTTTTTCCAGACCTACTCTTGCTACAACTAATCTGTCTTCACAAGCTCAAATTCTTGTTGAGTACAAACATGATCTCTTCATTTTGGTTAAAACTTGTCCATGGCATCTATTGCCTTCAGAAGCAGGCCCAAAGCCTTCGCCTGGCACCACCCCTCCTGCTGTTGGCCCTCACCCCATTCCCTGCCTTCTGTGTCTCTTCCTTATCGATGGCATTATTCCAGCTTCTAGAATATGCCCTGCCTGCCCCACCTCACAGCCTTTGAACCTGCCCTCCTCCCACCTGGGGGGGCAGATATTTCAATCTGTTGCTGTTTAAGGGTTTAGATAAAAATAGGCAAAAGCTTTGGTTCAACTCACATAATCACTACTAACTTTAATTTCTTAACTACACGAGTTAGTAAAAAAGCTCACAGTTTTGCATTCACTTTGCTTTGTGTTGTGTTCCCAATGGTGTGGATGATAAGCTTCAATCTACCTGGGGAAAGCAGACCAACCACAGGGGCATCTAGGGAAGCTCATCTTAGAGTGCTTCAGATCAGGTCAGTCAGGTCTGAAAGGCATCTTTGTGACCTTTCCTGACCTCTGAAACAATATTCTTGAATAGCTCAGAAGTATGTGGGAAAAACAAACTGAAAAGTATCATCAGGAATGAATTAAAGACTTGCTTTAAAATATCATCCCATTCATGTTTTATGAAAAAATTTAACTATTAGCTCTCATAAGAGATTCACACAAAGCAGACATGATGCTAATGCCCATGATCTCTGCTACTTGCTTGGGAGATGAAGGTAGGAGGATTATGAGTTCAAGTATGGCCTTGGTGACATGCTGATACTCTGTAACCAAAGAAGGAAGGAAGGAAGGAAGGAAGGAAGGAAGGAAGGAAGGAAGGAAAAAGAAAAGAAAAATTCGGGAGAAGTCAAGATGGCTGATCAGTGAGCAACAAAATACAAAGCCTCCCATGAGAAACAACGCATCTGCCAGAATAAAACACCCTGGAGAGACCCAGACAGAGGGAGATGGATCCTCTTGACACAAGAAGAAATTAAAACGTAAAAAAGCTCGTCAAATACATTGGGAGTACAACTGAAACAGCTAAAAATTATGGGACACAGTGTTTTCACGGCAACCCGCCAAGTTTGCACCTGCCTGAATTTGTACCAGCTTGAATCTGCGCCAGCTGGCAGAGCCGTTCAAACTCGTTACGCCACCACTCACGGGAAGCACAGCCGCGCTGAAGTTGGGGGTTGATGAGCCCAACAGAGAGTGGAGCTGGTGAAGGGACCTTCATTAATCCAGGGTCAGTGCTGGGAATGAGACATACCCCCACCATGGGAAGGGCACGACCAAATGGGTGACATGTTGGAATCGGGCAGGAGGAGTCTGAACTGGGAGCAACAGTGACCAGTTGGTTGCTCTCTCCCCAGAGCAGATTTGTGGGATTTGCTTGGACTGGGCCGTGCCCCTGGCCGGGACCCAGTGAGCCGTCCCAAATCAACTCCCTGCGCCTGGCACACACTAACCAGGTGAAGGCCCCTGAAGTTTGGCTGGCCTGGTGGGGAGGGGCAGGCATACACAGCTGCTGCTTACACCTCAGTGACATGAGCAGGCAGGAGACGGCGGAGGTCCCTTGCCAGCATGTTTCAGAGGAAATGTGGCCAACAGGGAAGGGGCCTGGGACCTGCATTGTAAACTGTGTGGAAGAAGCCAGGACCATGACAGGAGAGAGAGGCAGGAGGAGGCCCCCAGCCCAGAACCCTGATCTAGGAGAGGGAAAAACAAGGGAGACTGAGGGCAGCAAACATGCAACATCAGACATGGCTTCAATGGACATTAGGAGATATCTTCGGGACCTTGTAGACGAGCTCAAAACTGAAATATTAAATCAGGTAAAGCAAAATATGAGTAGAGTAATAAAAGAAATGCTCTCAGGAAGCATCTCTCAGGATGATACAGACAGAAGAAGGGAGGAACACAAAAAAAGGAGAGAAACATTCGATGAAGAATATAAAGAAACTATAGAATACATGAAGCAGATTCAAAGAGACTACCAGGAAATTAAAAACTCCATTGGAAGCTGGCTAAATGCCTTAAAAGAAACTAAGGATAGACTATCAAAATTGAAAGATAAGTTTTCAATGTGTGATCATGAAACGAAAGATCTCTTAATAATAAGGAAAAAGGCAGTAACAATACAAAGGCTAGAAGATGACAAGAGAATCTATAATTTAAGAATACAATACGTGAATGAACAAGCAGGAATACATACAGGCAAATTACAAAGGCTATTCACACAAATAATTAAGGAAAACTTCCCAAGCATGGGAAAAGAAAATCACATTTGGTTATGTGAGGCATACAGAACTCCAGCCACCTACAACCAAAACAGATCTACATCCAGACATATAATAATCAAGATACCAGAAATTCAATATAAAAACAGAATATTAAAAGCCGTCAGAGAAAAGAAACAGATTACCTATAAAGGTAAGCTCATCAGGATCACGGCTGACTTCTTGACACAGACCATCAGATCAAGAAGAGCTTGGAGCGAAATATTCCAAGCCCTGAAAGAAAATAACCTCCAGCCCAGATTGATGTACCCTGCAAAACTGTCACTAGAAATTAATGGAGAAACAAGATGCTTCCATGACGAAGAGGAACTGGGTGAGTTTGTGACCACCAATCCAACCCTACAGAGAATACTGAAGGACATTCTAGAGAGAGAGAAAAAAATATCAGGATTTTAGGAACAGTGGCAGAAAGAGCTCAATGAGTGGGGCAGGCAGTAGAATGAAGGAGAAAACTAAACAAAGGCAGAAAAATAGCACAGCAGAAATGAGACAGAGAAGGATGGTTAGAATCTCTGACATAGGTGGCCTTGATACACTATATTGTTAATAGTACAACAGGATTTAAAACCCACGTTATTCACACTACTCTGCTTAGATGTATTATATTTTGTTCCAGTCATTCTACCTGTACTAGATTTGAGGGCACAGACAGTAATCCTGAAAATAACAGGATATAGTACTGTAATCATCCCTAATTTCCTATTAATTAATCTAAAGCTCTGTAAAACCTACACTGTTTTACTATGACTGATCGTCATCGAATCTGGCTTGTTAGATCGCTGTTTTGTATTGATCGATTTTATTCAAAGCTGTTATGATTGATAGTATCAAGTCTGAGAGTATAGGCAGCTGCACTGAAGATGACAAGATTCACTAGAATATCCTCTATGGTTTGATTATTACCTGCCTTTGAAGTTTTATACTGTCTACAATGTTTTATTTTTACTAATATTATTATGTACTGCTATATTCAATTATACTGTTATGTTCAATTATGCCTGATGATATAGACAATTCTATTGAAGATAATAAGAAACAGCACAGTAATCATTGTAGATCACCTTCTACTGTGGTTTTATATGACTTTTTGGTTTCATGTTTTTATAGGAATTTGTTTTGTTATGTTTTGCTAAGTTTTGTTTTTCCCTCTAATACAGAAAGGATAGAAATACATGTAGAGATTCATGCATGCGTAGCTGTTTACGCTCTCACTGCTTGAAGATCTACTTTGTATGTTTTAATTTTGTAACTTGAACAACTATTTCTAAGAGGACAATATGTAATTTATCAACTAGTGATATCTTATTTTTCATCTTTTTTTTGAAATTCTGTATTATCTCTACCCTTTACATGCTTTTGTTTCTCTTTAAATAAAAAAAATTAAAAGAAAAGAAAAATTCCTATAAAAATATTTCTCGTATGGCAAAAACTTTGCTCAGAAAAAATGGACAGTTATGAATAAGTTACCTGCAACTGTTTTCTCCTGCGTTATAAACAGCCAGATGCTCAAAGATTTTGGTTCCACCTTGATTTAATGCTCTGATAAGAAATGGTCTGAGGATGCTCTGGGTCCATTGACAGGGAGCTTTCTAGATTGACAAGTTCCTGCATCCTGATCAGCCCTGTGGTTGGCAAGGAGCTGCCACCCTCCCCATTCAGTCCCTTTATTCTTGGTCTCAGAACGTGTCACTGGCCTCTCACAAGACAGCATGGAGACAACTAACTCTCCATTTGGGAAACAAATAAAGTTAGAGTCCTACTGTTCACAAAAATATTTCAGATGCATTAAAGCTCAAGCAGTAAAAGATCTGAACTACTGCAGCATGACCAGCATGTAACCTAGGAGAAGGAAGGCCCTCTTAACAGACACAACAACAACAAAAAAAGTCACACAGAGAAAAATTATTTATGGTACCTTTGATGTAGTCTAATTTCCCAAAGTTAAAAGACCAGGCCAGGATTAGAGAAATATTTGTTACATAGCAAATGTTGAGTGTTCAGGAAATAAAAAGCACCACCAGTCAGTACAGAAAAGTAAAAAATGTTTTAAACTGGATCAAAGATATTAAGAGCCAATTCACAAAAATTAAAATTACAAATTAATAAACACATGAAAAGCTGATTCACAAACAAAAAGTAAAATGAGACAGTAAGTAAAAAATACGAAGAAACAGTGAGATATAGGTGGGTTTTTTCTTCAAAAGACTGGTGCAGAAGTTACAGATGAGTTTTAGAAAGAGTGGCAGGTGAGAAATTCAACTGTCTTCCACTGCCTGAGTTCTCTGGACTCAGGCTCCCCTCACAGTCTCTTGTGTGGAGACGAAGGTCGACTCGTGCATGTCAGCGGTGCTACAAAGGAAGCTCTGACCATAACAGTATCATAGGCCAAGCTGGTTTTTCAGACAATCTGTCCTGGCAAGCGTGCAGAAGTGAGAGAAGCATGCAGGCATGGTGGTACTTGCTGCAACCCCAGCACTCAGGAAAGTGGAAGTAGGATTCAGGATGCTGGGTCACACGTTCAAGCCCAGCCCCAGCAATTTAGTAACCAAAAAAGACTGTCTCAAAATAAACTATAAACATTGGGCTGGGGATGCAGCTCAACGCAAAGGGCCTGGGTTCAGTCCCCAGTGCCACGAAAAAGATTTTTTTCAAAAACTGAAAGACAAACAGGCTTGAGCCCCTCTCCCACAAAGAGGTCTAGAGAAAGAGCAAGGGAAGGTTTCTTCAGCAAAAGCTCCTCTGAGCCCCACTTAGCCCCCTCTCCCTGACAGAGAAGGTGGAGGTGTCTGCTTCTCACTTTCCAGAGGCTTTTCACTGAAACCACTTCCTCCACAGGGTGGGAGGCATGGACAGCTGACATGTGGCTCTCTGGCAGCCTAGAGTGCAAGAGGCAGGGAGGCTGCTGTCCTGCAAGGGGGTGACCAGAAGTGGCTGTTGCTCTGGGCCTAGACTATCTTCCTAGAGATAGGAGACAGAGGGCTTGATGTTCCCATGGACTGGGGGTCCAAACCAGCCAGCCCAGGCCTTGTCTCAGTCAGGCTTCTAGGGCTGTCTGGAAAGGCAGTAGGACCTCAGGAAGCAGAACTGGAAGTGACCACTGAACCCCAGGACTGGGGGGTCCAGGTGAGGGAGGCTGTGCTGAACCCACACTAGTACCCCAAGAGTCGCTCAATTCCCCCACCAAGCCTGCAGCCCGGGAGGCCACCTTCCCACTGTATCAGCTATATAAAGGCTTTCTAGTCCCCTTTACTACTCTCCCAACCCACTCTCAGGAAAGCACTGTAAAATAAAGATGCTGTCTTGTTCTCCATGACATTATCGAGGGGGGAAAAAAATCAACTTTCAAAGCATACGGTTTACATTAAGACACGTACTTTATGAACACTGGTGTATATAAACACAGAGAAAGGTTTACAAAGATATAAAAATGGATTAACCATGGTAAAGTGTGACGGCCCGACTATTTAAGTTTTCTCTAAGTTTTTCTGTTGGAATTGCAATCTCCAAGGTGACATGGTCAGGAGGTTAGATCACTGTCCTTACAGCAGAGGCCACCCAGAGCCTCTGCCAGCCCCCAGGAAAGGACACTGAATATGAGGACATTGGGCCCTAGCCGAAGACCACATCTGCCAGTGTCTTTACCTGGGAGCCCTGACCCAACTTCCAGTCTCCAGCACGGCCAGGAATGCATTTGTGCCTCAGAGCTTCGGGTACTGTGTTCACTAACACGACATGGACGAGACCGAGTCCACCTGTCAGGATTAATCTGCTAACCACAGTCTGCATAGGCGCTGCCCTAAAATGCACCGCACACCCTGCAGCTGCCTCCACCCTCCCAAGGGGTCCTGTGTCTGGGCCTGGATGTCAACGGGGACCTCAGCCAGGTTCTCGGTGAGGTGGACAAGATTCCCGGATGAAGTCCCACTGTCTCCTGGATGTGGATTCCACTGCCAGCAAGGGTAGGAAAAAACAGGATTTACCAAAGAAAGCAAAGACAGACAGCTGGAAATTAACTGATATGTGGAGAATGAACAACCACAGAGTGGTGGAAAACAAAAAAGGAGACTAGAAAAAGTTGTTAAGGAAAAGATCCCTCCTCTGCATAGGGACACACACACACACACACACACACACACACACACACCTGAACAATTTGTTTGAAACTGGAGCTACCAAGTTCTCAACCACAGCCTTTGAATTCCAGTACTTTGAGTATAAACCAAGTATCTTAGGAAAACCTGATAATTAGTTTTAAGAAACTAGTGAAGAAAATCATGGGTTTGGAAATGACTGTTGAAAATAAATGAGGTAAAAACTATCTGCTGCCAAGAAAAGGCTGGATGAAGTTTCCTTTCACATTACTGGAAACCTTGTGAAACTTACATTTTACATTATTTCTTCCTTAAATTTGTCTTATTCTATGTTACGGAGCAAGGACTGGCATCTGAATCCTGTGTGTCAAGGGTACTTTCTTGTATTTTTAAAAGGTTGGAAATGTAAAAACATTGTATTTCATGATACCAAAGTTTATATGAAAATCAGATTTCAGAGTCTATAAATAAATTTTTCTTAGAAGCCTGCACACGCATCTGTTTGTGGGTAGTCTGGGGTCGGTCCCCAAGCCACAGGCAGGCAGCCCTCAAAACCACTGGGCCCAGGCTGCACACCAGTCACACCCTCTCCACTCCCATCTGCTGTACTCAGATAGCAGCACGGAGAGCGGCAAAAAGCAGCCAGCCACACAGTGTCTCGCACACCTTCGAAGGACTGTCAATTGCTCAGGGACGGGCGACCCTTTTGTTCACCCAGATGGACTTCCTGGGCTCATGCCTTCAAAACACCAGGACACTGTCCACAGGAGAAGGAAGCCCTGATAAACATGTAGCTCCAAGACTGCAGACATACTCCTGGAGTTGAAGGATAATAAACAATTCCCCAAGAATTAATCCCTTCTGGCACCCACCAATTTAGAGTGTTGTGAATTTCACATTAAGTCATACTTTAAAAATAATCATTCTGTTCCTACGGAATTATTTTGGATAGTTGGACGTTCCATGTAAACATCATTTAGTTAATTTAGTTGAAAGATAACTATTCATAATTCTCTTATTCATATGTAAATCATTCATCAAGTCTGTTTCAGAGAAAGCAAAATAAAGTGATTAATCAGATGTCAGTCATACTTCTTTTTCAATATTCTCACTTCCCTTCAACATCGCTGCGCTTCCTCGTTCAAAACTGCCGTCTCCCTGTGCTTGTGAGTCACTCAGTCCTCAGCTGCAAGCTCACCTGGTCCCCACTGCAGGGAGATGGCATGCCATTCCCAAAGTGATCTGATGGTGATTTTGCTACCTTTCCTTTGCTTCTCAAGCAACCTGAATCTGGCCTTTAGAACATCACTGAGAAGGTTTTACTGCTAAGTAAAATAACCCTTCAATTCTTGGAAGTCAGAATCGTCTAAGACAGGAAACTGAACAGCAGGCAGGTGCCGCAGAGCTCCCAGAGTCCGAACAGCACACACTGGCACTTTGGAGCCGGTTGAAATGAATCATGGGGGCCATTCATGCCCCATAGCCACTTCTTAGAAGCCCTGCTACCCGGGAAAGGGTACACAAACTGGCTGACACAGCTATGGCAGGTACCGAAAATCCAGACGTCTTATTTTGAATGAATTAGTAGTCACTCCCCTAAGCTTGGTCCTGTGCATGCGTTCCTTGACTGTAGATCACCTATGAATAAACCAAGGGAAAAGAGCATTTCTGGTTCTATAAAATAGACACGCTTGACACCAATGAGCCATCAAAGGCTGCCTCCTCCCATGAAACGTCCAACTCAGGGTAACGTTTGCCCACAACTTTCTATGTGATGGTGTTTCACTTATAACTCTAATATGCAGAATGAAAAGAGTACAGTCCCTTCTTCTAAAGGACTTTAATTTGCTAAGGAAACAAATCATGTACAAAATAATAAAAGACCAACATAAAACCAAATACAGCCCGGGCACTGTGGTACATGCCTGTAAATCCTAACATTCTGGGAGATGGAGGCAGGAAGACAGCAAGCTCAAACCTACCCTGGGCAACTCAGCAAGACCTTGTCTCGAAATTCACAAAACAGAAGTGAAAAGGGCTGGGGATGCAGCTCAGTGCAAAGACCCTGAGTTCAACACACGCATGCACACAAATATATATTAAATTATCAAAACATGGGAGACAGAGGGAGAGGGGTATGAGGAATCACAGCAGCAGCATGGGCCAAAAACGGAAAGAACTTGGCCAAGAGAAAAATCCCATAAACGAAAGGACAGAAGAGGACAAAGGGCAGGTGACAATACATGAGCACCTGGAAGGAGCCAAAGATTCACGATGGTGAAGCAGAGGACAGGTGGCTAAGGTACGAAGAGGGGCGACGTGCTGACCAGAGAAGTTGAGACTTGCTGGGGAAGCAAAAGGAAGACCCTCAGACAAGGGGTGACAGCATAAAAGCAGCACGGAGGGATATACAGTCTTCCTTCTGGTCGGATGGGTGGGATCAAATGAAAGAGCACTGCGAGACAAAGAGGTTCGTTGGCCAGTGAATACATGATAAGGCTCCAAAGCCTAGATTAATAAAAGAAAAGGGCAAGAAATTGCCAACAGCCATTCCTCCCCTTGCCTTCCCCTGAATGCTTACCCCTCATACGCAGTCATCAGCTGGTGAGTAATAGCACGTGACCACAATGATGGGTAAGGCCTGCGTATCTCCCACGTCCGCTCCAGACCTTCTGGAAGTGATACCGCAATTACAGACTTCACCGTTAGTGATCTGGTATGTGACGCTATGGTAATTCACTGTAACATGCACTCCTTGTTTCTCTAGCTATCCTAGGAAACTAATCTTGAGACTTGATTCCCCCTCCTGTGTTCAGAAATACCAAAGAAGAGCAGAAATGACCTCGCTGGGCTCTGGGTGCCTGGGGACTCGCTGGCTGATGTGGGGAAGCCCTTTGGGTCACCACACAGCTCCTGACTCAGCCCCCGGGTGACAGGAAGCACCTCCTGGCTGAGCAGGCACACACCTTGAAGCTGTTCAGACACCGCCTCCATCTGTTCCCTTGACAGCTTCCTTCTGCAGAGGCGAAGCTCTCCCCTTTTATCCTGCTTAAGTAAGTGCAGTTTGTTTTCATAAAGATCACTAACTTGGCCAGACACTGGGAAATGAGAGAGACGACAAATCTGGTTTTGATGAAAAGGAGACATTAAATGGGGTGTCAGCCATGACCCAAGGGACGAGGAAAGCCTGAGACTCCACTGCCTCACCGATTCCACGCCACACTGAGGGGATGATCACACACCACAGAGCCCCGCCTGTACCTGCATCCCGGAGGCGAAAGGACTGCTCAGCGTGGCAGCCACACTATTCAGTGGCCAGTCAGAAAAGGAAGATACTCTTATCCCCCATAGGTATGTTTGAAAATACTCAGACAAATTTACGGCATCCAAACAACTAGGGCTCCCCTTAAATCAAGTCAGAAAGCTCTGACACAATTAAGCCAAAATCTAATAGAGCAAGCAGATTGTGTGTGTGTGTGTGTGTGTGTGTGTGTGTGTGTGATGTAGTACAGTGGTTCTGCCCTTCTAGAAAAATTTAGACCCTGCAGCCAGCCAATCATCAGCAGACTTCCCCCTCCAATGGAATAAAAAGTGTCTAGTTCCTGTTACAACTTTGACTAGGAATAAAAAGTTATTTCTTTGCAAGTAAAGATCAGCAAGATAAGGAAGAAATTTCCTCCGAGGTCTCTTCATATTTTATAACAAGCTCACTCTTTTCCATATTATACTCCAACCCCTGCAATCCTTAAAGGTTAACCAGCCCATAGAAAATCTAAAGGTAAGATGCATTTTCTGTTTTCAATGTAATCCGTATTTCTCATTTCCTATACCCAGGAGAAATCAGTCTTCCTCCAACTCTCAAGAGCAGGCTAAGTGTTGTTTAATAATACACCTTCCCGGAGCAGCCAGTCAGGGCAGCCCCAGTGCGCCAAGACAGCATCTTTCCCCAGCAGGCAGGCCAGGAGCCACACCCCAAGCCTTCGGCACCACTGCAAAGTGGGGCCGCATCAACCATTCTGCAGATGAAGAAAGACTTTTCTGAGGTTACATTAGCTTTCCCAAGGTCCCACTGCTGGTATGTGACCACGTTAACACCTTAGTCACGTTCCTCTAAGGCAGAGGATCTTAATCCAGACCCATGGGCTCTAAGACTGTGGACTAGGACAGGAATAGAATGACATTTCACTTTTCATTAACTACTGGCTAAGATGTCGCAGTTTCCTTGAGTTACAAAGGCGGGCTATGACTTTGTCACCAACAGAAATACATATATTTTTATCACTCTGTAGTTGCTGCCAGTTTTAATATTTTTATGTTCATTATTATTTAAGAATTATAGGAGGCATCAGATTCCTCCCCTACCTCCTGTTATTTTAGTAAAGAGTCATATACTCTTATATCAAGTTTACTGTCTTAAACATTTTGATAATTTTACTAATATAATTGGTTTTTGTTGTAGCACCATTTACCTTATTTTATGCATTTAAATACATTATTCTGAAAAGAGTTCCAAAGACTTCTCCACCTGCCAAAGGTGCTTGTGCTGTACAGAAACTACAGAATTCCTTCTCTAGCCCCAAACCCTCTCTCCTATATCCCCACAAGCCTGCTTCATGCGGTACTTTTCTCCCTAGTTCTCTTTCCCATCCTACCTCTAAATGGTTCCCTGCACAGAATTTTTAAAACATCACTGAAGATTCAACCACAAAATCAACAAATGTGCTGTCTCCTATTAAGCGGTACTTATAAATTTGCATGGCTCCAGACTTTAAGTCCCAAATTAGCCTGAAAGCCCCTATGACGGGTAAATCCTCTCCTCATCATTTTCCTGCCACGAAAAAACGGTGGGTACTCCGTTTATCAGAAATCCTAGACAGGCCTAGCAATCGCCTGCAGGCATGAAACACTTTCCATTAGCACACAATGGCACAGTTGGTTGAAAAAAAAAGAAGTATCATAAAACAACAATAAACTAATCCAGAAAGAGCAGCTTGTTTCAGCCAAGATTCTCCAAGTATCAGATAACATCCCTGTCTTACATCTGCAAATGCTGAGACGTAGGCCTCCCCCAAACCTGGACTCCAGCACCTCACAGGACAACACTCACTACACAACAGACTCACATGCAGAACGCATAGGCACGGTTCTCCTCAATGGGAAGGAGACAGAAGAGAGGACAGCATCCTCACTACACACACTGGCACAGGGCGAGCGTTTGTGCTAAGTGACGGTGCCATGGCAGGATGTCATTGTCTTTTTTTTCTTTGGTACTGTGGATCGAACTCATGACCTTGTACTTGCCAGGCAGGTGCTTACGCCACTGAGCTAAATCCCTAGCAGGACGTCATTGTCTTGATGTCACTATCAACAATAAGCCAGCAGAAGATTTGGAGGCAGGAAAAACTTATTTCAGATTTGAAACAATGAGTCTCATATGGTCAAATGTTCCCCAAATCTCCAGTGAGGCTATGTGTGTTCATTTTATTTGCCAATGAACCTTCCACTCAATACATGCAAGCATGCAAATGCCCTGGTTAGAAGGTTAAAGAGTTGCTTTAACATAAGAATATTTCTTAGGCGATTCAACTGAGCCATGATATCATTTCTTCCTCTCCATTGTTCAACTATGTTTTCAGATTCTTAACAAAGAAATCCTTTGTGGATTCATGTGAGAAGCAAAGTGAGAAATCATGGCCTCCACTATGCCTGGACACGCAGCCTGACCAATCAACGCCACTTTCAGCTCTTGTTTTTCCACAACTATAGAGTTTTGGATTTTGTGTGTCACTGGCTTGGTATTAGCTGATTCTCAAACACAGGGTGCCTTGGAGAAAAGCCACAACAGACGGCCTCCCAGCGAGTCCCCATCATTAAAAGATTGTCAAAGGAGTTTTCCGTGCCATGCCAATTAGCACCGCCTTGAAAGGTCTAGAAGCTCTGAGAGGTCAAGGGCGTGAAAAGCACATCACAGTACATAGGCCACCTGGCCCAGGAAAATGAGGCTGCTGGCCAGGGGGCAACGTTCCCCTTGACAGCAAAGATTGGTTGATTCCCTGTGACCAAAACTGATTCTCCTGGACTCAACAGTGCATTTCAAAGCGGGGTGTCCCTAAGTCCTACCTGGGGCCTTCTCCTAACAACTGCTTGTTGAAGCTGACTCTCAGTGCGTGCACCCCAGATGTATAGACAACTAAAGAGATTACTAAACTTCTTGAGTTGAAGGCTGTTAAATTTACAGGTGAAAGGTTACAGGGGGAAAAAGACACAGGGACTATCTAATTGTATCTGCCTCAAAAAGCAGGTAAATCCCTTGTGATGCAAAAGACAGGTAAATAAATCCTACCCCATGTCCATGGCTGGGATATGTACAACCACCTGCGTCAGGGTACCACAAATCCCTAAAATCCCAGAGTTTCCACCCCACCTTTGTTTACTCCTAACCTCAATTTAATGCCATTAAAAGGAATGTGATTATTAATCAGGAGCTCTTTACTACTTACTGGATGAAATATTTTTCTTTTCAAAACACTTAGAAATCTCTGCTCCAGAATAGACTGCTGATAACTCCCTCATCCTATTTAGGGACAGGTGATGAAAGGTAAGTTATTCTTGCTTAGGACAAAAAGAATTGAGAAACCTCTCTGGTGCTCTACACTTGCAACAAGCTGCATTTCCATCTCTTATTCAGCTATGCCCTGTCCATTTGATAACTGTAAGTGGAAAAAATTGTTACACATTTTAGGAAGATGCACAAATTCTACTTCAACACCAGTACTGAGAATTTGATATGACAAGATCTCTAAAGAACAGAGCTCCAAGTGTGATTTAAGTATCGCTTCTTTTGAAAAGTAATACTGAAAGGAAGCTGGGCATGGTGGTGCACGCCTGTAATCCTAACACTTGAGGGGTTGAGGCAGGAGATTCGTCATAAGTTTGAGGTCACATAGACCCTGCCTCAAAAAACAAAAACAAAACTGAAAGAAAATTCATCAGCTTGCTAGTGGCAACTTTCTCTCTCTTTGACAACAGGGCACTAGACAAAAATGCATTTAATTTATAACAGGAATGAAAGGTGGTAAGGGTAAAAGTGTATCACTGACTTAGTTGGGAATAAACAGAAACATAAACACACAACATCACAAGGCCAAAAAGGAACTTTAAAAGATCATCTAATCCCAAAGTTCTTAGTTTCCTGTCTAAGTAAAGGAAATGACTCTCCCAGTGCCACTACATGGCGTGTCCAAGGCTCACAGAAATAGGTTTCTTCGGTTAAAGATCAATCTTTCCACTCTATCATACTATCTCAGTTCTACCAAGATACTTAAAAGTAAACCTCTTCATCAATGGTAACTATTCTAGAATGTGTTCCAGAGTTGTGCTGTAAATTCCTTTTGAGTGTTGCCAAATTTTCCCTATATCCAACTTTAGACTGCTTTCAACCTACAAAACTTAGCATTTCATAAAAGGAAGGAATAAAAACATCTCATGTTGTCTCCATGAGGTAATAAAGAGATCCAGTCTTATTAAGAGAATAAAAGCAACTGAGTTTCTAGGGATCTGCTCCACTCTGGTTTTATGAAAGAAGAACGCAGGAAACAAGGTGACCCAGCTTTCTCTTACTCTTTTTAGTACACAGGGCTCCCAGGGGAGGAGGTGCCATTCAATAATCCGAGAACAAAGCATACTGTCCCATGCCCTTACACAGATGATTTCATTGTGAACACTTAAGAGCTTAGATTCCCTCTGTTGCATTCTTTTATGATCAGATTAGTTAAAACAATGGATCTCAAAGTTAAAACAATGGATTCCCAAAGCAGCAACCTCAGGAACACTTTGAACTTATTAGAAATGTAAAACTTCAAACCCAGTCCAGACTGTAGAATCAGAAGTCTTGAGCTTGGTGCTTGGCAATCTGAGCTCAGTCTGCTTTGCAGGTAACCTGAAACAGCTAGAGGCATTCTAGAACCCTGCAGGGCCACGTGTGATGGAGCCTGTGCTCACACAGCCACAAGCGGTCTCCGCAGGGACTCTGAAACTTGTACAAATCCTCAAGTTTATCCAAGTTAGATCACTTTCTGGCAAACAACGATGGCAGACGCTGCCTAAAAGTGAGTCATTTCCAAAAGTATGGAGGAGTTTTATGAAGACAGAATTTATGACTCACTTTTCTATTGTTTAAGTGGACAGCTAGTTCTATCCATTACAAATTAGATTTTGCCTGCTTTTTGCCAGTGAGAGAAACCATAACTGAAAATAAGGGAAACACTGACATGAGTCCTATCTCATGAGAAGTCAGCTTGATTGATGGGACTGGTGCACCCAGCCATGGCCCTATACATTCTAGCATTAAGGGCCTGGGCCCAGCACTAAGTAAGACACAGATCCAGACAAATAATTAGCTTTCCCAGTATCCTTTCCACAATTAGAAAGACAAAAAAACTCAAATCGTATTAAAAACAAACATTTTTGTTACGAAGAAAAGTGAAAAATACCAAGGCATCAAAATCAGTGGGTGGGCCATGGTCATCGTGGACCCCAGGAGGCTGCACAAAGAGGCAACTCGCCTGTCCTCTTGGTAAGTGCCTTCCTCCAGCGAGAGCCAAAAGGAGAACCAGAGAGCCCCCGAGATCCGGCCACGGCCATGGTGGAACCCAGGAGGCTGCACAAAGAAGCAACTCGCCCGCCCTCTTGGTTAGTGCTTTCCTTCAGCATGAGCCAGGAGGAGACCCAGTAGTGTCTCCTGTGAGCCTACTGATGCATGGGCTTGGAACCAAACATCCCACCTCACCCCCCCATTATCAACTGGGGACAGAGGTCTGAGCATTTCTTGGCAGGATGACTGTATGCAATATAGCAAATATGGGGGATCTCCTCTACCTTTTCTTTGAAAGCAAGTGTTGTTTTCAGTTTTGTTTCATTATGATTAATTGCTTTACTCTATTCAATATTCTCTTTCAACTGATTTTATAATGTTCTGTCTTTGCTTTGATTTTGTTATATCTAATTGACTAAACATCTATTGTGAAGATAATGAAATATACTATGGCACCTATTACTGTTATCCTGGTAACCTGCTATGAAGTTCTGTAACAAATTCACTGCACTGTCTCAACTGGCTTTGTTCTGTCTTGTTCTGTTGTATTTCTACTATCTTCAAAAAAAAAAAAGACAAAATTAGTGGGTGTTTCTACTTTAAAAATAGAAAATGACAAAACATTGATGAAAAAACCTAGAGAGTACAGAAAGAAATGTACAGGGCACCATGTTTCCAGCAGAGAGGACTCACTAGAGCTAAGATGTCAGCTGCCCTCATGCTGAACTATAGGTTTAATACAATCTCAACCAAAGGCCCAGCAGATTTTTTTCAAGGTACAGACAAGGCAATGATAAACTTTATGGGAAGATAAAAGGTTTAAATAGTTAAAATGATTTTGAAAGAAAATTAGGGGATTTGTACTATAAAATTTTAAGCTTTACCATAGCACTGGCAAAGGATACACACATAGATCAAAAGAATAAAGTCTTCTGGAAAAGAAAGGAGAACCACACAAATATGGTCAAGTGATTTTTGACAGAAGGTACAAAGACAAATCAATGGAGGAAGGGTAGCCTTTTTCTTTCTAACAGCTGGGGCTGTTAGAGGTCCATACACAAATCAATCAATCAACAAGCCAACCAACCCTCAATCTGTACTTAAAAATTTTCTCAAAATATTTCATAGACCTAAGCAGAAAATATAAAAGCCTATAAACTCCTAGAAGAAAACATTGAGAGAGTCTTTATGGCCATGGGTTAGACAATTAGTCTTTACATATCATACCAAAAATCAAATTATAAAAGAAAATCGATACATTAAACTTCATCAAAATTAAAGACACGTGCTATGTGGAAAACCTTAAGAAAATGAAACACAAGCTACTGATTCAAAGATAATAGCTATATTTCATAGACCCAGCAAAGGATGTGGATCCAAATGTACAAAGAACTCATAAAACTCAGCAATAGAGTATAAAAGCCTAATTTTAAAAATAGGCAAAAGATCTAAGTAGACATTTTACCAAATAAGCACATGAAAAGATATGCCATTTAGAAAACACAAAATAATAAATCATAATGAGATTATTACCACACATCTGCTAGAATGGCTAAAACAAAATACCTGACAGTGCCAATCAAAGTTCTCCTGCACTGCTGGCAGAGTACCTCTAAAGGTATAGCCATCCTGGAAAATGTTTCATTGGTGATTTCTTTTAATGTTAACTTTACTTCCCATGTGGTCTAGCAGTCTTACTCCTAAGCATCTGTCTTAATTATTTTTCTCTAGTTGCTTAGACAAAATACTTGACTCCCAAAATTAAGGAAGGAAATGTTTATTTAGCTCACAGTTTGTGAAGGTTTCAGTCCACAGTCAGCTTGCTCCAAGGCAGGATGACATGGCACAGGGACAACAGTTCAAGGAGGCAGAAGACAGCAAAAGCAGCAATAGCAAAAGGGGAAGAGAGCAAGCCTCTTTTCCTCCCTTATAGTGTAAAACAGGCTATCCATCCTTGGGTGGGTGTAGCACTCACACCAGCTCTGTGCCCTCTTCTTGCACAAGATAAGTGAGGCCCCTGGCTCCCTGCTGAGTAGCTTAATTAAACCTCTAAGCTTCTCAAATTCAACAATATATCAACCATTACAATATATTACAACTTCACAATATATCAACCATTACAGTACTTATCCTACAGAAATAAAACAAAAATGTTCACACAAAACTTTGCACATGAATATTGCACATGCTGTGTTAAAGAAGCCAGTCTTAAAAGTTTACACATTTTGTAATTCCATTCAAATGATGCTCTAGAAAAAGGAAAACTACAGATCAACAGTTGTCAAGGGTGAGGGGAGGGAAAGGATTGTGCTGGATGACACAGAAGAATCACAGGAAGATTTTGGGGAATGATATAATAGTTCTTGATCTTTTTTGTGGTAGTAATTACACTAATATACACACTTTATAAATTTATAATATATGCACTAAAATAGTGAAATTTCATGTATATAAACTTAAAAATAATAGCTAGGAGTGAATGGGAAGCAGGGTTGTGTCGGGTTTGTTGGGCTGGTAGACTCATACCTTCCTTCCTCTGGTGTGGAGCATATCTTATTTCAAAATGATAAATTTCCAGTGGGAATTTCTAGGCTCACAAAGTTTTACACATGCATAAACTCAAATTTGAAACTCAATCATAGTAATTCACTAACATTAACACTGGAGCCAAAAGTCATTCTTGATTAACTAAATTCAAATGCAAAAATTTAAAGTTCTCTCAATGAACCTTTGTTTTTCCCCCCAAAATTGGAAATCAGACAATAACATTGAAATTAATCTTTTCTGTAGTTCTATCAACTCCAATAGTAATTGTTGACAGACAGATGGTAACTTCAAAGGGACTGCAGGCAAATAAGCTCTGTCTGATTGCTACCAAGCATCAACAGAAAGAACCACTACGTATGGATGCATATCCTAGGCAAAATCCAAAACTCGTGGTACCTATCTCCTGTCTTCCATGTTTGCCATCTTTAATAACAGTCGCACTGCTATTTTAGTGATTTTCTACTATAAAACTGGTACTCTGAATAAGGTTTGAAATTTTTATTTTTAATTGGAAAATCATAATTGTGTACATTTATGCTGTATGACAGAATCTTTAATAGAAATATACAATGCAGAAAGATTCAATCCAGCTAATGAAGATATCTGTCATCTCATCAACTTACCTTTTTTGTGTCCTCGAGGAGTAGACTTTGATTGACACCTTACAGCAGTTTATTTCCAATTGAGGAAACTGAAAGGCTTTTCTTTGGCATGGTAGAGAAGCAAGAGCAGAAAGAGGAAAAAAGGAAAAGAAGCCTTCATTGCAGGCGTGGGAGGTCTGCAGCAGAGTGCAATATCCCTTCAAGACAGACAAAGAAGTAGAGGGCTTTTATTAGGTTTGACAGAGGGTGGAGCTTGAAGGGGCGGGCAGAATGACGCAGTGACAGCTGATTGGGGGAATGTTGGTGCGCGCGAAAATCTGGGAGTTCAATTTCAGCTTAGAAGATGAACGTGGAAGTCAACATTAGAGGGACACCCTGTGGCTCCAGGGTCCATCGCCATGTTGGGCAGGTGCCACACTGAGCCTGGCAGAGCTTCACAGGGGCGGAACCCAGCAGAAACCACTCACTAATAACACAACTCAATAAATGATGGATCTAACTTGTAGTTACTGTTCTACAATTCTCTCCCTAATCCTAACTTCTCCAGTAAAAAAACCCCCAAAAATCTCTGCTTTGCATTGTCTTTCTAATGTATTTAACAGTTTAAATAGTTCAAAACTAGGACGGAAAAGCAAATCAAGTACTCACAGTATATATTGTTTGCATGTCAAAAGCTTCTGTGTGGTTATAAATGGAAGCGGTGAATACCATTAGATTTGGGGGTGAGCAGTCTGAGTGAGGCTGGGAGTGTGACTCAGTGGCAGTGTTTGCCCAGCTCCAGGGCAACACCAAAAAGGAGAGAGGGAGGGAGGAAGGAGGGGAAGGAGAGAGGAAAAAGGAGGTAGGGGAGAAAGATATACTGAGATTGTAAAAAGCAAACTGGATTAGAGGCATGCCAGGACCCTAAGCTACTTTCTTCTACCCTTTAAGCATTAACCTGCCTCGGGGAAACATTCTCTCTGCTTTAGGATGTTAAACAGATTGCCAGAATTATCACTGATTCCCACTACAGGGTCTCCGCTGCCGTGTTCTTTTGCTGTCTTGTCACATGTTCCCTCACCTTCAGCTGCCACAGAACCCCACATTCCCAGAGGAGGGGGTCACAGGCTTGCTAAAAATATTATTCAGAATAAATATGTATTATATGCCACATATACAGTATTTTAAATAATATATGTTATTTTAAAACAAGGATCTGCGTGAGGCAGGAAGATTATAAATTTGAGCCCAGCATGGTCAACGTAAAAGATTTAGTAATAAGCTACCTCAAAATAAAAAATTACAAAAGGGCTGGTGCATATCTTAGTGGGAAGGCCCAGGGTTCACTCGCCAGTAACAAAAAAAGAAAAGAAAAGAAAAGCCCAATAAAACAAAACAAATACCAAGCATTTACAAATGGAAATATCTTTGTCAATTTTTAAAATACAATGTTTTATAAGCACTGAGAGACAAAAACCAGGCACCAAAGTGACTAAAGAATTTTCTTCTCTGTAAAGTGCTACTACTTGGGAAAAAATCCACTTGTAAATGTTCAAAGGTGTTAAAGTGATGGCTCCTCTGAAAGGCACGGATGGCTATTACACAGCCTCCACCCCCTTCTGGGTCCCTCTGCTCTACCTCAAAGCTCCAGAGCACTGCTGTCTCCCACATGCCTCCTACAGAGCTCTTCTACAGAGCTCACAGTAACGCTCTTATGACCAACTAATATATCCGTTTATGAAAATTTAAGAAATAACTTCAACTCAACTGTAATCCAATATGGAAACTGAAAAGAAAAAGCCATTGGCTATATTGTTGGAAGACAAATATCACAAGTTGGCTTAAATTGTTATAGCTTCATGACTTTTACAAGTCAAACAACTACCAAAGGTTAAAAGTATGTATCAGCTGAAACTCCAAATAGGATGCTTTTCTCTCCTCAAAGCAATAAAACATATTAAAACAACCTAATTTGAGCTACAATGAACTATAGATTTATATTGTTTACAATTAAAATCTTAAGCCTCTTGCCTACATACGTTTGCTAACTCTCTCCTATTAAAAAGACTAACCACTTGTTCCTCAGTGAAGACATATATCTTAATCTATCTCTGTTCTGATTTTCCTGCTGGTATCTCTCTTGACCTTTATTTTAAAGAAACAAAAGAAAACCAAACCAAAGAAAGAAAGAAAAGAAAACTTTCCTTTTCTAAAAGCACAGCACATTCAGTGTTTGGAGTCCTGCCATTTAACATTTGGATATCTCTCAAGTTGAAATTCAACTTGGTGAAATGTGCTTTGCTTAAACAATTTTTAAACCAAATAAGAAACAAATTTGTTCTTATAGTTGCATATTTATTTATTTTTTCTCACCTCTGTCCTCAAGCTACAATTCTTTGAAGTCAGTTATTTTTTCTCAAGCTGAACTCTTGTATGTCAGAGGCAATAACTGAGCTACTAAGTATTTCTGCCCAACCCTCCTCTTACCTGGGAGAAAGAAAAATACTTAGAGGATGCATGCAACTCATTTTCACTTAGCTGAAAACCTTCTACCACAATCAAGCCACAAAAGATTTAACCAAAACAACAAAAATCTTCAGAAGAAACACTGCTTTAACAAAGTCTCCTTAATTTTCAAAGAATGCAAAAACTGTTAACAGAACAATTTCATCACTAAATCTCACGCTAAACCTCCTAACAGTCATGATAGCAAAATCAACTGCTTGGAATGTAACAAGGATTTATTTTAGGAGGGCGTGTGAACAAATGTTTGATTGGTTCAAAATGTACTAGTTAAAGATTAATACCAATCTAAACTCCGTATTCAAGATATAGGAGGGCAGCCAAAACAAAAGTACAAACTCCAACTAAATGTTCCAGTGATCAAACACCATTAACTTACAGCGTTCTAATGTCAGAACAGTCTCAGTTCTCGTACTCGGCATCGCATTGCTGGTCATGGGGCAACGGTCTCTCTTCCATTTCATTTAGCAGGACAGATCGGGGAGAGGGACTGGGAAATACCAGCACTGAATTTGCTGGAATACACTCTACTGGCCCATGATATACAAAGCCTTTTGGTTTTGTAAACTCAAAAACAAGTGAAGAGACTCGAACAAACTGCTATCACAAATCCTTTCTGACTTTAACAACTGTATCTTCTCATGGAGCGTGAGCCACCTGATGGAGGCATTGAGGGAGAGGGACACAAAGGTATTTTGCTAGGGACTGAGGCAGTGGGCTGCATGGCAGGGAGAGTGATCTGCTGATGGAGTTTAGGAGGGGCTGGAAGGCACAGATCGAATGTAAGCAGCCAGCAGAGCACAGCTGGGAAAGGCCAGCAAAGACTAGCTCATCCACAAAGCCAGGAGACCCTCAGGTGTGGGGACAGGACAGGAGAATGTAAAAGACAACTGATATTTAAGGCCTGGGGTCAGAAATTTTAAAAATGAAGGAAATCCTGATATTGGAGAGAAAGGATTGGGGTTTAGATTAACACCACCAACAAATACTTTTCAGCAGCTTTAGGTTCAGAGAAAAATTAAAGGGAAAGTACAGAGTTCCCATATATGCTTGGTGTGGCTTTTTTTTTTTTTTTTACAAAGGATGAGTCAATATCAACTAATTATCTATGAACTGGGTACATGAGGGTCACCCTCTTGTGTTAACACATCCTTGGAGTTTTGTAGAATGTCATATATCCACCACTGCAGCATCACAAAGAATCACTCACTGTGCGTGCTCTCCCATCCACTCTCCCTCCTCCTAGATTCTGGCAACACTGACCTTTTTCCTGTCTCCAGAGTCTCACCTTTCCCAGTGTCACGCAGTTGGAATTAATCAGTAGCCCTTCCAGGCCTCACCTTTTAGATGGCCATCTGGCCTAATAGACGTCCTTGTTTTCCACTGGGTTGGATCAGTACATGTGTGGCTTATCTGAATGATAAGAAGTTAATAAACTGCAGTATCATTGATGCATTTTAGAAGGAATCTTAGGAATTTTAAACATACACATCAACCATTTAAAGAGTTCAAATAGGCTAGATTGTACCATAGTTCAGACCAGCACCCTACTAAGAGTGATTCATTGGTGGCAGAAAGACCCGGTTCAAACCCAGAGCCTTCCTTCAAGCTCTGACCCTGAGCAAGCTAACCCTGAAACCTCAGGGGTTCTTACCAATGTATTTTGGGAATAATATCATATTCCTTAAAGGTGCACTGTATGGACTGAGGTGATATGCCTAAAGCACTTACCTCAAAGATGGTCACTATTCATGTATCAAGATTGGTGGTTTTCTAGCACTGAAACTAGCCAGGATTATGAGGGCTCAGATGTGAAGTTTTTTCAGACTCATACACAGGAAATAGTTGTTTGAGGCAAAACATTGTGATTGGTAAGAAACGTTTTTATTTCCTGTAAAATAATGACTTGGATAAACTACGAATCTAAAAATCAGTGACCATTCATACCGAGTCACAGTTCGGTAATATTTGAGAAGCACTCTGGCCCCACTGTAGTTCTCACTAGCTTTTCCTTGCCTAATTTAATAGATACTACCACACTCCCATAGTTTGGTTTCTCTCTTTCTTTTTATTCGTGACAGGGTTTTGGTAAGTTGTTCTGGTTGAGCTCAAACTGGGAATCCTCCTGCTTCTAAAGTTTGGTTTCTTTAGAGACTGACAACAATAAGCTCAATCTCTTAAAAGTCACCAATAAAGGAAGCAGTTTAAAGGTTTTGATTTCAGGTCAGTACAGGGAGGGGTCATGAATGTATGAAGACTGAGGTTCCTATGGGTTTTTATGTTCTTCGAGTACTCAAAAGCTTTATATGAAGTGTCAGTACCTCTGTACTGCAACTCTGTCTCTGGAAGACGAAGCACTGTCTTGGAATAGGATTGGTGGCCCTCTTTTTTAAATGAGCAATCTTGTCTTCTGCCTAATAGTGCTACTAGTCAAGTTCTAATAAAGGTTCCATCTTCACATAATTTTTGTCTCTGATACAGAAAATGAAAGGAGAATGAAAAGACTCCATCTCCAAGTTATCTGAAACATAGTACATTCTTGGACTAGGGATTTATATGAAAGGAGTATTATAAATCATCTATATAGATGTATTAATTTAAGAAAATTTGGTGTGTGTGTGTGTGTGTGTTGTTAGGGACTGAGCCTAGGGCCTCATACATGCTACACACGAACTACATCCCAACCCAAGAACAATACTTCCTTAGCATAGTTCCCAATTCTAGACTGGAAAATTCCTCAACAACAATTTCAATTAATGTTCAACAAAATAAATAAAGAAACAAAATGAAATGAAGAAACTTAAGAAAATTAATTATTTAAATATAGTCAATATTAAAAAGCAGCTTTTTACGGAATCCAAATAACTTTAAGAGATGCAAACTTCTTAGCAGCTCCCGAGAACTGACTGTGGGAAGGGAGTTACTATTCACTCTGCACTGCCTGTCTACCACGGCAGAGCGCAGAAAATACATCTCTCGTGTTTGGACTGTGAACTAACCCACCTCTGTTCGCACAGAATACTGTGAAATAAGGATGAGGAATTCCAACAGAAACTGGCAAGCGCTACAATAGATGTAGTTATAAGGTATAACGGGCCTTATTTTCCCCACTCAACATTATTACCCAACATGTTCTGATGTTACTGTGCAGTCTTTCTGTCCATCATTTGTCATGCCTGCCTCACACTCCATTCACTGGTCAATGAGATTAAATACAGTAGCCGTTTGTGTCATTTCCGGCTCTCCAGTAATAAGTGATGTTGTGATAGACATGTGGTATTTACTGTACCTGACATTATTTCCTTAGGCGAAGTTTAAAGAGATCCAGATCTTTAGAGATATAGATAGGTATCTCAAACTGGGGTTCTCACAGGGAGCACAGCCACCAGTGTGGCTGCGGATGCCCAGCTCCTTATAACTGCAAGAGGATCCTGATTCTTACAGCAGAGAACAAGTCCCTGCAGGGCCTTTATGTAAGTACTTGTGCTGCATTTTATTAAAGGAATAGGTAAGGAAGGCAGCTAGCTGGTTTCTGTCACCTATGGGACTGAGACTGTCGGGAAGCTTTTCATTTTTACTTTTCTGTAAACTGGCTATTCCTGTTCTTTGTCCACACAACTACTTGGTGTATTGTATTTTATCTGTAAACTTGCATGCATATCACCTGATCTTTTTTCACTCTTAGCATGACGTCTTCAGCTTTTGGAGAAGCTCTGAAAACCAACCTCCACGCTAGCACATCCTAGTATGAGTAGATGGTCTGGGTGTTCATCTTTGTGCACGCCATTCTTCCTTCTTTCTTTAGAATCACAGTTTAGAACTTTCTCTAATTTCTCAAAAAATCAGACACATCCAAGATTTATTTTGACACTATCTTACATATAATCTGTTACTTGGCTTTTTGTTGCTATGACAACATATCAAAGAAGATCAACTTAAAGGTGTAAAGATTAATTTCGAGTCACAGTTTCAGAGGATTCCATCCATGGTCACTGGGCTCCATTGTTTACGGGTCTCCGTGAGGCAGGTCATCATGGCAGGGGCCGTGCAGCAAAGCACAGCTGCTTACTCATTGCAGCTGGGAAGCAATGAGAAAGGAAGCAAGACAGGAGATGGGTTGGATGGGGATCACTCCAATGATCTGCCTCCTCCATGAGTGAGCAGCTCC
Source organism: Hydrochoerus hydrochaeris (assembly GCA_004027455.1). Taxonomy (NCBI): domain Eukaryota; kingdom Metazoa; phylum Chordata; class Mammalia; order Rodentia; family Hydrochaeridae; genus Hydrochoerus; species Hydrochoerus hydrochaeris. The sequence goes on from PVLA01001243.1 coordinate 215,445, forward strand.
ACCATCTCCATATCCCATTAAGTCATGAATTATTCTATTGATGAAATCACAGTTCTCATGGTCCAAACACTTCCTAATACATCTAAACATTGCTTCCCTGGGGCTACACCTTCAGCACACAAGCTCTTGGGGCACGTTTCAGTTCCAAACCATATTACGCCCAACTCTTCTTCTATTACATCTGGAAGGTGTTCTTGTTCCAATAAGATTAAAACTTCCACTGAAAACCTAGAGTCTATGCTCTTTCCCAGTCCTTTCACAGCAAGCCTCAATCCACTCTACAGTGATGTTCACCATAGCAACGGACAGGTAGGAGAGGTCATCCTGCATCTACCTTCTGTAACAAGTCTCAACTTTCTTAATGCATATCCCATCAATAAAAATATTCTAGACACACATTTGTTTACTTGCAAATGACAAATGTCTACTGAATTTAGCAGAGTGACTCTACTAACACAGCTTTGGTCCCAGACTCCCCAGAATTCTTTTTTCATTTTTATTTATTTAAAGAGAAACAAAAGCATGTAAAGGGTAGAGATAATACAGAATTTCAAAAAAAAGAGATAAACAATAAGAAATCACTAGTTGATAAATTACATATTGTCCTCTTAGTTGTTCAAGTTACAAAATTAAAGCATACAAAGTAGATATTCAAACAGTCAGAGTGTAAACAGCTACGCATGCACGAATCTCTCTATATATATTTCTACCCTTCCTGTATTAGAGGGAAAAACAAAACTTAGCAAGACAAAACAAAACAAATTCCTATAAAAACATGAAACCAAAAAGTCATACAAAATCACAGTACAAGGTGATCTACAATGATTACTGTGCTGTTTCTTATTATCTTCAATAGAATTGTCTATATCATCAGGCATAATTGAACATAACAGTATAACTGAATATAGCAGTACATAACAATATTAGTAAAAATAAAACATTGTAGACAGTATAAAACTTCAAAGGCAGGTAATAATCAAACCATAGAGGATATTCTAGTGAATCTTGTCATCTTCAGTGCAGTTGCCTGTACTCTCAGACTTGATACTATCAATCATAACAGCTTTGAATAAAATCTATCAATACAAAACAACAATCTAACAAGCCAGATTCGATGGCAATCAGTCATGGTAAAACAGTGTAAGTTTTAGAGAGCTTTAGATTAAGTTAATAGGAAATTAAGGATGATTACCGTACTATATCCTATTATTTTCGGGATTACTGTCTGTGCCCTCAAATCTAGTTCAGGTAGAATGACTGGAACAGAATATAATACATCTAAGCAGAGTGGTGTGAGTAATGTGGGTTTTAAATCCTGGCGCACTATTAACAATATTGTTTATCAAGGCTATGTATGTTAGAGATTCTAGCCATTCTTCTCTGCCTCATTTCTGCTATGCTATTTTTCTGCCTTTGTTTGTCTAGTTTTCTCCTTCATTCTACTGCCTGCCCCACTCATTGAGGCCTTTCTGCCACTGTTCCTAAAATCCTGCTATTTTTTTTTCTCTCTCTCTAGAATGTCCTTCAGTATTCTCTGTAGGGTTGGATTGGTGGTCACAAACTCACCCAGTTCCTCTTTGTCATGGAAGCATCTTGTTTCTCCATTAATTTCGAGTGACAGTTTTGCAGGATACATCAATCTAGGCTGGAGGTTATTTTCTTTCAGGACTTGGAATACTTCGCTCCAAGCTCTTCTTGATCTGATGGTCTGTGTCAAGAAGTCAGCTGTGATTCTGATGGGTTTACCTTTACAGGTAATCTGTTTCTTTTCTCTAATGGCTTTTAATATTTTTTTATATTGAATTTCTGGTATCTTGATTATTATATGTCTGGGTGTAGATCTGTTTTGGTTGTAGGTGGCTGGAGTTCTGTATGCCTCACATAACCGAATGTCATTTTCTTTTCCCATGCTTGGGAAGTTCTCCTTAATTATTTCTGTGAATAGCCTTTGTAATTCACCTGTATGTATTCCTGCTTCTTCGTTCATGTTTCTTATTCTTAAATTGTAGATTCTCTTGTCATCTTTTAGCCTTTGTATTGTTACTGCCTATTTCCTTGTTATTTTTAAGAGATCTTTCCTTTCATGATCACACATTGAAAACTTGTCTTCCAATTTTGATAGTCTATCCTTAGTTTCTTTTAAGGCATTTTGCCAGCTTTCAATGGAATTTTTAATTTCCTGGTAGTCTCTTTGAATCTGCTTCATGTATTCTATATTTTCTTTATATTCTTTATCGAATGTTTCTCTCCTTTTTTTCTGTTCCTCCCTTCTTCCATCTGTATGTTCTTGAGAGATGCTTCCTGGGAGCATTTTTTTTATTACTCTACTCATATCTTGCTTTGCCTGATTTAATATTTCAGTTTTGAGTTCATCTACAAGGTCCCGAAGATATTTCTTAATGTCCATTGAAGCCATGTCTCATGTTATGTGTTTGCCGCCCTCAGTCTCCCTTGTTTTCCCTCTCCTGGATCAGTGCTGTCAGGATTCTGGGCTGGGGGCCTCCTCCTGCCTCTCTCTCCTGTCATGGCCCTGGCTTCCTCCACACAGGTTACAGTGCAGGTCCCAGCCCCCTTCCCTGTTGGCCATGTTTCCTCTGAAGCATGCTGGCAAAGGACCTCCACCCTCTCCTGACTGCTTCTGTCACTGAGGTATAAGCAGCGGCTGCATATGCCTGCCCCTCCCCACCTGGCCAGCCAAACTTCAGGGGCCTTCACCCAATTAGTGCGTGCTAGGCGCAGGGAATCAATTTGGCATGGCTCACTGGGTTCCAGCCAGAGGTGCAGCCCAGTCCAAGCAAATCCCACAAATCTGCTCTGGGGAGGAAGCAACCAACTGAAGTCACTGTTGCTCCCAGTTCAGGCTCCTCCTGCCAGATTCCAACATGTCACCCATTTGGTTGCACCCTTCCCCTGGGCTGGGGTCTCACTCCCAGCACTGACCATGGATTAATGAAGGTCCCTTTGCCAGCTCCGCTTTCTGTTGGGCTCACCAACCCCCGACTTCAGCGCTGTTCTGGTTCCTGTGAGTGGCAGCAGGAACGAATTTGAGAGGCTTTGCCGGCAGGTGCAGACTCAAGCTGGCACAAATTCAGGCCATTGCAAACTTGGTGGGTCGCAGCAAAAAAGCTGTGTCCCATATTTTTTAGCCGTTTCAGTTGTAGTCCCAAAGTATTTGATGAGCTTTTTTACGTTTTAATTTCTTCCTGTGTCAAGAGGATCCATCTCCCTCTGTCTGGGTCTCTCCAGGGTGTTTTATTATGGCGTATGAGTTGTTTCTCCTGGGAGGCTTTGTATTTTGTTGCTCACTGATCGGCCATCTCGACTTCCAACTCCCTCCCCAGAATTTAAAAGCCTACTTATTACCAGCTGTATTAGCAAGTTACAACATGGCTCCCTACTTCATCTGTAAAAGGGGGATGGTAACAGCACTCACTAAAATTTTTATAAAGATTAATATATACATATATATATAAAGCACTTAAAACAGTGCATGACACACAGAAAGAGCAACACAAGTGTTTGCTGCCATGCATTAATTCTGTTTTTAAAATTCGCTTTTTAAGTAGTTTTTGCAGAAAAATTGAGCAGGTGTAAGTTTCCCATATACCCCAGTTTCCATATGTGCTCATCCTCTTCCATTATCAGCAACCCACACCAGAATAGTACAAATTTGTGTAACTGGCGAAGCTTTATTGACATATTGTTACTACCCAACTCCACAGTTTACATTAAGAGCTCACTCTTGACACTGCACATTTCATGGGTTTAGACAGATAGGTAATGACAGGTGTTTACCACTGGAGCACACCATGGGGCTATCTCGCAGCCCTAAAAGTCCTTTCTCCTCTGCTTACTCTTCCCTCACTCTCCCAACCCCTGGCAACCACTGATCTTCTCATGACCAATGTCCATTTTGCCTGTTCCCAAATGTCACACACTTAAGAATCAAACAGCAGGCAACCTGTCCTGACTGGCTTCTTCCACTTATGTATTTGTTTTTTCCATGGCTTTTCATAGCTTGGTTCTTTTTTAGTAATAAATAATATGCCATTATCTGGATGTACTATAGTTTATCTATTCACCTACCAACAGATATCCTGATTGCATCCAAGTTCAGGCAATTGTGCAACAAACTGCTATAAACATCTTTGTGTGGGTTGTGAGCGTGTGTGTGTGTACACACATGTATGTGTATGCAGATCTAAGATTTCAACTTAGTTTGGGTAAACACCAAGGAGCACTATTGCTGGATTATTTTGTGTGTGTTTAGTTCTATGAGAAGCTGTCAACTTGTCTTTCAAATCGCTGTACAATTGTGTGTCCCCATCAGCAGTAAATGAGAATGTATGAGGTTCTCATCCTCATTGGCATTTGATTTGGTCACCGCTTTGGATTTTGGCTGTTCTCATAGTTGTATGCTGAGGTTTCTCACTGTTGTTTTAATTTGCATTTCCCTAGTGATACACGATGTAGGTAATCTTATATGCTTATCTGCATCTATGTGTCTTCTTTAGTGAGATGTATGTGTCTCTCTTTGGCCCAGTTGTTTTCTTATTGAGTTCATTAAGAGCTCTTCATGTATTTTCTGAAGCAATCCTTTATTAAATAAATCTTTTGCAAATACTTTCTCCCATTCTGTCACTTATCTTTTTAGTCTCTTTACACTGTCTTTCACAAAGCTGAATGCTTTAATTTTAATAAAGTATATTTTATCAATTATTCTTTCCATGGGTCATGCCTTTGATGATTATCACCTGGATTTTCTCCCATGTTATTGTCTTAGTTACTTTTGTCATTACTGAAACAAAATATCTAACATCCAAAGTTAAAAGAAGAGAGGTTTATTGTATTTCACAGTTCACAGAGCTTTCATTCCATAATCACCAGGCTCTAACACAGGGTGGCATGGCAGAGGAGTATCACAGAGTGGGCAGGAGGCAGCAGGGGACAAGCAGGAACCCTCCTGTCCCTTAGATCCTATCCAGGCTGCCTACCCTGAGGGTGGGGCAGCCTTAATCCCAGCAGCACACATCCTAGGTCCAGGCACCTCTGAAATGCCCCATCTGTGACTGCAGGGACACCCAGGTACAAACCGTAACACTTATTCTCTAGGAGTTTTATAGTTTTGTGCTTTGCATTTATTTTGTATGCATTCTATGAAAAGTGTAAAGTCTACATCTGGATTCGTTTAAGCACATGGATGTCCTTTGTTCCAACACCATTTGTTGAAAACACTATTTTTTCTCCATTGCATTGTCTGTGTTCCTTTATTAGTGATCAGCTGACTGCATTTGGGGGGGTCTATTTTGGGGCTTTCAAATCTGTTCCACTGATCTGTTTGTCTTAGTTTACAGTAAGTCTTAAAGTTGGATAGTTCCATTTTCCCACTTAATTTCCCTTCAAAACCACACTGGCTATTCTGGGTCTTTTGCCTCTCTACATAAACTACAGAATCAGTTTATCAACATACACAAAATAACTTTCTGGGACTATTTCTAGTATTACATTGGATCAAGTTAAGAAGAACTGACATCTTGGTAACATTAAGTCTGTCTGACCATGAACACAAACTCTTTCTATTTGTTTAATTCTTTGACTTCTTTCATCAGAGTTTTGTAATTTTCTTCATATAGGTCTTCTATACATTGTTAGATTTATACCAACATACTTCATTTTGGGGATGTTAATATAAATGATGCTATATTTTAATTTCAGATTCTGCTCGCTCTTTGCTGTTTTATAGGAAGTGATAACCTTTTGTATATTAACTGTTAAGCTGCATCCTTGGCATAAATGCTAATATTATCTACATTTTTGAATAAACAAGAAAGTTTTGAGGTCATAAATAAGAGAACACATGTTCTAATATTTTCTTTCCACTTTCCAGTAGTTTCTGTTGGGTGAAATCCAAATAGGATGCATAGACTTGTACCAATGGTCAATATGTTTCTACTAAATTCAGTATTGAGATAAATACAGGCCGCTGCTTTCTGAGGAAAGAGAGTAGCATTTATGAACTGCCTACCAGGTGATAAAGTGTTCACGTGCCGGCAGTAAGAAACGCACTGGCAGTGAACTCAATGTGCCTATAGATGGTGTGGGGACAGGGGTAGCAAGCTGACAGAAAACAGACCAGTGCCCTTTCTCTAGGGCTTTCAGGCTACTTTCTATACAGTTCTTAGCCTAAAAATGGGTCAAAACCTCTGAGCTATGCAGGAGCTTGAAAACCTGCATCCTCTTATCATCATGGAAAACTCAGTCATGTCCTGATGCTGAACTGGCTCTCCTGCCTGTTCCTGCCTGCTGGACGGCAGTGTCCACAGCCTGTAATGCCACCGATATGACTCTTCTGAAACCCCAAGGCCAGCGTGGTGCCGGGTACACAGAAGGTGCCTAATTAAGGTTTTGTTAAATAGTAAGGCTCTACATACTTTTATAGCCAAGACCTCATTGTGTAACTAAAGACAGTTCCTGAAAAAGTGTGCAGGCTGCTGAGCAGAGGGGCAATGGGGGGGTGCTGAGAAGGATCAGGGGAGAAGTTGGGTCACCAGCACAGTCTGTGGAACCGAGTGGATGCTCAGTGAGTATTTCCTGAATGTGTGAAGTCTAAAAGGTAAGGAATAAATTGGTGCGCGGGAAGGACGCTGAAGTTCCCAGCCTAGTGACTGGGTATCTACTCCTGTGTGTCTGATTCCTACCTCCATCACCTCAGGGACAGGAAAGGTGGAACCGAATGTCTTGGGAAGGTTTGGGAGCAAAACCTCTGACCAGTTCTACAGCTCCCCACACTGATTACTAAAGAGGGCATCTTGTTTTTTAAAGAAACCACCTTAGGAAATCCACATGTAAAACGCAAATGCCTATCATCTCCCTGCTCCCTTCTGCTCTTATCAGCAGAGTCATTGCTACGATCTCACAGCAGCACCTGGCCATCCCTCAGGGAAGTCCATGCTGAGTGTTGGGGAGCCGGACTGGGCTGAGTGAACTCCCTGTGTGTCTGGCTTCCTGAGTGGCTTTGGAAATCCCCCTGAGCAAGTTAAGTGCTATTTCCAGGATGCACTGAGGTGATGTCTGTAAATGAATTGGCCACACAAATGCCCCACATTCATTCATTCATTCATTCATTCATTCACTCACTGGACAAATATCTGTCAGGTGCTTCCCTGTGGTGGGTCTTGCTCTAGGCACACGCTCAGGCTATGAGCCAGCAGGACCTCTGTGCCTAAGGGACTACAGTGACCTTGGTTCTGACAATACCTCATGGCCCCAAGAGCTCGCACTGTACAGGCTGACTCCCCAAGCACCAAGGATGGGGTCTTTTGCGTGACATCAGCAGGGTTCCCTGTGGGGTCTCCAAGAAGAGATGGTCCATCCAAGGGGTAGTGATGGACAGCTGGGCATGAGGGCTGGTGAGGGAGATAAGGACCCAACCACGCTGTCCTATAGAGCTGTATTAAGGACAGAAACTAAAGAGTCATAAGTGATCGAGCACAAGACATTGATGAGGGGGAGACTGACATTGCTGGACTGTGAATGGTGCCTTTCTGGGAAGAGGGCACGGAGGAGGAAACCAGATCTGTTACCCATCACTGGGGGAAAGGTGGTAGGTGGGTGGGAGGCTACAACGTTCCAAGTCAGAGCTGAGCATTTAACATGTGAAACAGTCCACAGAGGTGCAGAGTCTGCTCTCTCACACGGGCTCAGGCTCGGAAAAGACACCGGGCAGCAGCAGAAGTCTCTCCTGTGTCCTGGCTGTGCCAAGAAGAGAAGGTGAGACTGAGCAGATGCGAGCCTGGGGTTGGGCCTTGAATTTCTCCTGCACATAGTCGCCATACAGGGAAACGCCACAGTCAGGGAGCTGCCCCAGAACAGGACGGCTGCTTCAATGACCAGCTCCTCCATCTGCACGCAATGCTCTACGAGTCAAGGCTACCACCAAGGTCAGTTCCTGCTTTGATGTTCTGGGATTCAGCAGCGTCATGGGACATTTGGAAAAAACCACTCTGCTCAAGTCTTGGGACCAGGACCCAAGGTTCTAGCTAACATTTTCTGACAGCACCCATCAGCGCAGATGCCTCTACCCTATGGAAGAGCATCCATTCAGGTGGAAAGGAAGGCCACCCATATGATGTCATTTCCTGTCACAACTCCACATGAATGCAGAAGGCCTGGCATCCAGTCAATCTCCACCACCACAAAAGTCATTAAAAAGTTTAAGAACAAAATAAAAGTCACTTAAAATGATCTGAATTTCACATTAACTTTTTTATTTTGGGGAATAACTTGTGATTTAAAAAAAATATATCCTGACAAATCGTTTGCTACTTCAGATCATGCCATATGCTCAGGCCACACAAAATCATTTTTAGGTTGCATTGTACCCACAATTAAAGGATTAGAAGGCCAATTTTAAATCAGGCATGATTAATTGAACTAAAACGGATTGTGATTTTGTTATCTTGGACACCAACAGTGTAAGAATTCACACATAAGTCCAAGTGGTCACTGACTACCTCCCCCACTCCTTTGATTGTCCCCAGCAAGTGGCAGCGGCTGTTGGCATTTAATGACCATTTGAAGAAATCCCTATGGTGTTTTGTTATTTATTTGTTAAGGGCAGTAAATCTGCAAATCTCAAGGTACCATGGCAAACCTAATAGTGATGCCTAATTTATCAAGTACTGTAGTAAGTTCAATCACCACCATCTAAGTTTAGTAAAAGCTACACCATGACATAGGAGAATTCACAGTTGTTTACAGGAAAGATGCTTTTCCACCACGACAAACACAGCCTTATTCACCCACTTCCGCATGCATCTTAAGCATTTCTAGAATGTAACCAAGGATGCCACAGTGGCTCAACCTGCAGAATGTAACAAGTGACTGCATTTGAGCCACACTGAGTCTCCTCTCTTTCACAGATGCACAGCCCAACTTCCTCCTGAGCCCTGAGCCCCACTTGGTAGCAACTTCAGCAACCATAGCAACCATGCTATTCTTCAAGACCCGGCAGGGCAGTGTCTCCCTGGGCAAAGCAAAGGAGGAGGGCAGTCTCCTCTCGGGTTGCACCACAATTACAGATGCATAGCTGTAGAGAATACAGAAGGGGCCTGCTCAGAACATAAAGGCTCAGACATCCAAGCAGACGGCAGTAGCAGGGAGCTGCAGGGCATCTGGGCAACCAGCACAATGTCTCCCCAAATGCAAGCAGCCCTTTTACGTGTGCAACACTGTTCTGATTAATAAAGATTTTCTTTTCTTGCACATGTGTTATGGTAGTTTGTCTTCACTTGGATTTTTCTTATACCTCACACTGAAAAGCTAAAGCCCTGTCCTATGTGTTATTTTTGCTTAGAATCAGGCAAAAATACTGTATTTAATAGTCAGTTCTTTAAATGTGCTTTATGCTTCCAACATCCAGCCCATAAAGACAGTCTCACAGTGGAGGAAATGCCAAGAGATTTGGAAATACAAAGGCTTAGGCTCCAATCTCGGTTTTTTGTCTTCTTACATCACCTTGGCAATTAACCATTTCGAACTTAGTTTCCACAGCTGTCAGATGGCCAGCACCTGCAGCTCACAGGATGCTGTAAAACTCTGAGCATTTAAAATATGTTGGCTGATATACTAGGTCACCAATAATATCATTAGGAGGAGGCCAGTCCCTGATCTATGATGATTTTCACGTCTAAAGAAAAAAAAAGCAACCTAAAATGACAGCATTGTAGAAAATTATTATGAGAAAGTAGGAAAAAGAACACAACATGAAGCTAAATACACAGAATTAACTCAAACCTGAAAGATGAAATAAATGAAGAGAATCGGGTATGGAGGGGCTCATGAGCACTGGCAGTGTTCCAGCTCTCCAAAAAGGGAAGGGGGGCTCAGGTATTCAGTATTCCTTAAGCTGCACATATGTTCTCTATGTGCTTTTGTAGCATGACATGTTTCACACACAACTGACGCCGATGGAGGCAAAAACACCAAATGTCTTATAATTCTACAAGGAAAGATTGCAAATGAAATTGAAGGTGGGACAGTGCTGTGCTGTGCTGACCTGTCCTCAGCCCAGTCTGGCTCTGAGAAGGAATCTTTCTGCTCCTTAGCCTAGAACCTCCACCCAGGAGCAAATCCAGCCACCGTACACCAGCAGCTCCGTCCACCTTTAACACATGGGCCATGTCCGCACTCAGGAAGCGGTGGAGTGCGGCACAAGGAAGTGAAATACGCGCTTTTCAGTTTGGAGGCGGAAGGGAAATTAAACTTTGGATAGTTTCTGTGTGCTTCTCCTCTCTGTAACAATTCTGAGATGGCTCTTCACTGGATCTCAGAGGTCAGAGCTTGCCCAAGAGGTAACTTAGAAAGCAGACTTTTCCGTGCAGCCTCAAAGGTGCCTTCACTTGCAATGGTGGCCTTTTTCAAATGCTGGTGGGCAAGTATGTGTGAGGCTGTGTGTTCAGAGACTGCACAGGTAACGTGCTACAGCATTAAAACTGAAGGGAGCTCAGGAAATTTTATTACCTGCAGTGTCTCTCAGGCCTCCCACAGGGAAGTGTCTCTCCTTCTAAGGCTTTGTTCTGTTTTTGAATGAGGAAAAAGAGGAGACCCAGGGATGGGACAATAAGACTTTTAATATGGTTTAAGAACAGATCTGCTCAGGGGTCCAAGAGTAAAGCTTCAGCGAGTGCTTGGCGGTCTGATCTCCAGGCCTAGCGGCATTGAGGAAAAGGCGACCAGCTGAAGGTGTGGCAGCGAGGCGTGGCTCACGTTAGCCCTGAGCTGTCATGTGAGAGCAGGAAGCAGAGAAGGCTCCTCCCAGGAAGACAGGGTGACTGTGGTATCCAGCTAGCAAATCGGAACCTCAGTCTCCTGCCAGATGGGCAAAGCTCAAATCTCCTCTGATGTCCCAGGAACACAGCCCCATTGGCCCTCCCTGTTCCATTTCCCACGGAGCAAATGGCACTTGACTCCCACTCTCTTCTGCTCGTTCTTTGGCCGTCAATCTCTGACCCCACATCCCAGAAGCTCCTCAGTTTGGGGTACTGCCTAGGACCTCAGAAATCAAGCAACTGGAACAACCCTCAGATACCCAGACACCCTGCTACTGCGGGCCTTAAGAACCATACCAGGCAAGCTCAACTAAAGGCTAAGAGCTGGAGTCTGTTAAACCTAGCAGAGGGCTTGCCAGGCTAGGGATTATGCACAGATTCTCCATAACCCTAGCTTCCTGATTTTCACTAAGGCTCTTTAACAAAGTGTCTGAGCTGGGCCACCAGGTGGTTGTGGCTCTATTTCTATCTCGGCTGCAAAAGTGTGACTCTTTCCTGGGACGTTTCTGGAACCTCAGTTTCCTTATTGGTAGAACAGATGTGACACTGTCCACCATAGTCCCTCAATTTAGATGCACTCAAACCTGAAAGATGCACTGAAGAAGAGATAAGAAAATACTCTGAAAAATTAAGCCTTACACACACATACAGCACTAAGAATCATGAAAACGTACACACTGCTTACCCAGCCCAGACAGCAGGCTGATGGACAACTGGCCCAAGAGACTGTGGAAGTGCTTCTCTGCTTTACCTTCTAACGACCTGGGAGTCCAAACATCTGTAAGGGAGCAGACTGGACTGCATGCTTAATAAGGGTAAGGTGCCCTGATGACTCACGGGCCTTTTTCACAGGGGCCGTGCAGAATCTGAAAGAAGACAGAGAGGCCCGCTCGCTCGGGATCTTCAGTCTTGCTGTTTGGTAAGAAAGGGCTAGGTTTCATTTTTCCTCATGCAGAGCTGTGAGACAGTCGATGACTTGACAACACCTCACTAAGTCTGGTCAATCAGCTGGGTGCTGGGATACACTGAGTACACGGGATGAGAAAACACTGTATTCCAGGGTCCTAGTCGCCAAAGCCGCAGCCTGCAGCCACTGCGAGCGCCATCTGCAGTGTGATTCCCCAGCAGCTCCTAATCCTCATTAAGGACAGGGTCAAATCATCCTTTTCTTGTTTTCCTCTATTACAGATGCACTTCCACATCGTTACATTATTTTTTCATTTCAGTCTACCCCTCAAATAACAGCCTCCTTTTGCTTCTGTAATGCCCATGAAATTCTTAACATTGTTCATAGACATTTTTTTCCAATAGGAAACTTGACTAAGCATCTCTCTGAGCAAGCAAGGGAGGGGGAGCCCGGCAGGGCACATGAAGTGCCACAGTTCTCCCTGCAGAAGCTAGCTCAGAACAACTCAGATGGCTTTGTTCGTCCTGGGAACAAACGAAAGGCTAAAGCTCAACAAGGATTCCGGGTGAAACAAAGCAATGTTTATTTTCACTGAAATGAGTTCTTAGTCACAGAATGCACAAATAACAGAAGAAATGAGTTCGACATCTTAGCAGGGATTTTAAAAATCACTGGGGAAGTAATATTTCAATTACCCATTTCTTACAAAGTGAGTCTTGAACCTCTGAGATGTCCTGTAGGTGGAAGGGCTCATATAATAGAGCTTTTGCAGGAAGGAAGCCAAGGCCTGAGCACAGTCCCCCTCCCACGGGGTGCAGGGCAGCACTACTGGCCATTAGCAGTTCACTGCAAGCACACACAGTATGACCTCGCCTTGCCTTGCAATTAGTCTTATTACAGTATAAGTCAATATTCTTCCCAAATATTCTCAGCTATTTTCTAAAAATATTGTATTTGCCTGTCCTGTGATTGGGATGAGTGCGAAGCCTACCATCTGTAGCAGGCTCTCGTGTGGTCCTCTCCTCTCGACTGCAAGCAGGACCTGTGACACACCTCTCACCAACATTATAAGACAAATGACAGCCCTGGTGCCACACGGCTTTGTGTAAGACTCTTCCTGCTGGCATCTTGCTTATCTCTCTCCTTCTCCCCTCCTGCTGGCTTTGAAGAGCAAGTTGCCATGAATCCTGCAGTGCCAGGGACCTGAATGCCGCCAACCTCACCAGCAGGGACAACGCCACTTTCCCGGCAGCCTCCTGCCGAGAAGCCAGCACCACTCAGCATCTTGATGGCGGCCACAAGAAACCACAAGCAGAGGATCCCATTAAGGTGATGCCCGGAAGACCCACCGCAACCATCAGAAGAGAAATTCGCAAGTGACTGAGTTTGGGTAACAGGAAACGCAGGCCCCACCACCACAGCCCTCTCTGTGAGACAGCCATGAAGTCTGGTGCACGGCTTTCAAACTCGGTTCCCCTGAGGAAGCGCTATGCCTCACCCACGGGTGTCCCTGTCTGTGAAGGGCATTCTGCTCAGAGCCACTCTGAACTCAGCACTTTATACACACACTCTCAACGCTGCCCCACGGTGGTGCTCAGCATGGGGTGGGCATCACACCCACTGCACAGAGGGCAAGTCTGCAGATCCCGGAGTTTAAATAACCTGCCACATTCCTACAACCACAGCCATGACTCTAACCCAGGCCCACCTGCTGGGCATTCTTGTCTCTTCAATTATTCCACATAGCTCTCATTTATTTCTCTGCTTAAATAGCCTGTAAATAGTGCACATTAACATAAAAGTGCCAGGGGTGGTGGTGCATGTCTGTAATACCAGCACTCAGGAGGTTAAGACAGGAGAATCGCTATGACATCGAGGCCAGCCTGGGTTACAAAGTGAATTCAAGACTAGCATGAACTGCACAGCAAGATCCTGTCTCAAAAACAAACAAACAAACAAACAAAACAAAACTAGAAGCCTTTTATCAACACACTAATCCCGGAGTTACACATTAAGGACGACCTTTAGAGAAAGTCATTGAAGATTATGCTACTGGATATTCTATCCGGCAACTAAGACCATGCATCCCTAGAGTGAGCTCTGCATTACTCAATAATTTTTTTCCTGATTATGGAAGTAATATTGGCTTATTATTAAAACTTGAGAAATTCTGAAAAGTATCTAGAAGAACCTTAAACTGTTTCGGTAGCAATAAAGATAATTAATAGTAAGCAAATTCTTAAAAGTAGATGAATTTGAGCTGGGCATGGTGGCACATACCTATAATCCTAGCACTTTGGAGGCTGAGGCAGGAGGATCACTGCAAATTCAAGACCAGCCTAAGCTACAAAGTGAGCCCCAAGGCCAGCCTGTACTGCATAGTGAAACCCTGTCTCCAAAAGACAAAAAAAAAAAAAAAAAAGATGAGTTTATACAGAATGTGCCGGACATACTGCTCTGTGTAAGTCTGCCCATTACACAGTGTCAAGAGACTTCCTAAACTGAATTTTAATGGCAAAAAAATCCATATACATGTTAATCAACCACTCCCTTATTCCTGGACTTGTAGACTGCTGGGCTTTCTCATTTTGGTAAATAATTTGGCAATAACCATCCCCAAGAGAATATGCTGAGCTATGCTGAGCTACAAAGAAGTGTCTACTGCGGAACGTGCTCTGGAAAGGTTATCTGTCACTCACACCCCGTGTGTGCGTGTGTGTGCACGTGCGTGCGTGCGTGCCACAGGGAGAACGCTTCCCTTAACCCTTCAGTGCCTCACGTTGCTCTTCTTGCCGGTTCCACAGGTTTGGACTTTTGCTTTAGCAGGTGTATGCATGTTGTGCCTGTTTACCATTTTTAACATGAATTTGCTATTAATTCTATCATTAAAGTAGTTAAAAAATGCTCCCAATGTTCTTTCCTTATTAGAAATAATTATTTATATATTAAGAAGATTAATCTTTGCCCCACCCACTGCCACTTCACCCTAGCCTATCTTCTTTCTTTCATAGCTGGTATGCAGAAATATTTATTTATTCATTATTTGTTTGTTTGTCTATACCAGGGGTTGTACCCTGGAGCACTCCACCACTGAGCTACATACCAGCCCTGCTTATTTTTTTTATTTCATGATAAAGTCTCTTGAAGTTCCCCAGGCCAGCCTCAAACTTGTGACCTTCCTGCCTCAGCCTGAGTAGCTGGTACAGGTGTGTTTATCAGTTACACATGGTGAAGCTCAGAAAATTTTAATGATTAAAAAAAAACCCTGTTATAGAACTAAAGTCTAACATAAGGACTTTGCATAACCTGGAAGTGACGGTTAGGTCACAGAACTTACTGGAAACTCTGCATGCATCGGGCAGAGAGCAGTCCCTGCTCTCTGGCTCCTGACCCCAAGAGATCACAGGGCTGGCAAGGCCTCTGGCAGCTCCAAAGAGTCTGGGCATACTTTTTCTTGCTGATGTTAAGGTACTGACAAGTTGATTTAAGAGTCATAATAAAACTTTAAAATTCTCTGTCCAAGTAGGAGCTGAAAAGGACCCCAGAAGAAAATCTTCAGAGATAATTATTATTATCTATGCCAAATACTTAAGCCAATACAGAAACCTCAACAGGCAAGGGGTGAAGACTCAGATGCCCACCCCACCCTCTGGGGCTCTGCTGGTGGGGCCCTCAGTAGTGGCCTCGGGGTATCTCAAACGAGCAATCTTTTTGCTTCAGCCTCTGCGCAGTAAGGTTTACAGGCATATCCCACACCTGGCTGGGTCTGGGCCACCCTTTCTTCCCCTTTACATTTTGGACAGGACGTCCCTAAACTGCTACATTGCTCAGGCTGAGTTTGAACTTCTGATCCTCCTGTTTCAGCCTCCCAGAGTGCTGGGATTACAGACATGGCCAGGTCGAGATTTATGTCAGCCTGCTCTTACGAAGTTATTACCTTGTAACAAATAGGACTGTGTCTACTGCAGTCTCTGCCGTGTGGGAGCTCAAGGTGAGAGCTGGGAGGACGGCAGGTGAGCAAGTCCGCAGTGAACAGCCAGGGCACCAAGAGGGGCAGGAGCAGCAGGGGCTGGGGGAACACAGAGAGGCAGCAGAAGCCAGTGTGCACTTTGCCATGGGACGTGGGGCACCATCACCCAGGGCGCTGGGGGCGGAGGCTCAGCGTGGACATCCCAAAGGTGCATCAGTGCGTCACACAGGGAAGAAGGGCACACGGGTGGGGACAGCAGGCGTGGAGGAGGCAGATGGTGTGGACGCCCCAGCAGCTCATGGCCCAAGCAGGAGGCGCAGGGAGAGCGGGAAGGATGGGTGGGACCCCAGCAGGGGCCGGTGACAGTTCTCAACCACAAGGCAGGAAGCAAAGGGTCAGATTAGGAAAGAGAATTTCACAAGGGCTCTTGTGTGGCTTCCCGGAAAGATGAAAGTCCTCCAGGACCGGAAGACTGCACAGCTCACAGGGCCACAGACCCCTCCATCGGCTTCACCGTCCTCATCGGGAGGGAGAAGGCGTCTTCTTAGTCTCCCTGTCATATCCCTTCTTTGAGACATTCAAGGTCTGGCAACGAATTAATACACACAGCTGGGCCCGAATGCCGGTAATCCCAGCACTCTGCGAGCCTGGGGCAGGAGGGTGGCATGTTCCAGCCCAGCCTGGGAGACGTGGCAGCTCAGTGAGACCATTCCCCAAAACAAAAAAATCAAAAGGCCTGGGGATGAGGCTCAGCGCAAGGGCCCTGGGTTCAATCCCCAGCATGGACAACAGGTAAGACAGCCGTTGTCCAAGAACTGAGTAAGTAAGCCAGGCTTGGTGGCGCACTCTGTATTTCCAGCTCCTTGCAAGGGTGATGCAGGAGGATTATAAGTGCAAGACCAGATTG
The DNA here is from genome assembly GCA_004027455.1 of Hydrochoerus hydrochaeris. NCBI lineage: Eukaryota > Metazoa > Chordata > Mammalia > Rodentia > Hydrochaeridae > Hydrochoerus > Hydrochoerus hydrochaeris. Next base: position 232,058 of record PVLA01001243.1, read on the forward strand.
AGCAATTTAGTGAGACTCTATCTCAAAAGTAAAATTTTTAAAAAGAGCTGATGATGCAGCTCAACACTCTCTGCGTTCAGTCCCCAGTTACTACAAACAAGAATAGAGGAAGTGAGACTATTTTAAAGCATGTGCTAATTATATCACACTCATTACTACATAAACAGCCAATAATGCCACTGAAAGTTTCTAGCCAATAAGCTTACGGTCTTAAAAGATGTAAGAATCTTGAATGCTACACAGTCTAAACATTCTAAATGTCATCTTCACTTTAGGGGGCTCTCTTTCAGGCTAAGAAACAGACCTTACTGATTGTAGGTTGAAAGAGACACTCAGGGGTATTCAGTCCTGTGGCCCGACAGCCTTAATGTAAACTCTGTCCTAAACAGACCCTGCCTCACAGATCCCACAGTATTTTTGCAATATACTTACCATGTCTGAAAGTCAGGATGGGAATAAAGTTGTGGTCAGTTGAACATTTTTAAAGCACTTTAACAAATGAAGCACCTTATTGGCTGCTACGCTAACAAGACAGCTTTTTTTCTTACCACCACTATCCTGTGTCTTCTGCCCCGTCTTGGCCAGGTTGCCCTACTGGAGAGATACTTTAGAGTTTCATGCAGTTACTGAATCTCTCATTCCAGCCGCTTCACCTCAGGGCTCCTGAGTCCTCCTGCACCCATTTAATTTTTAGACTGAAATCATTAGTTAAATGGCCTAAGGTAGGTCATGGGTGGATGAGTGAGCAGCTGAAAAGAAAACTCATTCATTCAGACTTTAACTCCAGACAGTTCTCTTTGTTCCCCAGTTCCAGGAAACTCCTACTATTCGAGTTCCTGAGCATGTTTTCTACCGTCCTTAGACACACACACTTGTAGAGCACACCACATATGCCTACATTAATCACCTTCAATCCTGTTACATTCTCCCCCCACCCCCCAAAAAAAGTGCTATGGGAGAAAGTTTTCCTCTCCACCACTGGTGACATAAACCCCTGTCCTCCTCCTGGGAAGTTTACCAGAATGAGAGGCAGGATACAAATGAGAGGCGGGCGGGATATGGTGATTTGCATTTCTATGGAAAGCGCTGCTCGGAGAAGACTGCTATTTACAGCAGCTCCGCCAGAGGCGACGTCTGCAGTGCGAGGGGGCTGCCCGGGGCTCTCCTCGAGAGTGGAGAATTTCCCTCAGCCGGCAGGAGCGAGCCCACTCCACATGACTCATCTTGGAGGGGGTGAAGCGCACAGAGCCCGGCAGTCTCGTGTACACGGAGTGTGTGAGGCGATCAGGAGAGGAGAAACACGAGCCCCAAGTGTTTTGCCTGCAACAATAGCTTAACTCCAATTTCATCAAAGTAGATGGATGATTTTTTTCTAAAAGTGCACTTGGGAGAAGTCAGAGGGAAAGATGAAAAGACATGTTAAGCAACAAAAGATGTTTTCCTTCAAAAAATTACTCGTTGGCCTGGGAAGTGAGAGAGGACAAGGGAGTCAAATGTAGAAGACAAAACTCTAGAATCTGAACGTAGGGCAGCAGGAGCAGATCTCCTCAGGACCAGGTGGTGTCCAGATGGAAAGGACCCTTCTGCTCCCCAGAGCAGCTCCCTGTGGTCAAGCTGTGGGCACAGAGAGATGAAGAAGCTGCCCACGCCAAAAGGAGTGTGGGTCTCAGGAAGAACAAGGAGGTGAGATCCTGGCCTCACATCCGGGGTCAGCCTTTCCCTAGTCACTGAGCCTCTAGTCCTTGACATCCCACCTGACAGGCAGAATAAGACTTAATCAAGGTGGCTATGGGGACTGCATGCCAATGCACATAAAAACCAGGTGGGGCCTTTTGGAAGTATGATGTGATTGTATGTTCTCTCTCATTTGTCCTCCCCAAGCCCAAGCACCAGGAGAATCTGCAAGCTGAGACATCGGTCCTGGTGCCTGGAAGATGACAGATGGTGATGGGTCAGTACAGACGTGATGGAGGGAGGCCAGCCTACAAGCTCTTCTTCTGAGGCCACATGTACCCTGTACCACCGCCACACCACCTCAGGAGCCAACACCTCCTCAGCTTGTCCAAAGACTTGACATTTCTGTAAACAAGATGGATTCAGCAAAGATGAATGATCCAATTTCAGTTTCTTGCCCTTTTCCCAACCTGGATACAAGAATTTTATTCCAGAAAGATGATCTTACAATTTATGGTTATTCAAAACTCCAAATCTTTCATTAGGCAATTATTAAGTTATACCCTGTACCACCACCCTGGATCAATCTTAAAAGCCAGGCATTTATCATGGATTAATAACTCCAGGGAAGGGGGGTATCAATAATTCTGTTTTTAGAAAGTATACTTAATCTGCAACCCTAACTGTGACTAATAGTCAAAAGAGACATGAATATTTGATCCCAAAGAACAGATTAATTACTCACCAATGAGAATTTCTCTTTTCCCTCTCATATTTATCATAATTTTAAAAATAAGGAAATAACAAGCTTTAGACACTAAGTCCTTGAGGAAACCATGGTAAACTGCTAAAAGCATTTACATCCATTATTATGTCCAGTGCACACAGCAGTACTGTGACTCCAAGAAAACCATGGCTGAGGGATTCAGTAATCACTCAAAGTCACATAAGTAGAAAATGAAAGTTTGGCCCCCTCTCCCAGATGTGAGGCTAGACTCTCACCTTCTTGCATCTCTGCTGAGCTCTAAACTCCTTCCCACTTGGTACACCTATACTTTCCTTCTCCTCCAGTGCCATGGCTTTCCAATATAGTTCCACCATTTTGAATTTTGAAGACAATGGACACAATCCATGCATTTGACTATTGAAACGTGCCTTCCTAAACCAATGCCACAGCACAGTTTTGGCTTTCAGTTCTTGAGAGGAACTGAGTACTATGATTCGTTGCCAGTTGGAAGTGGGGAACAGACAGATGCAAAACCCAGCTAACTTGCTCATTACTCTAGAAGATCATGTCCAACGTTATGGAAGGAAGATTCCACTTCCTGTTCTCTGATCCCATTGCAGAGGAAGTTTAAATTCTGTCACCTTTTTTTTTAATATAGTATTCAAATATAGGATCAGTTTCTTTTTAATGTGCGTTATCACTTTCAAGGGTGTGATAACAGCCATTCTGTGAAGAGAATGCTTGCTTTAAAAAAATTACTGAGTTGCAATATTCCTCCATGCTGCCAAGTCCAATGATACATCAAAGTTCTATATAATTGGCAAAGTAATTTATATTCACTTAGGAATCTTCCACCTAGTCAGCAGGTGGCTGCAAGCAATACTTAGTCAGTCAGACACATGTAGCCAACAGTTGTGCCACATGGTCTGAAACTGATGAAATTTATGTTTCTGGGAAGAAAATAAGTTTATTTTTAATATAAATTAGTATATCAATGTAAGCCCGAAACATAACTAGCAAGCTAATCTATGGGTAAAATTATATGGGACTAGGAGGAGATAAACTAGGCAGAATTTTAAATCCTTGTTTTGTAGACCCAAACAAAATCTAGACTGACTCTCTATGTAAAAAATGAATTAATTTTATTTAAAAGATGGCTAAAAATTCCCATGATTATACAAGCTATAAACCTTGTGCCTTTTTAGTCTTTGACACCTTTTTCCATAAAGGTTCAGTTGAATATCTTCATATCAAAATTAATTCTTCTTCTATATTTTAAATGAAATCTACTGTTCAAACATATTTGAACATATTTGCATTAGTACACATTCTCAATTTCCCCAAAGTTACCATAGGAACTCTCACTGATTGGGTTTCTAAGGAGATAAAAAGGTGACTCTAAACATGAAGGATCCAGTTTTCATAAAAATTGAAACCAAAACAAATGCTGTGTGCTAAGCGAGTCATTAACAAGTCTTCCTACTGGGCTGGAAGAAGCTCCAAATTAAGATTCAAAATTAAAATGAACTTTAAATATGCCCATTAAATAAATAAAAGAAAATTTCCTATTTCCTCCCATCCAGAGGTCAGAGTGCACCCCGACAGTGCACCCCTGCCTGCACATCTAGGGGACCCTGCAGGGGGCAACTGGATGCATGGGGATCCACCAGCTGCCCAAGCAGTAGCTCTACCACCTAGCTCCAGCAATTTCTCCCGGACCTTGATTCCCTGGGGCTCATGCTGGCTGGGGAGGTGATTCCTTAAAAAACCCCAGACACAAGGTTCCACTCAGGACTTTAAGAAGGACCACTGGAAACACAAACACTAGGTGATTTTTTGCTAAAAGTGATTCATTTACTCCTTTGACACAATTAAGCTGTAGCCAAAGAAAAATTCTCACCATGGCAAAACAGAGCCTACAATTAAAGCAAAAGCATTCTGGAGCAGATCTCATTTCATCACAGGCATATGTTTAATACTTGTTTTACATATCAAAAGGCTCAAAATATCCCACAGAAAGACATGTACTCAGGACACATTGTCACCCAGAGAACTAGTGTCTGGCCTGGCTCTGAAACTTGCCCCTGTGTAGTGTGTCACTGTACCTCAGCTGTGAAAGGGAGAGACCTTCAACACAGCAAGGGCTCCCCAAGCTCCAGGATTCGGGACAAGGAGAAGCCCCTCCAGCCTGGGCCTAAAAATGAGCCAGCAAGGGGAGGTGTGGGTGAGGCTCCCCAAGGAGAAGGACTGGCCACTCGGTGCCCAGAGCCGGGAGGAAGAACCCCAGCAGACGGGCAGAGCCCACCAGTGTTCAGATATCCACCCGTCCGATGCCTTTCCAAAGCTGCCTGCCACCTGACAGGCACAGGCACCCAGGTGAGGGACCACACAGCCTTTCTAAAACATGACATCGTGGGGTCTCTCTGGGTGCTTTGAAAACCAGCACCTGTCAGGAGGAAGCCTCATTTACCTGCTGCCTGCATCACCTGGAAGAGCTGGTGCCCAGCTTCCAGCGCTGCCCAAGGTGAACCTCCGCCCTTTCCTGAGCGAGACGACCACTTTGCCAACATGAACTGGGTTCAAGAGCTGAATCTGCTATGCCAGAGCTGGCCTGCTTATTTCCCTGACCGATGCCTTTCCTCTGAAAAGTGTGACTAACCACATGCATGTGTTTCCAGGTTTAAAAGTGATTCCTACTCCGCCGGTACCACCGTTCAGAGCCCTAGAGCTGAAAGCACCACCACGTTTTCCCAAAAAGAAGACTTAACCAGAAAATAAGCTCTAGTTGGTTGTTACCATGGCGATAGCCAGTGTCACTAGGAAGATGACACCTCACTACTCTTGCTAGGTGGCTCCTCTGTAAGGCAGCAAAGGTGTGGACGGGCTAGCTGTGGTTGGCATTTTTGAGCTCAAGGCTGATTGTTCTCTGGTAAGTTCTTATTTTCAGGAAAACACCATACTCACAGCGGGCAGAGCCCCCTCTGAGATGTTTCGAGTTCTCATTTAGCGCTGCGTAAACCTCCTCCACCTCTGTTTATGCTAGACAGGACATAAATGTGCCAACAGCATCAATAAAAAGCAGCTGGAGGTGCACATTCTTTGACTCTAAGTCGGGATCCCTGACTCAACAGCTGTTCCTACTACCGAAAATGTTTTTGTAATAAACAGTGGCATTTGAGAGGCGTTTTTGTTCTGTGTTTCCACACATTACAATTTACACCAACAAATTCTTGCGCCTCAGCCTGCTTTTCACACTGTAAAGCTGCACTATAGTGGAAGGTATTCCTGCTCCACTGCACAAATACGGACACTGAGGCAATGAGATGGTGTTCTGTTCATGGTTACTCAGCTATTTCCAGAGCCAAGACCAAGGGAAAGAAACGAACATGCATTGTTTGAGAAGAACAAACAGCACGTTTCCTCCACACCTTTCAGTCAAGGTCAAACCTGATTGCTTCATTTATGCAACACTGCTCTGATAAGCAGGAGGCTGCATGCGCTATTGTCTCTGTAGCTGTACACAACAAATAACAGAGCCTTGATCTTCCTGTGAATAAAACTGAGAAACTCTTTGCTTAGGTAGAAAGAGAGCGTCCTTGCTAGTCTTTGTAACAGTAGAGTCTTTGTTTTTAGTCCTGGGTAGTAAAACACCAAGACTGGGCCTCCTTCCTCCATCTGGGGGTTCATGCTACCCCCTCTGCTTCCACCCTTACAAAATTAAGTTCAGGTAGATGTTCAAAAGAAGGAAAACAAATGGGTGGCAGAGGAGAGGAGAGAGACACTGCAGGAAGACAGGATGGGCAACCGCCCTGGTTTGAGAAGAGGAATCCCTGCACCCTCCCCTGAGCAGTCACTCTATGCAGCCTGCCACCCAGGGACACGTCTGTGCTTGTGCCTGACCAGACTGGCATCAGCCTCCTCCCACTACACCCAGGTGCTACTGGGTGACATTCTGAGGTAGACCAAACCCTGCCCTCCACCGGCACAAACAGCCCCACTCTGTCAGCACAGAAAATGGCAAAGGTCCCTTTCTTTCTCCTTCTCCACACTTACACTGGGATGCTCCTCCCCTCTCCTGCACTGAGCCTGAGCCACACCCCCTGGTTCCCTGTCTGCCTCTACCCTGGGAGACACATCAGGAGCAGGAGGACAACATTCCACCTACTGGTTTTTTCTCTCACCTTCCACAAACCAACATGTGCAGGGATACACCATGCATAAGGTGTGACTCCAACATGCAATGAGTGCTGAAATTTCTAAAATTTTACCATTGTTAAAGACACATTGCCGTGAATCCCCCTCAGGATCCCCCTTTGAATATATTCTTTCCATCGTTCTTGCCACTTTCTGAAGCAGTTCCGCAAGACCTCTCTCATGATTGTCTTTAGCTGCACTGTTGTGACCGCTCTGATGTTCTGAACTGATTCAAAACATTTCTCTCTCGTGGTCATTCTGACTTTGGAGAAAAGCCCAAAGTCACATGATGCCAGATCTGGCAAATAGTGTAATGCTGCAATGAGCCTGCCCTTGCTGCTGCATGGCCCTTGGCAGCAGCATTCACCATACTTATGAGCACAGCTCATAAATACACTCAGCAAAGGGGACTCCAGAACTGCTAGGAGAAATGAACAAGGGGTACGTGTGTTCCAAGTGGGGGGCGGAGAAGCAGCTTGATGAGGAAAGCTTGTGGCAATGTCTTCTACTGTAATACACTTTTTAAATCAAAACATTTAGCATACAGTTTGAGCACACATTATGAGTGATACCGTTTGACTTAGCCGCTGGAATTTTAGGTGTCCTTGGTTACTTAAGTTTGCTGAACCTTTTTATTACCTAGGGTTGGAGACTGAAGCAAGGGGAAAAAGCTGAATTGCGTCTTCAGCCCTTTTCATTTTTATTTTGAGGCTCACTGTCTTACTCAGTTTCCCAGGCTAGACTCAGACTTGGGATCGTCCCGCTTCAGCCTCCCTCAATGCTGGGATTACAGGTGTGCACCATCACTCCTGGCTCGATCCTTTGTTAATTCATCTTGGAATCTTGCAGGTATGTTTTAGGTGGTGCTGATCTGCAAAAAAAGCCTACTTAAAATACTCGTGCAAAACATGTCTCTTGAGAGCAACAGTCTGCACTGGGGCCCTTTAAAATTCTTATTTTATTGGGAGAGGATAGCTCTCCCAAAATTCTTATTTTATTGGGTAGAGTGTTTTGTTTTAGAATAACAAAAATGAGCTAAATTTGATTGTGGTCATGGCTGTACAACTCTGTCAATGTACTAAAATCTACCAAATCTTATATTTAAGTTTGTAAATTGTGTACTATGGAAACTTTACTTAAATGAAGCTGTAATTAAAAAAAAGAAATTTCCTATTTTAGAGCATCACGCTCACAAAGCAGCTGCTATACCAACATCAAGTGAACTGGAAAGGCATGGGGACCCAGACCCAGGGTTCTCAAGACCACAAGAAGGGTGGCACACCGCTGGGTTCCAGTGCCCCCTACCTGCCCCGGGCATGGGTTCCCTGCATGACAGTACCAAAAGGCAGGACCTTAAGAGGCGACTGGGTCTTAGCGAACAGTCAAAGGCGTGTCCAAGCCTGAGTAAGAAATGGGAGGCCTGGCCTGGCAAGGCCACTGCAGGCCTTGCTAGTGAGTGCCCACTTGGAGCCGCCCCGGGGCTCTGAGAGCAAGAGGGTCTTCTTAGCGAGCTCCCCAACTGCCAGGAAAGTGAAGAGGGGTGCAATTGAAGCATCACAGGACACAAGCCAAATCAAGGAGGCAAGGGCTGCCATGGAAGGGGCTCTAAAAAAGAGTAAAAACGTGGGGTTCCGTGACGTGACATGTGATGAACCAGCAAGCAAAGGGAGCAATGAACATGACTTCCCGATTTCCTCGGATCACACAACAAGCCCTAAATACAAACTAGAAAAAGTATTTTTCCTTTATGTGATACTCAGAAAACAGTACCTAGCATTCCCAGCAGGCTCAAGACAGGGTTTACCCCTTGCTCCAGTCACAGGCTGTGGTCCCCCGATGGGGCTTGAGCTCGCACAGCCATCCTCATGAGCAGCAGTCTGTGAGAATCAGAGCGGAACAGTGAACCAGGGAATGCTCTAGCCAGCCAAGGCTACGTGTTTTGCAAGCTCCCGTTCTGTTTAGTCTAACACTCAAGCACTGGTACACGTCATCATATGGGTGTCAATCTCGGGTCATGACAAAACTCCCGATATACAGCTCACAAGAATTCGAAGTCACTTGCTAAATGTGTCCATCCTGGCTGATGAATTAGTGATAAACTTGAAACAGAAGAACGGTTCCTATACAGGGGAAATGAATCTAAACTTAGTTGTGCAGTGGTTTCAGTCTCCAGCTGAAGTCTGGCCTGCGACCCAGGCCCCTTGCACGTGCCAGACCCCATTCCTGCTCATGTGCACCTCAACACCTGCCCAGTTACAAAGCCACAGACCTACATTCTCAATGTTCTGTTTCAGCTTTCTTTCAACCTACTTTGTCTTTCCCTTCCTGACACCATTCTGTTTCAACCTGCTGGAGAGATGGCTGTTCCCCAAATCTTCTTGACTCACAGGACCAAAGAAGGTGAGGTGATCACCATCCTCACCGAACTTTTCTCTGGGCCACACCTTGGCCTGTCACCTTCATCCCTGGACCTCACTGTGTCCCTCCCTCCCCAACCTTATCACCTATCTCCTGAGCCCCAGGACTTTGCTTCTTTTGCAGTCACTGCCCCCCACATCTGCCCTGTGGCCACACAAGACAGAGGACCTGGGGGACACCCAAGGTGGAGCGCAGAGACTCCCCCATTGCACTCCAAACACGCACCAAGCCCTGCCACACCCAGCCCCTCCTCTCTCCCCAAGATTCCTGCTTTGGAAGCCAGGCTTCCCAGCCTGGGACTGCAGGTTTCTATCCATTTCTGTTTCCTTTGAAGCAGAGCCTCACATATACCAGGCAACTGAGTGACATCCCAGGCCCCCACTCCTTCTTCTCACAGACCCTGCCACTCGCCCACATCTTGGACTCCCCGGCCTTCTTCCTGCCTTCTCACCCCCTTGACTTCCCACAGCCCTGAAGCCAATGCCACCCAATTCTGTGACACTGACCTAACCCTCGCCCTGGTTCCCATTTCCTATAACTTTGCCAGAGCCAAGAAACCAACCCTGAGGCCTCACAGCCTGTTTGCTTTTCTCGCATCTTGTTAGGGAGATTCTCGTGAACACGCTGACAGGCTCCCCCAGCAACACTTGAGACTTCAGTAGGCTCCGCAAACCCGCTCTGCTGCTCTGCTGCATCTTCACGCCTCTGCCCCTCCTCTTACCCCAAAGGACAGAGTCCTCTCAACTCTTTTCATCTAAGCCAGGCTGAAAAGCTGGCAGTTGAGAGCACAGCAGACACAGGCCTGGTAACCTCCCTCCTGCAGGGTGCAATGCTCCAGCCTCACTGGGCACAGTTTACCTGCCTGAGTGTTACGATGCAGACCTTCCGGTCCAGTCCCTAGACACTCACCTGCGTGGTCCAGAGTGACCCCCACCCCCAGAGCTTGCATTCACACAGCACCTGTCTGACCAGAAGCGGGGTGGGGTGAATTTGGGGGTCTTACAGATGACCTAATTTCCTTAGCTTTTGCCCTCTACGATAGCAGAAGGCAGGAAAAGCTGTACATTATAAATTAGTGATTTAAAAAAAGGCATCCTTTAAGCCAAGAAAGACTGAGTGGGGAGAGTGGAGAAACGTCTAGAAATGTTAATTCCTGAATTCCTGTCTTAACACCTAAATGGGGTCGAGTTTCACAGCAAAAATCAAAGACAGATAACAGAGATGCACACATAGCTATAACTCTCCCACACTACAAATTCTGCTTTTAACTGAAAGCAAATGTAAGCTAAATTTACCAAATGAACTTAATATTCACTTTTATTCTTCCATATTTTCACTGCTGAGCAAACTAATACTGTTTTCTAATCGGCATGACTGGAAGGACTCGGGGCAAAGCAGCATCACCAAGCGGTGAGCAGACTTTTATCCTAATCCCAAATCTGTTGCTAACTCCGCATGGATGAGGGGGTCAAAGCACCTCTCTGTGGTGTCCTCATATGTGACAGGGATTTGCTTCTGTTTAAGCAGGGAGGAGGTGCTCTGTCTGAAACAGCAAACGAACACACTTTATCGTCTGCAACCATTCTAAATAGAAGACACAAAGCAGTCGTCTCCAGCAACCTCTTACAAACGCTGTTCCCCACTGGCTCCCCTAGTCTCTCTAGACCTTGAATAATAACATTGTTCTGAGTCTGAAGCAGCACAGCGTGACACAGCATCCGCTGGGGAGGGGCACACAGGAAGGAAGGGACCTCAGTGGTGTTTACTATTCATACTTTTTGATGTTTCAACAAAAAACCATGCATTCTTGGACACCAGTCATAACAGTGGAAGAACCAAAGGGACAACTGAGGACTTGAATGTAGAATCCAGATCCAACCAAGAAAAAAGACACTAAAATTCTCTTGGGCGAATAGCAGAGCATACAGTCCACATCACAGAAAATTGCAAATTCCCATTAAAACTGTAAAAAGACCAAGAGGGTAGAGAGAGGCAAGAAAGGAAGGGAAGGAGAAAGAATCAAAGGTAAATACATGGTAAATTCTTTCCACAGCAACTACTCATAGTAGTACCAGTTAAAAAAGAAACCAAGCAACAACAAGGAAAAACAGAAAGAGAAAACTCTAAGTAGACATTGGATGGCTATATTGTGCCAAGCCCACCAAAATTCAAGGTGTAAAAATTGTTCAAGGACTAGCACAGAGCTACCTATTAAGAATCTAAAAACACTGAACCCACAGTGCAGACATGACCAGAATGCATTAAGAAATAAAGAAGTGGGGCAGTGTGTCCAATGCTGAACACGAAGTCTTTGAAGTCAGACAGACCTGGGTTGTAATATAGTTTCTGTGGCCTGTTAGCAATACCTCTGAACCAATTACCTAATTTTTCCAAGACTCAGGTTCTCCATCCATCAGGGTGGTCGTGAGAATGGAGTGCCTGTGTGTTAGAGCTTAGGGGAGTGCACCCTGGGGTAGACACCCACGTGACTACCCTTGTTAGTCAAGTACCTTTGAGACCATGGAAAATTCCAATCCTCTCCAGGGCTTCCAACTTTGAAGGGCCTGAGAAACAAATATAAACTCTAGGATGAAATATCAGTTGCTCAACTTGTCTTTAGCTAAGGTGATTAAGGCCAATTATTTGTATTTTAAAATACCAGCACTCTGAGAATTACATCATCATCGGCCGGAACGCACCTGATTGGCACCTCTCCAATGTATCGTCAAGGTCAGAATACACAGCACGTGACACTGAAAATGCAAAGATCTCCCAAAGATTGTCTCAAGCCCAGGTTCAGCTCATAGAGACCAGCAGCCCTGAAGCACCACCCCCACCCACGGTGTCCTCTGTTGCCCAAATCCCACTGCTGCCAAGCCCTGTGGCTTTGTCGTTCACGTCCTTAATGATGGACGGTCTCTTCCTCTAGCCGCAAAGCATGATCTCTGGTCATCTCCTGGCTGGACCTGGGCACAGACACCTCCCCAAGGATGGCTGGTGTCCTGTCTCTTCCTGTGCCAAGTAGATACCCCCATAAGACACCATCTTACCTCTCCCAACTGCCCCTCAGGAGCCCTGGCTCCTCACACAGGACTCTTCACCCACTGCCAGATGTGCAAAATTCTCTCAGCCTAAAGGCTGGGGCCTCGCTGGCATGTGACTCCTGAGGCCTGTCAGCCGGAAGCAGCCGCTAACAGCCACGCTCACCCAAGGTCAGGGCTGAGAGGGGCCCAAGCCCGGGGCACTTTGCCCACCAGTGGCTGAACAGAGCAACCCCACACTTCATCTAACTCCCCTCGGACAGCAGAGGTGAAGAAGAGAGGAATACTGCAGTTACCATGGAAACACAAAAACTGTTTATGTTTTGAAAATACGACTAGGAAATTCCTTAAAACACAGCACATGGTGCACAGCAACAACAGGCCTCTTAGCAGGTTGATTACAGGGAAAGGTGCACCCCTCCAAAGTCAGGGTTATCGGCCTGCTTCTGAGCACATCGTGTGGAATGTCTGCAGCAACCGGACAGTGAGGTACAGCAGAAAGCGGAAATCCAGTGGGCTCTGCAAGCCCCCCAGGTCCAAGTTTTTCTTTTGCTTTTTAAAATTAATAACAACTATTTATCATTAAGCCAAACCACTCTCGTGGCTCTTCCCTGTTTAAACATTTGAAGCATTTCTTATTTCAGACCTGGTTCTCTCATTCTCTACTATGTGAGGCCTGAGCTTCAGACTTGATTTAACCAAGGTGTCTTTTTGGTATCTGAGCTGGAAACACGGACACAAGGGCAATCATGCCCATGTTTTGTTTTCTTTCCAAAGCACCACAAAACTACCCCAGACACACTCACACAAAGAACAGTTTGGCTCACATAAAGAGCTCTTTAAAGATAGTATTTCTAGACAAGCCCATCACCAAGGAAAGGATTTTCTGCTTTGTTTATTTTCAAAGTTAGGGCAGAAAAAGTAAGCACAGCAGAAGATCTGTATATATTTTCCCTTTCCTTAAAAAAGAAATATAATATTACAGGAACTTTCCTTGGGAGACACAAGAGCAGCCCCATTCAGAACCCATTTGCTCAACTGCAATCTGCAAATTCCCTCTCCATTTCTTGCCAAGACTCCCTCTCCTGTGTTCTGACCTTCACAACACCTCCAGGTGGATTCAGTTCCGAAACTTTTTTTTTTCCTTTCCAAAGAGAACTCCATCTCTAATTTTTTGTCCCCAGAAACCAAAGAACTGAATTTTTTAAAAGTCATTTACATTATTCAAATGTATTATACACTGATTAGTAAGAAATCTACTCAATGGTACTAATTCTTTAAAGGAGTAATTTTGCCAAAACAATGGAATTTCTAGTATTCGAAAGGACCTCTCAGAGCCTACAGGAGTAGCAAGCACTCTTGTCTGAAAACAGTCCTATTTCAGCAAAATGTCCAAAGCAACGAAGCTAGAAAGCTAGCTCCCAGGGACATCTGAAAAGAAAAATTAAAAGTTCATTTAGTATTGTAAATGATAGAAAAGTGGAAAGCTTAGTTTAAAATAGCTCAGGGCTTGGAGTGCAGCTGTGTGGTAGAACTCTTGCCTAGCATGTGTGAAATCCTGGGTTCAATCCCCAGCACTCCCAAAACAAAACAAAAATCTCACAATGAAACAATCAAGTCAGCAATAATCCTATTACCATGATCAGTCAGCTCAAGACATGATTCAACTTCTGGTTGGGTATTTAAGGGTAACAAAAAAGGATTTTCTCATGAGTTCCCACCAAAACACCCCTTCTGGGTCAATTTCTTCTAAAGGATATGGAGGCATCATGTAGAAGGCAGCTTCCAAAAAGCTCCCTTTTTAAACCTTTACACTTGCATAATCCCCTCCCCTTAAGTATAGCCCGGATTTAGTAACTTGATTCCAATGAATAAAATACAGCACACATTCCCTCCTGAGACCAGTTTACAAAATCACTCTGGCTTCCATCTTGCCCTCTCACCTGTTGGCTCTACAGGAAGCTGCCCCCAGGAGAGCCCCTAAGATAAGCAACTGAGGAAAGACTGTCTCACAGCAGCAAGGAACTAGGTCCTCAGTCCAAAAGCCTGTCAGAAGCTGGACTCTGCCAATGCCACTGAGTATTAAACTTGAAGGTGGTCCCCAGACTGTGTTGCTACTGGGAAGTGGTAGAACCTTTGAGAGGTGAAGTCTAGTGAGAGGAAGTTACATCATCAAAGTGCACTCTTGAAGGAGATACAGGTGCCCTACTTCTTCCTGTCTGTCCCCGCCCCATCTTCCTGACAAAGCCTAAGGTGAAGAGATCTACCCTGCCATGTGTCATCACAGGCCCAAAGCACTGAAATTTGTGAAATCATGAACCAAAATAAATACCTCCTCCTTTAAATTGATTACTTAGGCATTTTGTTTCAATAACAGAGTTGATTAGGCACATATTAGCACTGATGTCAGTATTTAGACACATATCCAGACTCCATAATTCCATAAAGTAGGAAAAATAATCTCAAACCAAAAGTTTGTCCTAATATACAGGCCACCTCTTTCTTCACTGACTTATTACTAAGCAATGTATCTTTTAATTAACTATGGGCTTAATGAGTTTTGGACAATTCCCAGTTTCATAACACATGGGGTCACAAATAAAGGATTTACGTCCTCTATATGCAGTGTAGAATTTTCCAGTAAGTTTACCTCTAGATTGGCCAGCTTTCTAGAATCCTATCTAACATGAATCTATTTCATATCTTACTCTTTACCCCGCAACAGCCCAAACCTAGTGGAAATAGTGAACTGTCAACTATTTTTAATAACAAATGATAGTAATCCAGTGCGAACATTTAGTTGTTAGTTCAAATATGCAACAGATACAATGCCATGTGATCTAACAGGTGAATTCGACCTGGATGAGAAGGCCAAAGAAGGATTCCCTGAATAGATAAGCTATGATCTGAAGAAGGAATAGGTTTGGACAGCCATATAATTTACCTTTTAAAATACACAACTCAATGGTTTTTACCAATGGTTGGCTTCATACAGTATGTGGCCTTCTGTGACTGCCTCCTTTCACTAGGCACAGTGTTCTCAATGTTTATTCATGTTGGAGGATGTATTTCATTTTTCACAGCTGGATGATATTCCATTGGGTAGTACACTATGTGTCTAGTAGTTGTCACATAATTTTCAGGCACTGACCTAAAAAGTGTTTACATCTAAATAAATGATTCATAAATACACATTACATTACATCTATTCTCATAAATTATGAAAAGCCATATTAGAAGGAAAACTTTCCATTTTATAGTCTATTCTTTTAAAGGAACTATTTCTAAGGAAGCCTTCAAAGCACCTGGGATCGTTGTTATGGTGACTTTCTAAAATAAAATTCAAATACAGTATCAAATTTGAAAAATATTAGAGAAGATGACAAGCTTTCAGGCCACATTTATACACCTGATACACTGGAGACAAACTGTCCTCATATTACCGTCACGCACCTGACTGCACTCTAGTATGCAGAGTACTTTCACCGTCTTTTTTTCTTCCTTCATTCTTTTCTTTCTTCCTTTATTTTCCTTCTTTCTTTTTTTCTTTTAACTGGGGATAGAGCTCACAACTTCACACATGCTAGGCAAGTGCTCTACCACTAAGCTATATCTCCAGTATTTTGAGACAGTGTCTCGCCGCTAAATTGCCCATTCTCACCCCTTCCTCCCGAAAAGCTGGGATTACAAACATGTACCACTATGCTCAGCTCGTGCTTTCACCTTCTTCAGTTGATGTTCAGAAAAAGAAAAAGTCTATGAAGTCCAACTATGGTATTGTCTTTATCATTCCATTTATAGAAGTGACAAAACAGGGTTTCCTCATGGGTGCAAGTCACACGGTGCATACATGGTGGTGGAGCTGGGAACAAGAAATCAGGTCTACCCAGGTCTATCCACTACTAATCATATACCTGCCCCCTACATGATATGCTTTCCCACTTTCTAAAAACAAAACAAAACAAACACCAAAGCAAAACAGGCAAAAGCTTAGATGTGAAATACATGGAAAAGGAAGAGTTTCCATTAACTCTCAAAATTTTTTCATTCAAAGTACAGTTTTCTTGAATGTCTATGAATCACCTTCTTCATCAAACTTCTTCCCCAATAACTTAACTAAAGCAGGTTTTCAACAATCTTAGACTGGTAGGGAATCTTTAGCTTCCTGCAACTTAACTGTAGGCATCACAGATATTTAAACAACCCTTAAAACTTGGCTAGAGCCTGCAGGAAGTTACAACTCTCAGAATAGTAAACAACACCAAGAACCCCCCTAGGAAGCAATTTTGATGCCAAATTAGGGCATGTATCACCAAGGGATGCTCCACAAAATACTTATTAAAGTCCTCATAATTCTAACTCTGGAGACAGTCATTTATCAGTGATCAGAGATAATTAACACCAATGACCATTTAACCGTTTATTTTCTGTGTGAGTAAAAGGACTGGAGCGAATCATCTGCCCATGAAATGATACGGTTTCTCCCGTCTGGAGCCCTGGGACACACAGGGCTTACTCAAACCGTAACACATCTGGACAATGCCGCATTTCCGCATTTACCAGGCCAGGGACAAAGTTCTCCTGAGTCCCTTGATAAAGAAAGTCTTTGCACTTAAGATTCTTTATCTTTACTTTCTCCTTGGAGAACCCAACACTTACTTAATCAGAAGAGTCTGAAAGAGTCAATGAGATTTTAGAGACAAAATACCCTAAGTGGCCACACACCCACAGGTTAAGGAGAAAATTGCTGTTATTAACCCACACTCAGTTTAGTGACCCATGCGTGGACTTCAGCCCATGCACTATTGGCCCACAGGGCATTTATCATCACCGCAGTGAGGGTAAGTAGGACACCTGAGGGCTTTGGGGCAAAGGAACCTGACTCAGTGTTACTCCTCCTCCATATCTCAGCAAGTGGAATGAAGAATTTGACACAACCTGGACTTTGCTCAGCTGCTTCCTGGGAGGCTCTGGGAAGGGAAATGAAGATTTCTTCCCTAGTGCCTTGACCTTGACCATCGTGGCAGTTTTTCTCAATTCTGCCTGGCCATTTGTAAAAAGCGGTTTTTATTTCCTCTCATATGCCTGCTACCAACCAGAGTGCAAATGAGTTATTAGAAGCACAGCCGCATCTACCCAAGCAGCGCAGCCACAACCCGGCTGGGGTGAGGCTGGAGTAGGGTGTGCAAGGGTCACCCCCTGCCCACTGGCCTGGCATGGGAGCTTCCCAACCGAAATCGCTCACTGCAGGCAAGAGCCTCCCCCAGTCACCTGCAACTGTGACAGCTCTAGAATTGCTGACCCCTTCGTGTCTCTTTTGGTCACCCAACCCACACCCTCTGCCCCGGCTTATCTCCAAGGTGCGCAGAGGCCTATGGATCTTACCTCTTGGCTTCCTCCAGGTGGCACAGATATTCATAAGCAATGTTCTGCCGTCTCCGCTCATCCATCTCCTCCGCAGAAAGCCTTTCATCATCCACAATAGCTGAAACAGAGGACACAACACATCACCGTGAGGCAATGTCACCAAATAAACACTGGAGACCGAGACGCCGAGCAGAAGAGACTCGGGCCGAGGCTGCAGCTCAACGGCACGGTGCACGGTTAACTAAGCGAGGCTCCCAGCACCACGGAGAAAGAGAAGCTAGGTTCACACCCGCTTCAACACTGAGCAGCTAGCAACAGGAGTACTCAAGCACCCAGCGTAGAAAGAGATTTGTCTTTGCATTTTACACCATAATATTTCTAACGGAAAAAGCAAAGCCGAAGAAAAGGTTGAAATGACGAAATGACAGACTGAGAATAGTGGTCAGCTTTAGTGGAGGGAACGCCAGGGGTTTGAGCAGCACGGAACCTGTTAGAACCCGGTTTACCGGCAACAACTGTTCTTATGAGGACCAGGGACTCAGTCAAGTAGCTGAGTTCAGAGGTTCATATTCAGAACCACACAGTTTCTGGGATGCACGAAGAACCCACAGTGCCTGTCTCTTCCCAACCCTGATGGGCTCAGCTGCCCTAACCTAGCCAAGAGGCTGATCAGCCCCACTGTAGGGCTGCCATGTCTCTAGGACCTACCTACCCATCCGGTCAGTGGGCATCCATGAGACCCACACAGTGGAGACAGGACGTTGTCGAGCTGTCATGCCTGCAGTTTTTACTCCTATCTAGGCCTGGTCTGTAAACTTTGACACTCGACACTTGCCGTTTCCTGACTGCACTTCCTCAACCTATGACCTCCACTGCGTCTAGCAGGACACTGACCCATTCTCATAAAAAGACCCCCTCTCTGTCTTCTGTGCTGAACTTTAATTCTTATAATCATAAGACCAAGTTTCTTCTTTCTTTTTTTTGTACTGGGGATCAAACTCAGGACCTCATGCTTGCCAGGCAGGCGCTTAAGCCACTGAGCTAAATCCCCCAAGTTTCTTTCTAGTTTGTTAGATCACTCATCTAATGAAGATAGCATGAGTGTGTGTGTGTGAGTGTGAGTGTGAGTGTGAGTGTGTGTGTGTGTGTCAAGGAAGGATGGTCAGTGCTTGCTTTTGTGTCTTCCAGCTGCCAGCTCCAGCCAGCCACTTTCACAAGTGGGACCCGGTCCCAAGCAGAAGGAGTCAGGACTGGCGCTCACCTGTCTCCAGGAAAGCCAGGCTTAGTGTCCTGCAGATCGGAAGTCAACAATGGCACTTTGTGAACAAAAGGAATGAAGAACACATTTCGAACTCTTACTGAAGCAGTATGATGCCAATGCCAAAGGCTCCTGATCTAAAACTAAGACTGAACCCTGAGAGCTTGGAAGAGGGGAGAGTGAACTCGCATCCACAGGAAGTACGGCCACACACTCTTCCCATGGAGCCACACCTGGGACTCCTCCTTAGGCCTCAGGCAGCGCCCCAGCTGTGTGTTTCTTCTCACTCAGGCCTTGTAACAACTCTCTGAGGCAAGTAATTTGCCCAACTTTCCAGTCAGACCCACAGGCTGAGTGGCCATCTGCCCGCCAATGAGCAGGAACACTGCGAGCAGGACCGTCCAGGCAGGGTGGAATGGAGGAGAGGAGAACCTGGCAAAAGTCTCTGTGTGGCTGAGAAGGAGGAGAAGTGGCAGGGGGCCTGGAGGCAGGGCACAGAGGCCGCTCTGGGATGAGGTGGTACTGCGGACCCTCGCGTTAGGCCAACCTGACACACGAACAGTGTGGGTTATGGCAGGAATTTTAGGGTTAACTTAAGGCCAGAGTCTTGAGGGGCGACCTGAATGCCGGCCACTTGTGCTTCCAGATGTCTCAGATACAGACTTAACCCTTACAGAGTTCTGGAAGGAACATGACAACATCCTTTCCTGTGTGGGCTTCATTGAGAATCCCAGACCAGGTCTCCCTAAGGACACTGAGACCCACCTGTGTACAGGACAGAGACTTAGAAGGCCGTGCAGAGGAGTGTGAGACTTCAGCTGACACCTGAGTTACAACAGGTGCTCAGGAACTAATTGAGTTCGTAGGTCAAGAGTCCACTGTACCCCAAAGAGCAGGAGCTCCACTGCACTCCTCACCTGTGTCCCTCCCCCTCCCTACCAAAGTCCCTACCTCACTCCAGACCAGCGAGATCACTAGGAGAAATGCAGGTTTATACTTGTCAAAAGCATCTTCCTTTTCTTTAGGAAGTTCAATGGATTTAAACTTTAAGAGAGCTATCTCGTTTCAGAGACATGTGAAAGACTCAGACAATCTCCCCCGCACCTCCACTTCAAGTCTAGGCGCCCTGTGTCTCCCCTCCCAGCATAGTGACAGTTGTCAGCGCTCAGGACTCTGCCCAGGTCCTCTG
This sequence comes from Hydrochoerus hydrochaeris, assembly GCA_004027455.1. NCBI lineage: Eukaryota > Metazoa > Chordata > Mammalia > Rodentia > Hydrochaeridae > Hydrochoerus > Hydrochoerus hydrochaeris. The sequence goes on from PVLA01001243.1 coordinate 251,926, forward strand.
CTGCCACCAGATGCATCTTTCCAACACACAGTCCAACCCTGTGGCCATTCTCCACTCCAAACCAGCAGTTCTTTGAAGAAGGGACTCTAGTTTGCTTCAGGTTTACATCTCTCTCATTCCTGGTGTGGCTCCTTACACACAGATAGCACTCAAATATTTGGGAGAAAATTACCCCAGTGAATTCTTTCAAAATAGCTGATAATTACCCCACAACACATATACCTTACATCAAACTATGATTTTCTTTTCTTTTCTTTTCTTTTTTTTTGCAGTATCGGAGATTGAACTCACAACCTTGCGCTTGCCAGGCAGGCACTTATGCCACTGAGCTAAATCCCCAGCCCCAAACTATGATTTTCTTATCCAGGCTTTTCTTAAAAGATACCTGGCATGCTATGTTAGTTTTCTATTACTATAACAAAATGCCTGAGATAAATCAATATATAAGGAGGAAAAGTTTATTACGGCTCAGTCTCACAGGCTTCAGTCCATGGTCACTTGGTCCAGCTACTTTGGGCCTATGCTGGCACAGAATAGCACAGTAGCACATGACACAGAAAGTCTGGTCACCTCATGGCAGATGTAAAGGAAGAAAAACAGAAGGGGTCTGGGGTCTCATACCCTAGCTCAAACTGTATGACTCTAAATACCCTCTCTTACGGCCCTCTTACATTTTGATAGCAAATGCCTGGTGGATGTGTGTCCTCAGGGTATGGCCAGCATTCTTCTAATAAAAGGCTGCATTTTACAAACATGTCTGGTAAACAAATAACCTCTGAACAGAAAAGACTAACACTAGGGTCCCAAAATATCTATGGGGAGCAATTGTAGTTGTCTGTTTATACTGAGTAAAACAGGCTGTGGTCATCAACGGAGTGTATTCAGGATCACCGCTCAGACTTCACTCAACTAGCATCCAAGTCCTTGGTTCTGTGTAGGCATCAAAGCGCCAGGGAGAGGGCAGTCAGCTGAATGGACAGCTGTGTGGACACAGTGCTCCCTCTCTTCTGACCTTCCATGCTGGCCTGTGGTCCTGCCCCCTCAGACTGCAGCCTCATCGGCTTTCCTTCAAGGGTAAAGACGCCTGTCATGGCCTGCGGTCAACGTGGAAAGCAAGGTTATGAGTCTGAGAAAGTCTTATCGTGAGTGGGCGCTTCTGGGCCTCAGGGGTGCCTGTAAATACTGCTGCATTACTCAACGTTTACTACGGAATGACTTCTGATAAGAGCCCTTGTGTGGATAACAGCCCTGCCATTTCAAGAGCCATCAAGGAACTAATAATTCATCTGAGACATGGCTTTATTGCCTATAAAGCACTTTTCCATAGGTCATTGTGCGGTTCCCATAATCACCCTGAAAGATAGGCATTAGCTCTTTCTTACAAATGAGGAAACCAAGGTCAAGTGAAGGAAAGGGTCCATCCGTGGCATGTTACTCAGCATCACAGCTGACTGCTATGCTGGCTCAAACCAATGCTCACCAACAAACTCAAGGAACCAATGGGAGAGTGGCTCCAGAATTCCCTTTATTTCAAGCAACTTGATTGACTGTGACTTCCTCTAAACTTCATCTGTATCTGCTGCCTTGAAAGCTGAGACACATGTGAACACAGTGAAGAACAGCTTTCCGTAGTATTAACAAGTCACAAATCACCATTTATACAGTCAGCTGAATTTGCCAAAAGATGGTATTTTAAAGCAGTTACCGTCTATGGAAATCTCATGATGGGGCTTATTCTGAGGCTTCATGACCTGAATAATGGTGAGTTGGGAGAGAAGGTTTAGAAATAGAAACTCAGGTTAAGATGGAAGGAAGTGTGAGTTCCCACACCCACAAAATCCAATCAAAACGGCCCAGGACACACCTCCTTGGATAAGGCGTTGACATGGTCACATTTCACCTCTGCTATAGTGCTATCTTCACACACTGACACTGAGGCCACTGTATCCTGTGTGTTCAATTCATTCACCAGTTCACAAATATTTGATTGGCTACTTGGTGCCAGTGCACCCTAGGGGCTGGGCACCTTGAAGCGTGACTCACAGGTCTTCTGGTGGCTTGCATAACCACAAAAGGCTTGTCTGTGACAGGGATCTGAGAGGGAGGGGTGGCAAGAGTCAACAAACCAGGGATGGGAATCTGGTTTTATAATGTACTGTCCCTTTTTAAGAGCAAGGAGAAGACTCGGGCTTCTCCTTGACAGGAATTGCCAATTCAGAGAAACACACCCACAGTTTAGCATTTTAAAATACACGGTGTTACTCTGTGTGACTCAAAATTTCTACAAAGAAGCCTAACTCTCCTCAAGGACAGAATTTAGTCTGATCATAGAATGAACCCTCTTGGGAGGCCAGAATCTGCTTAGCCTGGAAAAGACCTCGGCAGCCGTGTCCCTTACCTGAGCTTGAGGACCAGCCACCAGAGACGGCATTTCCACCCTGAAGAAGACACCAGAAGGAAGCGAAATCCAAGACCCCACAGCTTGGGCAGAGCTGGGGGTGGGATAGGAAGACAGCTAAAGCCAAAGAGTCCAGGGCGGCTGCGGCCCCTAGTAAACTCAACGCGCGCGTCTTCTGTCTTGGCACCAGTGTCTGGAAGTACTTCAGTCTTAAAGGACCCCAGATCAAATTCCCTAAACCAGATTTTCTCTTTAAAAATAGGCCAACCTGAGGTTGAAATTGTTAACAACCCACAGGCACTCGAAGGAGGGAGATTGTCAACCCTTTAAATCCCTGAGAGGCTTCATCAAGCCGCCAAGTCGCTGCGACGCTCAGGGCATGGCCTTGAGTGCCATCATTTCCGTATCACTGTCAAGCCCCAGGGAGGAACGGGCGCCCAGGAAAGGGGTGGAATGACATGCTCAGCCCTGTGGCTGAGGGCACAGATCCTGCGGAGTTCAGGCCCAGTGGCACAGGGATCGGCATTCAAAGCCCGGCCTCCACCACTCCGTGGCCTGTCTCCTTTCATTGCACATTGCTAAGGTCTCCCCAGACTGTGTATGGACAGACAGCCTCAGGAACCATTCAGGACCTGCGGTCCTCTGCTTCCTAAGAGAAGCCCTAAAACAGCACTAGAAGACGGCTTCTCGCATAGGGAAACAAGGTCATCGGCAGAAGCTACAAGCTTACCAGTAAGAGTTAGAGCCCCTGAGTAGTCACCAGTCCTCCTCTTTGGGCCAGGGAGGTTACCACGGTCCAGAAGAGTTAAGAAACCCTTAATTACAACTATTCAAAACAAGAGGCAAGTAGTTCAGGCCTGATGAAAATGCAGGAGCCTTTCTGACACGCTTTCAGGGTACCTGGCAATGAGACCCATGCAGGAAACTGACTTCTAGGATCCATTTTCATAAAAAGGCCCCGACTTCTGCTCAAGAATGTTTTGGCGGTTGTTTTGGTTTGTCTTTTTTTTTTGGCCCTTCTGGGGATTGTACTCAGGCCCTTCCTAGCCACATCCCTAGTTCTTTTCTTTTTTTGCCTTTTTGGAGACAGGGTCTCACTGTGCAGTTCAGGCTGGCCTTGAGCTCACTTTGTAGCCTAAACTGGTCTCAAACTTGCAACAACCCCCCTGCCTCAGCCTCCTGAGTGCTGGGATTTACAAGTGTGTATCATCATGCCTGGCATCCCTAGCTCTTTTCAAATTAAATTTTTAAAAAATTTGAGACAGGGTCTTGTTCTCCTGACAGGGTCAAGCTGGGCTTGAACTTGTGATCCTCCTGCCTCAGCCTTCTCCTAGAGTGCTGGGATTACAGATGTGCACTACCACTGTCTGCTGAACATCTGATTTAAGCACTGAGTTGCTGTCTGTTTCTATCAAACCCAGAAGGCAAAACCCAGGACAGCTTTTCAGAGGACATCATTTCTGATTCTCACAAGCCAAAGGAAAATTCATTGTTTTCCACTGTTTAAATCTTTGCATAATCTAGAAGCCCAGAGTGGGCCACTGTGATGTTAGGGCCCACATACAGGGATGCCCAGCCTGTGGGCAGGGGTGGGCGTCCGTTTAGGCTTTGTCCAATTTGGAAGAAGTAGTAAAGGTAAAGGTCTCTAAATTTATGGATTTCTTACATAATTACAATTTCAAGATATATTTTGGAGACCAGACCTCTTCTTGCTACCACAAAACTACAGGAAAATTCCATCTGCCCACTGCCTACTCCTACGCACTGTCACACACACACACACACACACACACACACACACACACACACACACACCAGCTCTGCCAGGAAGGAGGGAGTGTCAGATTCCCAAGGCTAATTTTCAGGTTTCAACTCCAAGAACAGAAGGTAATTTTAAAATTTCCAGTCTGCGTGAGCTACTCTCCTTTTTAAAGGAAGGGACAGGAACTCAACTCATCAATAATCAGATGTGAACTTTGCACGGTCAGGACGATCCGTGTAAGATGCCCCAAATTATTTAGAACCGGTCCTAAAAGGGTTCCCACCATTCTTTATAAATGATGAGTCCTTTAAAGACACAGATGTTTACCTAACTTTAATACCCCACAGGAATAATGATATTTTATGACTGTTTAACAGACTTAAGTTAAATAGCAACAGTCGCCTGTCTCATTCCCAAGGAGTAGAGAGTCACCGCTGAGTCTGTTTCATTCTCTCGAAAATTACCCCAAAAGAGCAAAACATCAGAGGACATTTCCACAAAGCTGGAAGTTTAGAAGACAACAGAATAATGAGAAGACAACATCAGAGGACATTTCCACAAAGCTGGAAGTTTAGAAGACAACAGAATAAAGCTCATTATTCTGTTGTGTTTTTCCTTGACTGTTAAGAGAAAAGAAAAAAACCACAAATGTCTCAAAACGTAAGTACAAGAGAACAAAACAACTTCTTGGATGTCACCGGACTGTCTTTCCTTTGCGTGTGTTTCCTGTCCGCGTGCCTCACCCCTCTCACCACGCAGGCTCTCTGTGATGCGCGCGTGCAAACACCAGACAGAAAAGAGTAAGACCCGGCGAGCGCCCTGCCAGTGCCGGTACTCTCTACAGGTCATCTCTCCACCCCTGCACCTTCTTGAAGACAGTAACTACATCCTCCATGTTCCCCACGGCAACAAATTTACACAAAGCCAGGTAATCCAGGCTAAGGCCATCCCAAGGTCAGAAAGGCAGTTAAATGGTAGGACTGGCACTTGAAACAATTGATTCCAAAGTTCATCATCTTTCTACGCTACCAAGCCACGGGCTGTCACACACCTAAGGGCTCTGTGGCCGGCCCTACAGTCATTCACTTCTTAGAGGGTGTTAACAGTTTTACTATTAGTTTCTCCTTAGTCAGAAGACAGATTTATGTGACTTTATTGTTCCTGCTGGAAGCCCTATAAAACGAATGCTACTATCTTAAGAAATTTCAGAAAGGGAAATTAAAGGCTAATTTCTCAGAGGCACAGAAATCTCCAATACAGTCCAACAAAGGAAAAAATATTAAAATCTATTCAGTATTGCCAAATTAGACTAAGTCAGGAATGCAAGGAGTGTAACAAGGCCAAAAAAAAATAAAAATAAAAAGCTATTTACATGATACAACACATCAGTAAAACAAAGTCATTACAATCAATCAATGCTGAGAACACATTTGAAAACACTTAACATTTAAAAAAAATCTCAGATACTTCCTCCATTCTTTATTTTTATTGGTACCAGGAATCGAACTCATGACCATGTGCTTGCAAGGTAGGCGTTTATGCCGCTGAGCTAAATCCCCAGCCCCACTTCCTCCATTCTTTCCCCCACCACTCTCCTCTAAAAGCTGAACTGCCTAATCTGACCGCCTGCTAGGAGACAGACTGGGTACGCAGAAAGGGGGCTGCAGCTTTGAGGTAAACGTTCTTGCAACAGTGTCATACCCAAACACTGCTTACCCAGACACTCAGTGGCCTCATCTGTAAAGTGGGAACAATGTCACCTACCCTATGAGGCTAACATACGATTATCTTTTTAGGAAATATATTTTAAAATTACACATATTTTAAGTTATTTAATAGTGATGTTATGGTGTAGCTATGAAATAAATTACAAAATATAAAATAATGTACAGATATGTATAATAAGGAAAATAAAGCTGGATACTGTGGTGTGTGCCTGTAACCCAGCACTCTGGGAGGCTAAGGCAGGAGGATCACAAGTTAGAGCCCAACCTTCGCAGTTTAGTGACTTAGCATGGCTCTGTCTCAAAATCAAAAGAAAAAAAAAATCACTGGGGATCTAGCTCAGTCTACAGGGCTTGTGTTCAATCTGAAGCACCAAAACAAGGAGAAAGAGGAAGACAGAGGTGGTAAAGGCGGAAGACAAGGAGGAGGAGTAGAAAGAAAGAAAAGGAAAATAATGACCTCGGTTAGCTTCCCAAGGGTAACTGATTATACTCAATGGTGCCTCCCTCACTTGCTTTAGCACTCATCTCCCCTACGGCTTGCAAATTGGAAGTACTTACAATTAAATGAAATAAGCACAACGTTAGTCCCACACACATTGAACATGTTTTTGTTTGCATATATGTTTATGTCCTTAATTGTAATAAGTATATGTTATATTAGGCACCCTGTAATTAAGGGGAGTAAGCCAAGAAGAGAACACAGAATATGTTTATTTATTGACTGATTGTCTTTTTATGTTTATTTATTGATTGTCTTTTTGAGACAGGATCTCACTATGTAGCCCAGACTGGCATCTAACTCACAGCGATCCTCCTGCCTCAGCCTCCAGAGTGCTGGGAAGCGAGACAAGCGCCATCACATCTGGCAAAGAATATGAAACATGAACAGAATTTTTTCTGAGAGGTCATCTCTGGGGTCTCTTCCTCCTTGTTACTCTCATACATTTTCCAAATGCTTATACCACTGACATACATTCTGTTCAGATCTGGAGATCAGAAATAACAAAAGTATCAGCTGGATATGGCAGCACAGCTACTCAGGAGGCTGAGGCAGGAGGATGGTGAGTTCAAGGCCAGCCTGGGCAACATATCAAGCTCCTAACTCAAAAAAAACAATAAAACTGAAAAATAACAGAAATTTAAATGTGTTAATACTCATTTACAGAAAAATAAAATCTAACAAGAGAAAATCCTTTAATGCCTGTCCAACACAAGGGCAACCTTCACGTATCCAGGGGACCCATGTGAACTTCCGGAAGAGGATCATGATCATGCAGAAGGGATGCTGACTGTTCAGGCTGCCTCACTGCAGAAAAAAGGAAAATCACAGAAGTTCCAAGCCAGCAGGGAGGATGCGCTCACCACAGGCCTGACTGCCTCCCGGCAGCCCAGAATGATAAAGAAGGAGCAAGATGGCGCAGGAAGGGACAAGAAGGTGGGGTGCAGGGCACTGAGTTCACCCAAGGGTGCACAAAACCTCCCACGTCCAATGCCAACAGAGCAGAGGCAAGCAAGGTGCCACTCTGCACGGTCAGGCTGTGGCAAAGAAGGCAAGGATGATGGGAGGCCAGCAGCCAGCGGCAGCCAGGGAGACCGGAGTGGGAGGGGAGCTGCTCACAGCGCGGCTGCACAGGAAGGCACTCACACAGCGCAGGGGGGCCTGGCCGGCCGCGGCTCACCGCTCCGGGTCGCGCTCAGGAGCCTGTGTGCATGGGAACTTTGGTTCGGAAGAGAAGCCTGGTAACACAGACACGTGTGGAGGCCGCCAATGGAGAGCAGAAGGGTGCTACCGAGGTGGGCATATGCTGTTTGTTACTGAGTGTGAATTAACACATGTCTCAGGATAGTCAGTTTTTAAAATACCGCCCCAAGCCCTGCTCCTAAATGGGTCATACTATGCAGATGGAGATATGCTGACACACAGTCATGCATCAGGAATATATTTCCACACGATTACATTCTGTACCACAGCATGTCAGGCTACTTCTCCTGAGCAAGAAACTCCCCTGGTTTTAAGAGGTTTGAGAAAATTGGTATCAGTCCATGTTCAGGGTTTGAGGGGACTGGATATGATGAGAGTCACAAAGGACAGCATGTGGGACCAATAACTAAACCTCAGTTCATACAGATCTACAACACACTGCACCGTAAGTGTCCCACAACCCTAGCAAGCCCTCAGCAGAGAGATAGGTGAGTATTCACGCCCTGTCTCGACCGTGAGGAAGATGGGCGGGTAGGTTACACAGCTGGTTTGTGCACAGAACGTCTCCTGGCTTTTGCTACACCTTCACTGGCCTACGTGTGTTCCAGGGCCCCTATTACATTAGAGCAAACACAGTTTTATTCTTTTTGGTCCCTACACAGGGAGCAGGAAGAAAGAAATGGAGGGGCTGAACGGAACTGCAGGAGTGCGTGAGGTGCGCAAGGACTCTGCCCACTGGAGAGACGGGCACGTGTGCTGTAAACGACCTGGAAAGTGTACGAGACACTGAGAATGTGCTCTCATGGGAAAGGATTTACCCCACCTGGGTAACAAAGCTGTCAAAAGCTTGATTTTGACTTGTGTGTTTTTTGTTCCAACACGCCGAGCCTCTCCACCACTGTCAGAAAGTGGATGGCCCCAAGTTTAGGAAAATGGATATTCCTATAAATATGAGATAGACATGGAGGTTGTGGATTCCAATGCTTAGTCAAAGCCCAAGATGCTGCGCAGAGCACCCAAAGCCACATCCGTCTCCCTTAACTCACACTTCCCACCCCACACTTACGGGTGGGAGACCCAGGGGATCCCCCACAGGGATCTCTTGCTTGGCTGGGGCCTGGACCACCGTATTGTATTTAAATCCCTGGCAACAGCGATGTTCTGCAGACCACAGCACACAGCCAGGCTTTCTCTGTGTGTCAGACACTAGCTCCTCAGTCGACTGGAAGACAATGTCAGAATTAAGACATTGTTTCTTAATGCCAGACGCAAGAGCCTGCCAACACTTGTGCAGCAGAGTGTCCGTAGTTAGGAAGCCAAGAAAGGATGAAAATTTCTTCCTCTGGATGGACCCTGGCTAGGTACAAGATGCTGGCAGAGAATGATGGAAATACAGAATCCTAAAGGGCATTCCAAGTGCTCTACAATTAACACCAATGTGCTAATTGTACAAAATGTGTTTCTTTCAGTTTGTGGCAAAGTCTCTAAGGAATGGCTAAGTAGTCACAGAACACTGCAGGGGTAGAAAGAAGGAATGGAGAGAAGGTCTCGGTGACCGGTCAGTTTACAGTGTAAAATGGGAAGGCACATCTAACTTCGGAGACAAGCTGCAAAGCTCCTTTGGAAAAATACAAAGAACAGGAAACCAAGTGGGGAAAGAAGCAGCCAGGCAGTGATAGGATTCATCAGAAGCACTTTTCCAGCTGAACAAAGTCCCAAGTCAGGCTCGAAGGAGAGGGAAAAAAAAGAGGGTTGAGTGGGGAAATATACATGGAGACAAGCAATAAGCCATGCTTTTAAAATTATCTGGGTTCAGATGTTCATGTCTGTAGCCTTGGTTGCTTCAGGAGGCAGAGGCAGGAGAATCACCTGAGTGAGTTAGAGGTCAACCGGAGCAACATAGCAAGACTGTTTCCCAAAAAAAAAAAAAAAAAAAGAAAAGAAAAGAAAAGGAAAGGAAAGGAAAGAAAGTATAAATAAATGGTGCATGTATTTCTTTTAAAATTCGTCTTAGGAACTATTAGTTTTATAACATACTAGGCTTCATTGTGGTGTTTTATACATATGCATGGCACATTTTAATCATGTCCGTTTCCCCATCACCTCCTCCTCCATCCATTCCCTTCCTCTTGCCTAATAATACCACAGTCTTCTTTTCCCTCTGCATACTAAAGAATACATGCGATACTTTCTGAGTCTAGTTTTACTTTGCTTAACGTAATGATCTCCAGTTCCATCCATCTTCCTGCAAACAACATAACTGCATTCTTCTCTGCAGCCGAGTAATATTCCATGTGGCACACACACCACCACTGCTGCGTCTGTTTGTCTGTCAGTGTGTCCCTAGACTGGCGCCTGTCTTGGCTATGTTGAACTGGGCCACAAGAAGCTGAGTCTGCAGGTGTCCCTACCTGAGCCGACTATTTCCTTCAGAAACACCGCTGCTTTCCCGGGCAATCCCAGATTCAGACTTTGAGAACCTCTACACTGATTTCCGTAGCAGCTGTGCTAATTCACCTTCTCCTCAGTAGTGTAGAAGGCTTCTTTTCTCTCCACATCCTTACACTTATTATTTTCTGTATTCTTGATGATAAATCTCAATGTAGTTTTGATCCGCATTTCCCCTGTGCTAAAGATGTTGATCATTTCTGTATATCCATATTGGCCATTTGTACGTGTTTTTTTTTTTAAGTGTCCATTTTATTCACTTCCCCATTTATTGATTAGACCATTTTTATGTCACTTTTTTTGAGTTTTTTCCTTTTGTTTTAGGTGTTAGTCCTCCATCAGAAGAGCGGCAGACAAGATTTCCTCTCACCCTCCAGGCTTTTTATTGTTAGTTCTTTTCCTTGCTGTGCAGGAAGTTTTTTATTTATGTGGTTCCCTGTGTTGATTCTTGCTATTATTACCTGTACTAATGGAGTCAGGACTTGTGCCAATGGCTTTAAATGTTTGCCTTATGTTTTTTCTAGCTGTTTCAAAGTTTCAGGTCATTGATCCATTTGGAATTGGTTTTTGTACAGGGTGAGTTCTCCCACACCCCTTGTTAAAGAGACTGTCTTTTCTTCAACATGTTTTTCTTCATCTTTTGTCAAGATTCAGATGGTTGTAATTACATAGGTTTGTTTCTACATCCTGCATTTTACTGTGTTGGTCCACATGTCTATTTTTGTGGCAGCACCATGCTGTTTTTGTTATTATGGCTTTGTAGTATAATTTGAAATCAGGTATTACAATACCTCCAACATTACTATTTTTGCTCAGATTGCTTTGTTTGTTCTGAGTCTTCTGTGCCACCACAGGAATTGTAGAATTATTTTCCTAACTTCTTTCTTAGTTCATTCTGGTATACAGGAAAGCTACTGATATCTTAATATTGATTTTCAATACTAGGTACACAATTTCAGGTTGTATGTTTGTTCCTTACCTTGGTTGTATTTCTCAGCTTTCAGTCCCTGTTTTATGAAAACTCCTACCATGGGTCACCCCTCCCCAGGCTTCCCAAAAGTGCTCAGTGTCCTGACAAGAAGAGCAGGGGAACTGCTTGGGATGTTTCACACTGTCCAGGCAGCACAGGTGTGAAGGGTACAGGTGTTAGAGGAGCCCGAGATGATCAGGAGCAGCTCCAAATCAAGGGCCTGGACAGAGTTTCAGTCCACTGGTAAAAGTTCTTTCAACAGAGTTCACGTGGCACATCTAACATGTCCCTCTGTGTCAGGACCACATACAGTCAATGATATATCAATTGTTAAGTCCCCAACACAAACGACCATCATCACTATTAATTTACATACTGCTGCCATCGCTCCTGATCCGCCAGCTTCATGGGATTAAGACATGCCAAGGGCAATAGTAAAATACAGCCCTGGGAATACCACGGCCTTGTGGCCTTGCGTACCGCATGTGGCCCACGGTCCTCCCACTCGGGTACTGCTCCTCAGATCTGCTTCCTGCCACCATGAACTGAGCCACTCTGCTCTACCACCCTCTTCCACCACGACATCACTGGCTTGGAGCCAGCTCATGATCCATTCGTGTTCTACTTTACAACTCACCTGTGTTTCAGTGCCCAGGGGTTCACATGTGCAAGCTCAGGGAAACTGCACTGCAAGACGATGTGCCACATGGCCCCACAGGCTGCACCCCACCAGGGGCTGGATGGATAGGGTGAGCGTAGCTCTTGGGAGGCTGCAGTGTGCAGGTGGCCACTGAGTCCAGCAGGAGGCGGCATTCCCGGGGTAGAAGGTGGTGCTCTTGGACATTCCTTCTAGCCCCTTGACCCCATCTTGCACCCTAGAGGCTCCCTAGAAACTGCTCAGGAACAGTCAGCGCCCTCCTCATACACTGGCGGACTCCCTACCCCTGACGCTGGGTGAAGAAGCACTGTAAGAAGAAAAAATGCAAGTCGAAGAGGAACCAGGATTTTCTCCTTCCGTTTGTATTTTGCACACTGATTCTTTCTGCACCTCCAGACATGAGCTGTCTTGTGTTAAATACTCTCAGTGTTCTTTATTCAAGCTGTAGCACACACAGCACAATGGAGAGATCTGCTCTTGGTTTACTCCTATTTGATAGATAAAACTGAGCCAACCCATTTGTTACACACTCCAGCTCATAAACCAAGAAGTCCAGTCCTCAATCAATTCATCAGGAGTTGACTGCTTACCACTTGTCTTTCTCCTTAAAAGCAGAGCACCATGGGCCTGGTGGGAGGTGTGTGGTGGACACACAAGAAGGCTTCTGGTTCAAACTGTGCTGGTAAACATGGATTATCTAGTATCTGATTAACCAGGACTTCCCAGAGCTCCTGGAGTCAAAATAGTTTACACCCTTTTTTCACTTTAAAGAGATCAAGGTAATAACTCAGTAAACACTAAATATCCTTAGATTATTGGTTGCTTGATCAGTTCTGCCAGTATGTTATATGTAAGACTGTTTACGTAAAAAAGCAGGAAATAATAAGTACTGGATGAGGATGTGGAGAAATTGGAACATGGTGTGTTTGTTTGTTTTTTGTTTTTTTATAGGAATATAAAATGGTACAGCCCTGCAGGAACATAGCAACCCCTTAAAAAGTTAAACACAAAACTGTCACAGGATCTGACAATTCTTCTTCTGCATAGAGACCCAAAAGAACTGAAGCAGGAATTCCAGCAGGTGTTTACAGACCCAAGCTCATGGTGGCCGCGGGGCGGCAGCAGCAGCAGCATTCACTATAAACACGGAGAAGCAATGCAAGAGTTGGCAGACAGGTAGATAAACAAAGGGCAGTGTAGACTCATGATGGGAGAGCACTCCGCCTCAGAAGGATGCGAGTCCTGACACACGCTCTATCGTGGATGAGCCTTGAAGACAATATTCTTAGTGAAACAAGCCAATCATAAAAAACACCACAGAGTGAGCAGGAGACCCTCAGAGTAGTCAGACTCAGGGCAAAGCAGAAGAGAGGCCAGCGGGGGCGGGGTAAGGAGACCGGGAAATCAGCACTGTGGCACAGCATCTAAGTACTTCGTGCTATGTACTAAAAAGGGTCCAAATGGCAAATTTTATGTTATGTCTATTTTATCACAATTTCAAATACATAGCACTTACATCAGATCCTGTCCTCACTTCTTCGCAAATGTCCTTTCTCCACTGCCCCATGAGGTAGCTCTGTCCTTTCCCTCATCATCTGTACTAGAGTTACACAGCTGGCCAGCAGCAGAGCCAAGACACAAAGGCTGGCACCAGCTCCACACCATGCCCTGGAGGATCCTGCCCTCCACACCAACGTAGAACACACCCAGCTGCCCACACCACTGGAGGAGTCCAGAGACCCAGAGCATCAGTACTAGAAATTGAGTCCAGGGCCTTTACACTTAGTTACATCCCTGGCCTGTTTTATCTTTTGAGACAGGGTCTCAATAAGTTGCCCATACTGCACTCAAACTTATAATCCTCCTGCCTCAGCCTCCAGAGAGCCGTGATCAGAGGTATGTGCTGCCACACCCAGGGCTTCTACCTTTCTTTCTGCCCCTTGTATTTAGCTCTCAGGGTCTCTAGGTCCCCTAGATCCAGAACTGCTTGTTGGCTTTTATCTTTCTTGATCTTATGTTTTTGAGGATTTCCAACCAGAGATTTCATTGCCAAATACCCACAGACTCAGATCTGTCTGATGTGACGCAGGTTATCGAAGTGAGGCCCAAGTGACGGTGATGCGGTCCATGGCTGCACTTCAGCACACAGCACACGACTTGAGTGGCACCTACACCAGTTTGTCTCAAGACAGACACGGCTAACTGCAGCTGCTCGGACAGGATGACGCACGCAGGTTTTGCCATTTGTGGGGAGATCCTTGGAAACTATATATTCTTTTCCTCGTAAGCTTGCATCTATTGATACTATAAATCCATCAGTGCTTCTGCTAATGAAGGGAGAACCTTCCCTTCTCCCTCATTCATTTCCATCAGTTTAGAGTTGTGAATTTTACATTCAGTCCTCCTGCATTCAAATTATAAGGGGAAAAAAATCACCATGGCTTTGAAAGTGTCAAGAAAGCATTAATATTTTATATAAATATCTCATAAAATCAGTCTAGAACGTGACTGGTCATTGCATTTACATCAGCTGTCATTGCTGAACTCCTGCTCTGCGACAGAACCTGGGGTGCATCTCTGTCGTGGGCTGCCTTGTCCCGTGCAGCCATTAACGAGGCCAGGGCCTGACCGGGAACTCCTGACCTTCCTGACAGCCCTGCTGGAGAGAACTCCCTTTTATAAAGTGGAAAACTCCCTGCAGAGCTAAGACCTGCCAACCAGGGCGCTGCTGTGGATTCTAAGACCTGTACTCGCTACACAGCCTGCTCCGTTCTCCCAGGTGGCGCCCATGGCCAAAGTCTCCAGACCTTTGCTCCCATCCATGTCGCTGGCCAGATAACTATTCTATCAGGACGAGCTTCTCTAACGAGTGCAGGACTGGAGACCCTGGAGACTGTTAACGCGTGTGTGTGTCTCTCACGCCAGCGTGTGGCCCTGCCCTTCTGGTGGGGTGATGTCTTCCAGCCCTTCCAGAGGTGATGGTTCACCAGGATACAAGGAAACTTATGGACACTCCTGCTGCGCACCTGCAGGCACTCCGGCGGCACAAAGGCGATCATGGTTCTTGCTGTCACATGCTTGGATGACAAGGGGGGACAGCAGATGACATGAGAGGCGCCAGCTGAGCAGTGACGAGGGGCTGCCTGAGCCCTCTCTGTGGAATCTGGACAGTGGCTAAGTGGCCAGGTGTGTCTGACACCTGCCCCGTGGCTCACCCTGTGGCTTCCCTCCTCTCCCCATGGCACACACAGCCTACTTATTCACAACTACGGCTCTTCGGGGTTAAGTCGATCATAAACTGTATAATGATCATGACTATAAATTTTACAATCAAGTTTTAGTACTCTGATAGCTTTTCCATTCAAAGAAATAGGATCTGACTACACTTGGAAGTTTAAAAGTCCTCTCCTGAAGTTTACCACAGATCTTCATATTAACTGGAAGAACAAAAAGAAAATAATCGTAACATCTTCCATTTTTAAAAAGTAAGACATACTGTGGGTATATCAGCAGTGGAAGCCTTCGAGCCCAATCCCCTCTTTTGTGTGTCTGTGTGTGGAGGGAGAGTATGGAGGCTTGAACCTCTACCACTGCGCTGTGTCCCAGCCCTTTATTTCTCAGGCTGGTCTGAAACTCTGCTATCCTCCTGCCTCAGCTTCCTGAGTAGCTGGGACTCCATGGTGCCAGATCTCAGTCAGTTGTTACTAAATCTTCTCCAAGAGCTTCAGATAACTGGAACTAAGCTCTCACCTGGAGGCAAGGGTCTCCGCAGATAAGAATGCAGCTGCGTCATCTATGAGTGACTCAGTTCCTCACAGTTCCTTGCCCGACCCGTGGCTCTTCCGTAGCCAGTGGGGTGGGCAGCGTTAGCGAGGGAGGGCGCACGCACTGCTCCTGCTGTGGGCCTGACTTCTTGCTGTCCGTGTGCCTCCTGCCAGGGCTCCTGGTCCACACCCCAGCTCCAAACACCCTCCGCGATGACGGCACACAGGAGTCCCTCATCCCTGCCTTCTTAGCAAGTGTTATGGACTAAAAATCGTGGTCAACTTCACACCAGCTGAATTAAATCAGCATGGTGCTGAGAGTAAACGGCTCACCTGAGGGAAGCTGCCAGCATAAAAAGAGACACAGAGAGGAAGCGTGAGGCACTGTGGTTCTCCTAAGTGTCGTCTGGAGCCATTGGCTCTCCCGGAGGAGATGGTCATGCTGGCTTCCCCGATGTGAATTCGGCCATTATCATCGGAGGAGCTCGGGACCTTGTTGGTGAAGGTAGTTGTCGTTCACCTTCGGGGAGCTCTGGTCCTTACTTTGAGCGTTGCTTCCTGGCTCTGGAGGGGAAGATGTGTGCTGTTTAATCACCAGAGAAGCTTGTCACACTGGCTTTCTGACATGTATTCGACTGTTCTTGTCGCTGGAAGAGCTCAGGACCTCATGGTTGCTAAGGATGGCTGTGGTACTTTTCAGAGGAGCCCTGGTCCTTATTTTGAGTGTCACTTCTTGGTTCCATTGTAGAACTTTCAACCTTCTAGCAAAGCCCCTTTACTCTTGCTGGCATAGACTTTCTACTTCCACTTCTGACCTTGGGCCTTCCCAGCACAGATCCGTAAGACAGATTATTAGATGAGTCATTGTCACAGGCTCTAGGCCTCTACAGTTGGACCCATGAGAGGCACTGTCATGGGCTCTAGGTCTTCAGCTGGACTCATGTAAAACACTGCTACAGGATCCAGGTCCTTGGCTGGATTTTCTAGGTCTTTAGTGTTGTGGACAGATTTCCTGCACTTTTTTGTATTTGACTCTGGGTGACCATCGTAAAATAATATTATAAATTCTGTGTCTTGTATGTAACTGTTCTCCTTGTAACCCCTGACCACAACAGCAAGGCAACATTAGCTTTTTCTTCTTCTTTTGGTTTTGGTACTGGGCCTTCAAACTAAACTACCTCCCACACTTATCATTGTTTTGCCCGGGCTGGGCTCAAACTTGCGATCCTCCTGGCTCAGCCTCCCAGAGTGCTGGAATCACAGGCATGTGCCACCACACCTGGCCTAAAGCACCATTTCTTTAACACTGATAACTTCTACACCTCTGATAGCAACAGTGATGCACCAGCCCAGCCCAGCCCAAGGCTACCAGAAGGCAGAGAAATAACAGGCAACACGGAGGACAGAGACACGAGGGACGGAGACTGAGCAGCAAAGACTCCCTGGCTGGTGCACTAGACAGAGTCAGTTCTCTCCAGCACATACCCGGAGCTCTTCCTTCCTGGCTGTGTCTTGAACTCTTTTTCTCAGATTCTATAGCAGACACAACTTCATGAAGAGCAGGTATTTTAGAGAGTTAAGAGTCTGCTCTTTCCAAGGGCAGGAGTTTCATTGACATGTGGGGGTGGGGGGAACCCTCTGCAAAGGGAGGCCATGTCCAGGGAAGGAAGGACTGTGAGGAGGACAGTGATGAAAACCACAGGCTCTGCAATTGAGTAAGGCCTGGCCACAAAATAAAAAGGGCTAGGGATGCAGCTCAGTGCAAAGGCCCTGGTTCAATCCCCAGCAGCACAAAAACGAAAGCAGACTCCTCACTCCTGAGCACTTGCCGTGAGTTTATAAGCTTTGCACAGCTGGTTGAACCCTCACAAGCATAGTGGGTCCTGTTATTTCCACTTCTCAAATGAAGGCAGCCGTGTGGAGCACAAAGACCTGAGCCGTTGCCTGTGGAGTGTGGAGCGGCACATGCCACGATGGCTCCAGGGCTGGTCTCTCAACCCTGAGACTGCATGGCCTAGAACACTGATCAGAAGACAGCTCCAGTCCAAGAGTCACACATGCCTGAAGCTCTAGCACTCTGGGAGGCTGAGGCAGGAGGACTGCAAGTTCAAGTCCAACTTGGGCAACTTAGCAACTCAGTGAGATCCTGACTCAAAATTTTAAAAAAAAATTTTTTTAAAGACTTGAGATGTAGCTCAGTGCAAACATCCTGGATTCAACCCCAATCCCCCACCAAAAAAGCCCCCCAAACAACATGCCTCAGGCACCATCCTTCTAGCTAGTCAGCAAGTTCTTCTGCAGGTCAAGGAAATGGACACCACATCAGTGTGCACTGAGGTGAGACTCAGGTTACAGGAACCACGAGAAGACACAGAGCAATAAATCCTGTCTTTTAAAATAGTCCCCGACAGTGGTGTCCCTTCCAACTTGGTGGTGATCACACAGCGCATGTCTCAATGCTGCATCTGGAATGCACTTCTACTCGGTTACATCTTGCTGTGATGTCAGAGCTGGACTCAAACTCAGGTTGCTCTGCCTCAGCCTATGCCTCTTCCCCCTACAAAGCAGCTGGGAGTACAGGCATGCACCACCATGCCCAGCTGGGGCACGCCTCTTAACTATTCTCAGCAGGGCATGGTGGAACGCACCTGTAATCTAGCCCTCAAGAGGCTGAGGCAGGAGGATGGCTAATTCGAGGACAACCTGAACTATACATACCGGGAGGTCAAAACCAGCGTCGACTACACAGGGAGATCCCCTCTCAAAACACCTAAATAGAAAGCAAATAAATACATATGCTTAAACTCTATCTCCCAAGATCAACTGTTTGCAAACAACTAATAGTCAAGCTCAGCCTGGAGAGCAAGGTGTTAGTCTGAAGGTTGGATTCCTTCATTATAATGTTTTGTCCTTCCTGGCTCATAAAATGATTCTGGTAGCAAATCCAAAAGCAAGTAACACATAAAAAAGATACAAACTGCCATAACTGATGATCGGCCTGTTGCATATTTCATATGTAAGAGCTAGTTTGTATTCTGACCTCAGAACCTCTTAGTCTTTATCTCACAGGTTAGGACATTTCCCTCAGATTTCTCTGCAATTTGAAACCAAGGTGAGAATTGGTCAGGTAAGACAGACAAACAGAAAACCATTCAGGTTAGGAACCAGGCTTGGTCATAAAATCCCTGAGTTCTAATCCCAGCAATGATACACAGCAATCTAGTGCAGGAAGAACAGTGATGGGAACCCTTTAGAGGCCGAGTGCCTCAACTGCAACCCAAACCCACTTATTTATGGCAAGGTGACGACACTGTCCCTAGACGCACTGCTGTCTGGTACTTGGTTGCTGCGCGATGCAGGGGTGACTTCATGCAACAGGCTCACCAGCACCAAGGCAGAACAATGGTGCTGAGGAAATCTCTTCTTTCCACACATTTGAGCTGAGACCCAGGAGAGGTAGAGAAGCACTGAATAAAATCCCGGTGAGCTCTGAAAGCCTAAGTGATTTGCATTCCTTGGCCTGACCTTCAGTCACTCTCACCCTACCAAACCTTATTAAAGATTCATGAATATGCACTGCATCTCATACATGTAATTAAGATGAGAGTGAATTCTGGGATAGGCGTGCATGTTGAGAGCCCCCGGGATTGTGATCTTCTTATGATCTTCAATAAACGTAGCAACTTTTCATTCACCTGTAGGTAGACACTTGCCATTCACTGCTTGCTGCACACAAGAGCCTGAAACTTATCTGCTGAGTGTTTTCCACAGTAAGGAATCTCTAAGCCCCAGTTTCCTCATATGTATAAACTGAGAGATGATCCAAGCAGGCAGGAGGACGGAGGAAAGAAGTGGTACTCTCACACTGCTGACTGAAAAGATTTTCAAGAAAACTATTGATGAAAACCACACTGAGATTCCATCTCACTCCAGAAAGAATGGCCAGGATCAACAAAACTACCAACAATAAATGCTGGAGAGGTTGTAGGGGAAAAGGAACTCCTCTGCACTGTTGGTGGGAGTGTAGGCTGGTACAACCACTGTGGAGGTCAGTCTGGAGATTCCACCAAAAGCTGGGATTGGAAGTCCCATTTGACCCAGCTATTCTACTTCTAGGCATATTCCCAGAAGAACTGAAAACATCTTACCACAGTGATATATGTGCACCCATGTTTATAGCAGCACAATTTGTACTAGCCAGACCTTGGAAACAACCTAAGTGCCCATCAACTGAGGAACGGATAAAAAAATTGTGGTATTTTTATATAGTGGAGTACTACTCAGCTATAAAGAAGGATCACATTGAGGCTTTTATAGGTAAATGGATGCAACTTGAGTCCATATTCATAAGCAAAATAAATCAAACTCACATGTGTAAAAAATGTATAGTCTCCCTAATACAAGAAATGGTAAGAGTACACAAGATTTTATGGTAATCATGATTCTCCATTACATTGCTTTGAAGCCTTATAATGTTTTCATTCATTAGTTAGAATGGTTGTATTCTGTTTTGTTTGATTTTATTATGTGTGATGGTATGAAAAGCTACTTTGAAGAAAACAAGACATTATGGCAGCCATTGCTGATTTAATATCATCTTGCTTTGAAGTCCTAACACGCTTTTGTTCTTCTATTATCGTTGGTTCTATCATGTTATGTCTTACTGGATTTTAATATGTGTGATAGTATAAACAAATTTTTTATGGAAAATGAGATATTGTAGTAGCCATTGTTCATTTTCTGTTATTTGGTTCAGAATGCCCTGGAATACTTTCATTCTCTTGAAATGTTTTATTCTATTTTGTTATGTGTGACATCACTGTATGTAAAGCTAAGCTCAACTATTTCAAACAAAGAGACATTATGGTAGCTACTGTTAATATCCAGTTGTCTTGTTGTGAAGTGCTGTGTTGCTTACATTGTTCTGTTCTGATCTGCTTTGTTCTGTCCTCTTTTGTTTTATTCTCTTTAAAATAAAACTTTAAAAAGAAAAGAAAACTATCAACGAAGACGTGAGGGTGTTAAGGGCAACGGTGAGAACTTCCTCCCTAGGTTTGGCGGACAGGAAGAGGGGTGTGTTACCAGAATCCAGAGACAGCTAAAGGAGAAGGCCGCCCTAGAGGCCCCGCAGCCTGGGGAGGGGATGTGCCCTCATTTCTCTTTCCAAAGCCACAGGGCCAGGGGCCAGCAGGGATCCATGATGGTCCCGGTGGGTCTGAAAGCACAAACAGAATGGGCCAGCCCCCTCATAATCACTTATTTTATGCTTCTGTCCGTCCTCTGCTAATTCTCTGTCAGGGCGAAGCATAGCTCAGTCCCCGGCGCTTGGCGAGCTACTCTCACCAGCTCTTATTATGACGCCATTTAAACACTGAAACGGTTTCAAAAATGAGATGTGATCAGGTTGCTGCAAACAGGAAATAATGAGAGGGCTAGAGCCTTTAAAATACAGATGTGGGTCTCTAGCCCAGCTCCCACTGTTCAGCAGCTTGGGGGTATGGGGTGCTCCAAAACCCCACCCAGAATATTCAATCAAAAACATGCCCGTTTGTTTCAAATTAAAGCCATACATCTTTTCTGATTCCACTGAATTTCACCAATTCGATTATATAAAGGCAGCTAATTCCATTTGGAAGATACTGCATGCTTAAATGGTTCAAAACATTATGAATATGTCTACTCTTAACTTCCACTAAAGGCATTATCAGAAGACCATTTGCTTTTGTTTATTTGTTTTGTTTTTGGTACAGGGATGGAATTCACAGCCTCACGCTTGCCAGACAGGTACTTGCTCTGCTGGGCTATGTCCCCGGCCCCAGAAGACCATTTGGAATCACCACTCTTTCCAAGCACCCTCCTGCAGCGCACGAGGCGGCTGAGGAAGCAGAAAGCAAACGCAAACAAGAGGACCAGTGTCTTAAATTTCTGGCAACTGCTGTGCATTATAAACAGCCTAGGGCCTACCTGGACCACACCTACTCACCCGTATTTTATACAAAACATTGTCTATTTAAGATAAAATGTCTATTTTAACAGGCTTACATATATGTCACATTAAAAATACTAGTGGATCATTGCATACATGTTTTTCTGTAAATAATCTTATCACTTAATAGATCTCGGATCAATTTCCCATGACCATAGGCATGAGCTTCCTCATTCCAGGCTGCCCTGTAGTCACTGACTTAAGCTGCCGGTCCTCAACTGCTAGGCACTTCAGTTAATTTCCATCTTTTTTCCCCACTTCAACTTTTCTCATCAATCCTTCACAATACACACAGCTCATAATTCATTCCATTTACAGTTACCTCACAGTTTTGCTGACTTGAGCTCAAGGTATTTCCTGCCAAATCAGTGCAGGGGTGCAGTGCAGTCGGAGTGGGGTGTGCACCCTTTGTTTTTCTTGCTGTTATTGCCTGCAGTGGCTGCAAATTCTTTGCTCCTGTCCCTGAGAAGCGAGCACCAGCAGCTAAAGGGATCCTTGAGCTTGGGCTGACTTGCAATGGCTTCCACCAGTAGAGGGTGACAGCACTGAAGCCACATGACTTCCAAAGCCAGGCCACAAGACTCCAGGCAGCACTGCTCAGTCCCTTGACACGGCTCTTCTAGCCTGGCATTCTTGGAGGCCCCACTTTGGAAGCAAGTGCCGCCCTGGAAGACGCCCACGCCCCACTGCAGAGGCCATGGGAAGAGACAGGCTTTGAGTAGCCCCAGCCCAGGTAGGGGGCACAGAGGTCACCTCCAGGCGATGCCAGCCCCGAGCAGCTCGAATCTTCCCACCCAAGGGCATCAACTGGTTCAGTAAGTGGGGCAGAAACACAGCCAACCCCACTGCACACAGTTTGAGCTCCTGACACAGAATCTGTGAGCATGAAAAGATGCTAGTGGTTTGTTTGACCTCATCTTGGGCTAATTTCCTACACAACACTGTATAACCTCGTGCACGAGTCTGGCAATCACATTTCTCTCACTCAAATCCTATCACTCTGGCCATACAGGTGAGTCCAAGACTTGGAGATCCACACTACAACTTCAAAAAAGTCTCGACACCACTGTAACTCTCCTGTCTTCACCAGTAAACTAGAGCTAGCTACCCTCAGGCACAGTGTGAGAGAACGGAAATACATGTAACACCCTCCACGAATGGGACTGCGTGTGCGTGTGTGCGCGTGCGTGTGTGTGTGTGTGTGTACACATTGTTCTTTCTTTTTTTAATTCACGCAGCACTGCTCAGATATTCAAATGCAAATCCTTCCTGACCATGGGTTTAAGATTCAGACTCTCTGGACTTCAGTCTCTCATGAAGACTCTGATAGATGGACAGTCTTCTAATTCCAACAAAGTATGATTATCACTAATTTACCGTAACACCTAATACCCTTCACCAGGGAGATAGGCATGTGAACAAACTTTAACATGGACCCAGAGGTTAAAAAAGAGAGAACAGAAAGAAATTTAAAAAAGAATAAAAACTAGAGAAACACATGCCACATGCCTACAATAACTATAGCTGGGTAATGGGATTAAAGATTATTTACAGTTTCCCTTTTCAGGTATTTTCTATCTAAGATGACTATTAATTCTAATTTTAAAAGTTAGCTTAATAAAGAAGGACACTTGCAGACTGATACCCAAAGCCAACTGCTAGCACAGAGCAGGAGCAGCTGGGCTCCATCCCCCTACATTACCATCCCAGATTCCACTCTCCTAACTGCTCCCCAAGTGTGAGAAGCCCTCCCCTCCTCTTCTGCCCAGGCACCTGCGAGCCCACAGGAATCAAGCACCTGGGTAACAGGAGCAGGGCGGCTGCTCTCCACACTGTCCACAACCCTGGCAGGAGTCCCAGGCTAGGAGGACAGGACCTTGGCCGTCCACCCCCCTCCCCAAGCCTAGCACCCAAAGGTGGGCCAGCAGCCCTCTACGGGGCCCTCTTCCGCTCAGTCAAACCCAGGAGCTTGTGAACAGCTTGAAGTCTCACACAGTGCGGCCTGCTGCCTCACAGGCCGGCCTTGCCCCTCCCGTGCCTACCCTAGGGGTCCAGCCATCTGTCTCAGGCTGGCCTGCTAAACTGCGCCTCCCAGCACTGGAAAAGTGGCTGCAAGCACTGGTCCTCCCGCTGCCTGACAGACGGGCATGGCAGCCCCTCCGCAGCCCTGTGCCCAGCAGACTGCCCATAGCCTGCTGCTGCCCGCACTCCAAGGATGGAGGTGCCAACTTCTCTTTCACTGCCTGGATTTGGTCCTCCAGAGGCTCACCCACGGTGTGGCCTGCGGACCAGCATGTAGCCCCTGGGGGCACAGAGTCCAGGCCGCAGCTCAGGCCCACGGGAACAGACTCTGCATCGGCCTTCACCTTCCCCAACCACCCACACAGAGAACAGAGTGGGCGGAGCCCTGCTAGAGACCTCTCATTGGACACTGGACAGTTTTGGCAAAATAAAAACCTGTGTCACTAGGCATAGTAAACACTTTGAAGAAAGAGTTTTATCGGGTGGAGAAAAGCATAATCCCATTCCCACCAGTAAGACCTCATGATTCACGCACTTTTGAAAAGAGAGCTGAGAGCTCAATGCACTTTATTTCAAAGCTGAACCCCAAGGGCGTGAAAGCGGGGGGAGGGGGCGCTCCATTTCTAGTCCAGACCCCAGCACAAGTGCTCATCCGCCCAGGAAACGGCACTGTGCACACTGAAGGTGGCAGCTCGCCGGACCAACCACAGCCGTGCAAAACAGAAATGTCCACCAACCAACTCTGTCCCATTTCTGACAGGGGCGACTCTGCAGCTGGCACTCTGCTGTGTCTGCAGTCTCACTGGTTTCAGACCTGGGGAGGGCGCGTGTCCACAACGGTGCTCAACATCCTACCAGGCACAAGCCAGCCCTCATGCCGAGAACTGTGCAGTCCAGGAACACCAGCCCGGCTGCTGTGCTCCCTTCCCTTCTGGTGCCCCCTCGCCTGGCACACGGGCACCCCTGCAGCAACATACTTTCTGGGAATGACCTGTGACCCCTTCCTCCACAGGTCTACCACCCCCACCTCTGGCTCACCCAGCAGCCTGCCACTGAGCATGTGACAGCAGACAGCAGGCCCTGGCTTGCAGCAGGGGGCCTCACTTGCCCCCACGCAGGCAGGCCTTGCGGTACCTTTTATGAAGTTGTGCACATGCGGGTGTGTGTGTATGTGTGTGTGTGACACTGGAAGGTCCCACAGGGCTCCCTGACTCCTCTTGTCCGGCTCCCCCAAAGTCTTAAAGGAGCTGCATCTTAGCATGGCCAGCGGGTACACAGACCCTTCCCTTGAGGACCGAAAAAGAAGAGCTGGGGACTCCAATGAAAACAGAACAGGGACAACGGCCCAAGCCACAGCCTTTGAAGCGTGCCTGCCACTGCTGCACAGCACTGCCAGCTTCAGTTCAACCTTCCTAAAAAGCCAGCCTGCCTCCCTTTGCTGGAAAGCACCAGCTTCCTCGCCAACAGCTTCAGCTTCAGTGAACAAGCCTATGTCCAGGAACAAGGTCGTCATCTGACAGAGCAGTGACAGGTCCACCCTGAAGTGTAAAGATGACCAGATGCCCAGGTCTGCCTGGACTGGCCCACTTAACAGCGTGGTCCTGGCATGATCAGCAGAAGCCCCCTTCTCTAGGTGTCTTGGTTTGGGCAATGAACCATCCTGTAACCCTTCTTCCAGGGCACGCTGTTCCCAGGGAGAACAAAGGGGCAGGCCTGGCATGCTTCCGCAGAGCACTGTAAGCCACAGACTTTAAAACTGAGCTCGTGTGCAATTATGTCTAATTTGGCCCCCGCTGGTGACATGCCAGCTGACCGAAATTCTGCTCCCTGGAAATGCGACTGGACGCTGATGAAGGGAAACCCAGGACTCAGCAAACATGCTCAAAGCTTGTGACTTGAGGGTGGAGAGAGAGAGAGGGAGAGAGTGAGTATTGGCACTGAGCATGGGAAAACCTGTTGGGGACTGAACCCATGAAGTTAGCCGCCTGAGAATTTCAGTTCAAATTCTGTCCATCCTCCAAGTGCTGACTCCAGCCCATGAGAAAGCCACACATTTCTGCCTGGTGAACAGCCCCCGATGTGTGGGGCACGGATGTCTTTCAGGAGTCCCCAGGCTAGTGTGAGAGTAGCAGGGAGCCAGGCCAGCGAACTGATCTCGGCCATCTGTCCCATCACATGGTGCTGCGCTACCTGAGCACCTATAGCCCCAGGAAGCCAAGTCTGGCCAGGAGAGGGCATCTCTCACAATCAGAAGGAATAATATGAAAACGAACATGCTTTTGTCTTTTGATGATTTTTCCAAGCTCTCCCTGAGAAAAACAAAGCCCACTGAACAGGAAACATCATTCTCTCAAGAACAACTGTGAACAATTGGACGCATTTCCTTCCAGGCATCCCCTTACTCAAAGTTCTAACTTCTCCACAGAGTATCCTGCTTTTTCGCTTTATCATATAAGTGTTTCTCCATATCATTAGAAGCCAATCTGCTTATTTTAACTGTGAGTGCGGTTCCCCAATGGCAACGTTCACAGCTGTTTGCTATTGAGACTTCAAAAGTTTATGCACAGCAGAAGATAGTAAATAAAGAGCATGTAGAAGAAAAAGGAAACCGAGCAATAAAATTTTAATGAAGAATCCATCTCCCAAAATAGTGTAGGTCCCAGGGCTGGGAGTTTTGAGGCCCTCATGCAATTCTACTGCAACGAGCTGGGTGAATCAGCCCTGCTGCAGCCCCGCTGGCCCATGCAGGAGAGAAAGGGCTGAAAGGCGGCGCTAAGGAGGAAGAAACAAGCCATGCGAGGCTGGTGGGGCCTCTTAGGGGTTTATAGTGTCCTCACCTTCGATGGCAGTCAAGTCACCAGGCTCATCAACCGCACATGCGTGTAACTCTGAACTCCGAGGTGCGCTACAGTCACCACGCAGTCACTTCGGCTCATAGGAGAGGAAGCCAGAGCAGCGTGGCAGCAAATGACTGGCCACGGCCACCGAGGGTTGTTAGAAGGACTAAATTGGGGGGACTCAGGAAAAGTGCTTAGAAGCGTATTTGGCATAAGCATCAGGTGCATTTGTCATTATCAGCGTCATCAGAGGTTAAAATGGCATCAAGGGTAGCACCTAATATCCCCCTTTCAGAGCTATGTACACACTGCCACGTGTCCCGGTACTGTTTCCTCCTACCAGATATAAAGCAGCACGCTGTCCCCTCACTGTTCAAGGCCATCAGGGACAGGCTTGAGACCCAAGGCTGACATCAGGGTTTTCCACTCAACTAGGAGTTATGTAGCTTTTCTGCAGGGCGACTTTTTTTTTTTTTTTTTGTAAGTAACCCTGGGAACTCCACACATTATACTTAGCACAAGCTCAACCTAATCATTAAGAGACAACAGCTTGGTTCCATGGAGTGAGATTGTTGATCCTGTAATCCTCAGATCACTTCTCACCAGGCAGCAAAACGGATGATCGACCTTCAAGATCAGCATGTTGCTGGGCGTAACTCCAGCCAGAGGCAGAGGCAGGAGGTCTGCCTCGAGTCCAAGGCCAGTCTGGGCTACACAGTGAGCTCAAGGCCAGCCTCAAGTAGGTAGTAAGACCCTGTCTCAAAAAACAAAATGAAACAAAACAAAACAACCCAGCTGGATTCACCTTCGCCAAAGCATAACAAAGCCTGACTTCTCCCAACATCCTTGCTTCACTCTTACTCTGTAGATCTGGCAATATGTAAAAATGAAGGACACTCACCTCAGGAAGCAGCTCCCCTTCCCTTCAGCCCAGTACTCCAGAGCTCTGGCTCTCACATTTCTGCCACTGTTTGCTCCAATGAAAAACCCCTGTTCTAGCAGGACCTGGCGGAGCACGCCTGTCATCTCAGCACTCTGGGAGGCTAAGGTGGGAGGATCAAAATTTTGAGCACACCTTGAGCAATGAAGTGATTTAGCAAGGTCCTAGTTTAAAACAGAAAAGGGCTGGGGACATAGCTCAGTACAAAGGCCCTGGGCTCAAGCCCCCATACTGAAAGAGAAAAACAAAAACAAAGGCCTATTTTAGAGGCATTTAGGATGCCAGGCCCAAGCCAGCCAAGTATAAGGGTTAGGTTCAGTAAAACAATAAGCACTCGGTATAAACAGCAGCTTCTGAAGATAACTGGGGTTACCCAAATGTCTTTGAAACTGATGGGCAATATTGCATCGCTAACAGCTTATAACGCACGAGTGTCTCCCACGCACCGCACACCTTACATAGACTAATTTGACTCCAATTACAGTTATTGTCCTTATTTTATAACAGAACACATTAATATCTCGCCCAAAGTTGCACAACTAAGATGTGAAGGAACCAGATAAACAAACTAAAGTAATATTCTATTTTAAAACTCCCCCATACCCCAAGAAGGAAGCCCATTTACTCTACACCAGTATTTGTACAGATTAAGGCAACCTGTTGGCCATGTACTTAGCTCTATTTAAATCACCAATTAAACACGAGCCTCCTTTAAAAGTTATGCATAATGTGAATGGAAAACTGGCCAGTAAGCCTTGTCCCCATCTCCATCTGGGCGGACGAAGAAGTCAGTCTTGACACAGACTATACGAATTTATACCCACTGCTCTTTATTTCCCCTGCAGGAAAGATGCAGTCACACGCAGCCTCCCAGGAGGTCATCTAAACAGAGCCCAGCAGCCCGTGGCACAAACCCATCCTCCCTGAACTCAGAGGCCCTTCCTCCTTCCAGGTGTCCTCCAGTGCGCTCTTCTAAAAAGTGAGGGTGAGCTGGTGAGTCTTCAAAAAACTGCCCAGCAACAGACAGATGGACAGGCACGAGTGCCATGCACACCCGGCACCCACACAAAGGCGTACGAATCTGCCTTGAAAAGGAAGGAAATACTGATACATGCTACAACTTGGATGAACCCCCAAGACAGATTACGTGGAGTAAGCCACACGTCTTATTCCATGGACGACAAGCACTATGTGGCCCAAGCCCTTCAAACAAAAGTAGGGTGGTGGCAGCCAGGTGTGAGTGCAGGACCACGTGGGAGGGGTGATTTCACAAGCAATGAAGTTTCAGTCTGGGAAGAGGAAAAAGCCCCAGAGATGGCAGAGTATGGCATGACACACAACACACTGCTGATGTCACAAGCCTGTCCACTAAAAATGGTTTAAATGGTCATTTTACATCATGTATACTTCACCACAGTAAAATAGATACAGAGTAGGGGGCTTTAATTACATTGGTAAATTTCAACCCTTAGCTGCACACTGGAATCTCCAAGGGAAGTTTTTAAAAATATCTATTTATTCCTAGTAGTGGGAGGCTGGACCCTGCTGCAACACACCCTGGGGGCATCAGGGCCAGCAGGCGACAGGCACTCCCACCAGGATGCGCTGGCTGCCACACTGGCTCTCACAGAGTGGCGGCAGCACCTTCGCCCAGGACAGATGCATGGCAGCTGCTGCATCACCCTCAGGGGATCTGGGTGCAGAGGCTACACCACATGCCAGAAGCGAGGGCACACGGGGGGGTTGGGGAGGGGTCCTGGCTCTGTGAGGGGGGCACTGTCCTGATGCATGCAGTGGGGACAGAGTGGCGAGATGCTGCCACCAGTACAGTGTCGTGAGAGGGAGGCTTGTTCACTGCCTTCCTCTTGGAGAGTCTAAAGGTTCAAATATTTTTTAAAGAAAAAGGAAGCAGAATAAAAATAAATAATCTATGGCAGATCTCTCACCCAAAACAAATGGAGACAGCGGCCAGAAAGGCTGCTCTGACAGCACAGCAGGAACAGCCATCAGGACAGGTTAACTCGGATGCCAGCCTGCTGTTCTCTTCTACCCAGAAGCCCCGAGAAGTCTCTCCATGGCTGCCCTGCCTTCTGGCCACCCTCCACTTCTCCTGTGCAAAGACGCAGCATCTAAACTTCATAAAGAAAAGACCTCCTGTCGTCCCAACCTGGGGAGGCATGCACAGAAGGGCCACAAGTTCAAGTCCAGCCTGAGCACTACAACAAGACCCTGTCCCCAAACTTAAAAACTGAAAAAGGTTAGGGATGTAGCTCAATGCAAAGGCCCTGGCTTCAATCAAAGGAAACACGGGGAAAAGGGAGGGAGGCAAAAAGGGATGGAGAAAAGGGAGGAGGGAGTTCCTACTGACAGAAGTAGAGGGTGAATGGTCTTCCCACTGTTAGAAATGGAGGTTTCCCCAGCCACACAGCGTCAAAGAAGCAGCTCTGGGAAAGACTTCTCAATGTTCAGACCCTTCATTCATACACTTCCCAATAAGAGAAATGTTCAGATGGACAAAGAAGGATTTGGGAAAGGATTTAGATTTCAAAAAAAAATTTTTTGATACCAGGAATCGAACTCAGGACCTTGTGCTTGCCAGGCAGGCACTGTGCCACTGAGCTATACCTCTGGCCCCTAGATTTAGAAAATTTATGGGTCAAAAAATACTGTTGCCAAAAGACAAAGTTTTGCCTCATCAAACTACAGGGAAAAGAAAAAAAATGTTACTTCAAATGTGGGTCCCAAAAAGTGCCACAAAATGGAAGCGGCGCTGCCTTTAAGGCAGATGATTAAAGGATAAAACCTTCTCGACACAATAAATCTACAGCAGAGAATGATTCGAGTAAGTGACAAACTCACTCCATCACACCACCCACATGCACACTCGAGATGCATTCACGGCCATCTTTCCCACCTCACACACCTTTGGTTTTCTTTCAGGGGTGGTTGTTGGTTTGGTTTCTTTAGTTCAGTTTGGTTTTTTGAGACAGGATCTTGCTATGTAGCCCAGGCTGGTCTTGAACTCACCACAATCTTCCTGCCTCAGCCTCAGCCAAGTACTGGGACTATGGGGGTGTGCCACCACACCCGGGTGGTCAAACGCCTTTGGGAGTCAATATAAACCCGTTTCCAGAAGTAGCAGTGAACTCAGAGGGTCACACCCAATGTCACCCAGGAAATGGCACCTCAATTAAGTCCTCAGATGCTCACTGCTGTCCTTGGTGACAAAGAAACTCTTGCCTCTCATTGTTTAAGACTGACAATACTTCGGTGGTTATTTCCTTTTACTACAAAACGCAGGAATGAGGACCCTTCCAAAGGGCCAGGCGAAACTAATCCACCTCGCCCAGTGTGGTGGCAAACACTTCTAATTCCAGCCCTCCAGAGGCTGAGGCAGGAGGACGGGAGCTCCAGGCCAGGCTGGGGGACATTGTGAGTTCAAGGCCAGCCTAGACGACAAAGAGTGACCCTGTCTCAAAGAAACAGAACAGAACGGAACCAGTCATCTTGTTCTGCCTTTCCACTGGGGCTGAATGTCCCGCCTTCCATCTGGGCGGCCAAGGCAGCAAATGCATTCTCGGGAGAAGAACTCCAAGGCTCCCCAGATCCTCTGCAGGGCCTGGTCACGCCTGACCCCCAAAGGCATCCAGTGCGCGAGCCCAGCACCAGCAACGTGGCATGTGTGGCATCCTGCATCTCTTGCTGAAGGAACACATAGCCCTGTGGGGGCCTCCACCGCCGAGGCCCTGGAGCGCTCTCCGGGGCCAGCCGCGCTCCCTCGGTTCAAGCCAGCAGCCGTCATTTCCCTGGAGATACCAGCTAGTCCGATTCACTGCTGCTTTTTATAGATAGCCTCCCACACGCTTTTTCTTTACGAATTTTTCAAATGTTGACTGGCTGCTACCTTCATGGATTTTTTGTGTCACCACAGCTTGCTTCACTTTGCTGATTGTTATGTTTGGAACCCAACCTTTCCTCATCTCTGGCCCAACTACACAACTCCATCCATCTCCGCCACAGATTTCCTAGACCTCCCAATGCTCCTGTCCCTCTGTCCCTCACGCACTTGCAAAAATGGATGCCACCCATTCCGCCCTGCCTGACAGCTGCTTTTCAAGCTCAATTTTCGAAAGGTAGAAACTGTAACAAAAGGAGAGAACTCTGTCTCAAGCAGCAAAGGGCAGCTATTGTAACTTTTCTAACATTAAAAACATACCTATAGTAGAAAGTTTGGGGAAGAGAAAAACATGTCATTAACTCTTTATCTTATTACCTAGGAAGAACTGCTGTTGACATGCTGACCTCCATACCTGGCATTGAGAGCTCAGCATAGGCCATGATATGGTTTGCGTCTCACTGTCCCCCCAAAGCTTTTAGACAGGGCTTTTTCACAGGTAGCTGAACCTAGAGTCTGTGCCTGATTCATGGTTCAATGATGGGACTAAGGTCACTGGAATAAGGCTGGGCAACTGCTGGATCAGTCCACTGAATGGACCGGTACCACCCTAATCCCAGCAGTCTAAATAAAACAAAAGGGGTAGAAAGAGGCTTGCTTTCCCCCTTTCGCTCGTTACTTTTGATAGCTTTTGCCACCATGAACAGTTTCTCCTCTGCCATGCCACCCTGCCTTAGAGCTAGCCAATTATGGACTGAAACCTACACACACTGTTAGCTAAATAAATCTTTCTCCCTTTAGCCTTGGGTGTTGGGTATTTTGTCTCAGCAAAGCAAGAAATGTAACTAAGACAAGTCATAAGACACAATCTTGACACTCATTCATTTTATCATTGTTTTAATTTATCTGTTATTGTCAAATTAATCAATATGGTGTAATATTTTTAAAATGTACATCTGCTTTATTTTTGAAAAAACTATTTTAAATACTATTCCCACCTTTGCCTTCAGCCCCTCATCCCAAAGGCAATCTCTAAAAAATGTTTGCATTAATCTTCTAGAAATATTCCCCCACACACAGTTTAAGTATGTCACTTCCTGTTGGTGGCTGGATCTTATGTGTCCTACTTAATTGATCAAAACTACACACTTTCAGAGATTTCAAAACTATTAAACAGAAGCACATAAAAAGTTTCATTTCTTTCTCAGAGTTCAACTCGGCAACCATGAAGTTGCAGCCAGAGGTAGAGTAGAGAGGAATATTCACATCAGCCCCCTGCTCCTACTGTCGGCCAGTGCAAACTAACGATAGCAAATCTAGGGAGAACTGAGAAAGAGGGGTTTGACACAGTCTCCAGAATCAGTGCCAAAGCAAGGACAAGACCCTGGTGACCTGGTTTTTGGAAAGAAAGCCACATCTTTATATATTCTTTTAAAATAAATATTGTTTCCATTTGAAAAATAAAATTCATTAGTAAATACAGAATAAAAGCAAGAGTATATTTGTACTGGCTCCATGACCATCTCTTGGACAAATTTTCCACAAATTTAAAATACAGCAGGGCTTTGGGAAGCTGCCTGTCACAGCTGTATTTGGAACACCCCCCTACAGTCGTGTGTGTTCAGAGGTAGGGCTTTGGGAGGGCAGCCAGGTCGTGAAGCACAGTACTCCCCGGCAGATTATCCACCAGGGAGTTTGGAGCTGCCTGGCCGCTGGAGCTGGGACTCCCCTACCCCTTCTTCACGGTCCCCGTGGGCTCAGTGCCTTCCTCCCCAGGCCTCTCTGCCATGCCAGGTGCGCCTTGGAGCTAGCCAGCCACAATCTATACCTGTGTACCCACAAACCAAAGCCACCCTCTCTTCCTCTCATTTGTGGGTGTGAGGTGTTTTGCTCCGGTGACAAGAAGCTGATTGATACACCACCTTACTGGACCTTCTGGGGAGCCCTTCTCTGAGCTGATGAGAGCACGCATCCTGCAAGGACTCTGGTCAGGCCCTCTACCCAGCCCGCACAGTCAGCCCAGGGCCCAGGCAGAAAACAGCGGGGACCAGCTCGGACTGAAGGCAAGGGTCCCCTGCAGGAAGAGAAGGGCAGGGGAGGTGTAAAGGATTGATTATACGAAGAAATAGTCTGCAGGAAGGGGAAGGTGAAGGATGAAGGCGTGTCATGTGCTCTCTGCTTCTAACAGCAACGTGTCCGTCACCCCTCCCTTGAGCTTCACTGGGTTGGGAGCCTTACTGGAGCTTTGCTACCTTTCTAGGGCTGTGAGCCCTGGGGGATCTGATGAACCCAGTATTTCTCTCTCTCCCCTCCCCTCCCATCTGAACGAACACTCACAGGACAGCCCAGCAGGCAGCTGGCAAAGGCAGGCAGCAGCCTGAGCCAGGCACTGGGGTAAGACGTGTTTGAAGTCCTTTCTCTTCGAAGTAGATTTCAACTCTGTAGCACTGATAAATTTAACCTTTGAAGACTTCATGAAATGCAAGAATAAATGGGAACTTCAGAGAAACTACTCCCCACTCAGCATACTGGGGATATTCCTGAGACCACTTGGAGAATGACATACAATGGAAATCCAGACTCTCCCCAACTCTGTTTGGCCTCAGTAGGGAATATGCTGGGTCCTCGAAAAAGTGGACATACTCAGGATTAAGTTGATTTCCACTCAAATTAATAGACTGAGCACTAGTTCCATAACAACAACCCAAAGAATCTTCCCATCCTTCAGGGAGAATGGGGCCAGGATTTTAAAGCCACTTTCTGTTAAAGTGGGAAAGAAAGAGTAGGAGCTGCAGAGACATGCAGGGGCGCTCACGGAGGATCCAACCCTCTCCACCCACGCTCAAGAGCCCAGTTGGTGGCGGCACCTTGTGAGTACGGGTCCTCCCAAAGGAGGAAACTGAGGCACAAACAAAATGAAACAACTTGTTCAGGTTCCACAGGGCAAAGGAGACCTAAATTCAAATTAAATGTGCAGGTGGTACTTGAAAGCCGTGGAGATTATCTTTAATCTGGCGGACAACAGAGGTAAATTCCTTGCTTAGACCAACAGTACAATACAGGCGCATGAAGCAAACACCAAGACAGCCGGTAGTTATCCAGCATCTTTCCGGTGCTGGCTGCTGCAAGGCTTCTGGCTGGGTACTTACATATATGTGGCTCCAATCACATGCAGATCAAGTCTACTTATGCACAGATGACTACATGATGTGTACTAACATTATTTAAGATTGAATTTAGATTGCTAGTAAAATATGAAAATTGAAACAAAATCTTTTTTTTTTTTGGTGCTGGAAATTGAACCTAGTGTAGCACACATGCTAAGAAGTACTGTAACCACTCAGTATACCAGCACCCCCTCTGTTAGTTTATTTATTTTTTTCTTTTTTGTCTTTTTGAAACAGGGTTTCCACTATGCAGTTTAGGCTGGCCTTGAATTCACTTGGTAGCCCCGGCTGGCCTCAAGCTCACAGCAACCCTCCTGCCTCAGCCTTCAGAGTGCTGGGATTACAGGCATGTGCCTCCTTGCCTGGCATCCCCCTTAATTTTTTTTAAAAATGCTATAAAAATGTCTTCCATCAGAAATTCAGTAGGAATGGAGAAATGGCCATTAAAAGTCTTTTCCTTTGAAGATCTCACACAAAAAAAAATTCATAAGAATGCTCTCCTATGTCATATCAATAGCAAAACAGATCTGTAATTTCTCTGCAACAGGGGGATGATATGGGAACCCTTAATCTCCCAACTAACATATTCTATAGTTATAACTGCTGGGGGTGCATGAATAAATGAAAACTTTCAGTTGTCCTGGAAGAAATAGACACCCTCAAACTCATTTCTAAGTATTAGAAACCCAGAATGGCCAGGTATGGGGCCTCCCTTTTATTCAAAAACATTCTTCAAACTGAACATGCCTATCATCCCAACACCCTGGAAGGCCGAGCCAGGAGGATCTTAAATTTAAGCCTAGCAACATGGCAACCTCATGAGGCCCTGTTTCAAAACATGAAGAGGGGCGGGGATATATATCAGCGGCACAGGCACCTGCCTGGCAAGCCCACGGTCTTGAGTTCAACTCCTGGGACAAAAAAACAAACAAACAAAAAAAAACCCCATAATGAAGAGTTGGGAATGTAACTCAGTGCAAAGGTGCTAGGTTCAATCCCCAGTTCTGAAAATTAAAAAAAAAAAAATAAAGTTCTCCAGCTCTCTCGCCCGCCCCCCACCCCCACCACAGCTGCACCACCTCCCCCTGATTCCTAGGGCAGCTAACTTCCTCCAAGCAGCAGTTAATGGATGCTTTAGGTTTTTCCTTCCCAAAAGAGAGAAAAGCAACCTTAAAGCTGCACCCAAATAGATTCTACAAGATAAACCCAACTTGGTAGAAATCAGTGGCTGGTACACACGTGTGCTCAAATCAGACACACAAGGGGCCTGACTGGAAGGAAAGCTCGCTCCTGTGTTTTCACCTACAAAACCTGCCCCGCGCTGAGGGGCAGCAGCTCATTTTGCTCTGCCAGAGCTCTCGTGCACATGTCACCTGGAAGACAAGAAACTCACGTGGGAGCGGTGGCTTGTGCTTGTCAGCCCAGCACGCCTGGGATGCCGAGACAGGACAAGCACCAGTCTAAGCCCAGTCTGAGCAACCTGGCAAGGCTCATTTAATTCTTGAAAAGAGAATTAAAAAGAACGTTACAAGAAGAGCCACATGTAACAGGTGATCATAAAATGATACTTGAGCTGGACCAGAAGGCCAAGGTGTGATTGTGATAATAAAATTAAAGGTGAGTCCAGTTAAACATACTCAGATCTGCAGAGACCTAATTATCCCACAGCTCCTCGGGCGACTGCTCAGGATCTGGAAATGCAGCCGTGGGCAGCCTCCAACCCACCTGGGGAGGGGTCACTGGGGGCCACTACATGCCCTGGGAATATGACAAGTGAAAACTGCCACATGTAATGGAGAGAATGAGGAAAGAAGAGAAAAACCTCGCCTCCTGCTGATTCATCTTCAAACCACTTGCCCTGCTCTAACTGTACCTGGTTTTCTGACCTGGTCTCAGGTCACCCATCCTTAACAAAACCACCAGGCACAGCTGCCTGTCCTAAAGACATTCCCAAAGCCAGAGCATGGCCCGGGGACATCTGAGTAGCCAGGAAAGAGGACACTGAAGGGCACAGTCCCAGCCTGCCTTGCCTGGAAGACAGCTCCCTCCCCACTGCATCCTCACCCTTGAGAGCCCAATGAAAGGATTCTGCTTGCTTGTTTTTGTTTTTGACAAGAACAGAAAGATACTTTGCTGATGATGGGCTCAAGCAACTCAAGACAGCTCAAATTGACCTTTGCTGCCTGACAGTGAAGAATTCCATGATGTATCTGCCCCTTGTATGATACCCCCATCTCGGTATCAGCCCCCAATTCAGTGGCTCCCATAGGAGCCTTTCCAGAACTTGCAGTGCACTAGGAGTCTCAGCATTGCCCCTCACTTACTCCGAGCTCTCACACAGGCTCTGCCTGGCATCAACATTTCCCTGGCCACCACACTTTGTACACTTCACACTCTCCGTGGCTTAAAGAACTGTATTCCAGAAGCAGGAAGCAGCAGCACCCTGCCTGGCAGTCCCAGCCCCCCGGGGCGAGAATCAGGAAGCAGAGCCCTCCCTGTGAGTCAGCAGGCAGGGAGAGAAGCCCTTCCCTCCCCTAAGCAACCAGCTGATTCGGAAGAATGCAGGCTGAGATGATAGCAACAGAAGTAAAGAAAGAATTTAATGCCTGTATTGTCTGATTGACTTTGCACAACTAGAGCTAGTAGTCTGAGCATCTATTTAGAGGATAACAATACCCAAGATAGTAACTATTGTGTGGTGGGGAAAAAAAAACTACAGTCCATTGAGCACTACGTGCCTGGGACCACACCATTACCTTGAGAGGTCTAGCACTTCCACCCACCTCTCAAGGAAGAGCAGCAAAGCCCCAGGTTGCTCAGGCAGTTGGGAGAAGTCAGAATTCAAACCCACATGTGTTCAATGCCACAGCTTTAGCCATTTCCTGAAGCCCTGACTCTCCCGTAGAAGGGAAAACAAAACATAGCTATATAATGAAGATGTATCAGCTTGCTGGTCAGTCACCACACTACAAGTTTCTGCCTGGTTTGCCATCAGACCCGGAACTTAAGGCATGGCTGGTACATACACTAACGCGTGTTTTTCCGATTATCTTATTTGGAAGCACTGGTGCATACCACTGCATTATGGAAATGGCTTCCTTTCACATTAGTGCCTCAGAGACAGAGAAAAAGGACGTCTTAATGTATGCATTTGATGCTGCTTGAAAATGTTCGGTAAAAAGCCCATGCATTTGTGCATGCTATTTCTTGAGGGAAAATAAGGCAGCAAAATAGACTTTAAAGAATACCACGCACCTATGTGTAAGACACCCTATCCAAAGGGGATGTCTTAATATACGCAGTTGAAGACGCTTCAGTGTAGTCTGTAAAAACGTTCATGTATTTGTCTGTGTTTTTTCTTGGGGAAAAATAAAACAGCAAAATTGACTTTAAAGAATATCATGCATTTTTTCTTTTATTCTTGTGTGTGCATGTGTATGCATATAGACGTGCACACATGTGTGTGTTACTAGGATTGTGCCCAGAAAGCAATGAGTTACATTCCCAGTCCTTGCCATTCTATTCTAAGATGGAGCCTTGCCAAGTTGTCCAGGCTGGCCTCAAACTTGCAGTCCTCCTGTCTCAGCCTTCTGAGCAAGTGGAATTATAGGCATGTACCAACACACTGGACCACACAAAGCACATGATCCAAATGGCTGCAAGGAGGTTGCCCTTGATAAAATCACAACAAACTGCTGAAAGAGACAGGAAAGAGGGATGAATCCCCATGACTCAGACATGGCCAACTGGTACCCGCTGATGAGGCAGGAAAGTTTCAGGGTCTAACTATGGTTTTAAGACCCCCTGTGGCCAGCTATCCAGATGGGAGGCCTTGATACAATATCATGGATTCTTTGTGCAAATGGCCCTCTCAAAGGTCATTATGATTAAAGGATAAAAAATAACACACAAAAAGCCCCCAGGCCTTGGTGTCATCGCAAACAAAGCTGGTTCCTTGCCCCAGATAGAAGTGCCTACTGGTAGGATTTACCTCACCCTATCAAGTTCAGTAATCTTCAATTCTCTTTTGGTTACCATGAGGACTGGTACTCTCTTTGTACATGAGTCTTTGAAATAAAAAGAGCTGTTAAAAGCTTTTGGACAGCTGTGCATAGTGGTGCATGCCTGTGATCCTGACCAACAGAGAGGCTGCGGCAGGAAGATCTCCAAATGTTCAAGACTGTATAGCCTGGACTACATAATGAGTTTAGCCAGCCCGAACAACACAGCAAAGCCCTGTCTCAGGAAGTCTCCCAGAAAAGCTTATGG
Organism: Hydrochoerus hydrochaeris; assembly: GCA_004027455.1. Classification (NCBI taxonomy): domain Eukaryota; kingdom Metazoa; phylum Chordata; class Mammalia; order Rodentia; family Hydrochaeridae; genus Hydrochoerus; species Hydrochoerus hydrochaeris. Next base: position 290,471 of record PVLA01001243.1, read on the forward strand.
AGGCCTAGAGATACAGACCCTCACTTTAATCCTCAAGATTGCAAAAGAAAAGGGAGAGCAAGAGAGAGTGTGTGGAGTGGGACAGTAAAGGGCAGCAGCAAATCAAGGGTTTCCTAGTTAAAAAGGGGTTAGCTAACACCCTAAAAGACACCAAGTCTTAAAACAAACCTGGTATTACAAGCTTAAACTCTCCCAAACAAGTCATTCTGGCTAACGGTGTGTGTAATTAAAGTTAAAAGCATACTAAAATAACACTTGGGCTGTTGACCTTAGAGTCCTTTTCAGAAGCTCAAGCAGAACGCCAGCGCTCAGGGAGTGGCCTGCCCCTGCCCCTGCAGACAGCCATGCCCTGCCCTCCCTGCGGCACCACCGGTGCCCCTCAGGGTTCCGGCCCCTCAGGGCACTCAGCTGCAGGGCACCCCAGCTAGCAAAGTGGTAGAAAGGTACCACTGGGCCCTGTTCCACACGACTGCGTTTAACTAGGTCAGAATTTAAGCTTCACCTCAGGCTGGACACCACAAAGAAATAAAGCTCAGATGATTAACTAACTCAAACCTACAGCTACCAAGTGATTCAGAAACCTAGTTACTCAGGTAAGATCATCACTCAAAAACTGATATCATGAGCCAAACTCTTCCCCCAACACGCACAAACACATACACACATTTATTTATTTATTTATTTACTTTTTGAGACAGGGTTTCACTACCACAGTTCAGGCTGGCCTTGAGTTCACTATGTGTCCTAGGCTGGCCTTGAGCTCACGGGGATCTTCCTGCCTCAGCCTCCGAAGTGTTGAGATTTCAGGTGTGTGCCATCACGCCCAGCTGATGTTGCAGTTTTTAAAAGAAGCAAACAGTGAAACATTGCCCACTATAATTTTTACTGTTCCATGTATAACCAATAAGCACAATGAATGCTTAAATCTTCCCTCTTGCTTTGAACACACTTCTCCAATCATTCCTGCCACTTTCCAAAGCAGTTCTGGAAGCTCTTTTTTAGGAGTATGGTTAGTTGCACAGCCTTGGCTGCCTTCACGTCCTGAATCAATGTAAAACATTTGCATTTTCACGGGCATTTTGACGTTAGGGAAGAGCCAGAAGTCACTGCCAGATTCAGTGAATAAGGTGGATGCGGACACACCATGATGTGTTTACGAGCCTGTCTTTCCATTGGATGGCACTCAGCAGCAACATTCACTGTGTGTGCGTGCGCGCGCATGTGTGTTACCACATCTCATAGCGACACTCACAAAAGAGGACTTCTGGACCTGCTTCCGAAAGGTCGAGATTGATGGGATAAGTGTGTGCAAAGTGTGGGGAAATGTTTTGTGGCTGATTAAAGGTTGTGTGTATTTTAATATAATGATTCTTTTTAATTTTTAAAGATTCACTATATTTTTTTACCATGTCTTATAACTCATGAGATGTTCTATTTTCAAGAGTAGAAACCCTCCGTTTTTGTCATATGCACCACCCTTAGCAAGCCACAATGACACTTAAAATGCTGAGTGCATTACCCGTGCTGAATGAAATCATCTGTCCAGTGACACAGACCTTTTGGTCTTTTTCACCTCAGTGACAGGCATAAAACCCAGGACCACACACATCTACACAAATGCTCAGAACTTACAGTGCTGCCGCTCCAGTCCCGAGGAGAGTGACTAGCGTTCTGGTCACACGGGCCGCCCCAGCCTCTTTAGCCCTCTTAACTCTCAAATCATTCAGACAAAACTGCTGTTACATCTTGGTGGCAACTTGTTTTCAGAACTAACTGGGCACACACATCACAGTTCATCCGAGCAGCCCAGAAGCTCCTTGCAAGTGTTATTTACATTAGGTGGTGCACACCTGTCATCCTGACACCCAAACGACCACGGAGGTGGGAGGAAGCGAGCGCAAAGCCAGCCCAGACTGCACAGCAAGACCCTGTCTCAAAAATAAGTAAGTAGAGTGGGCTCTGAGTGTGGGTAGCCATTCTGGGTGTCCATAGCAGCCACACTCCCTCCTCCTTCCACTTCTCTCAGCCCGGTATTACTGAGCCGGTAGGCTATTGATACCGTATCAATGTCACACTACATAATTTCACAGGTTGCAGGAAGACATGGCCAACAACAGCAAAAATTAAATGGAAAGTAGCATATGGAATTTTAATTCCATGCTCTCATCAATCAGGATGCCTGCAGCAATCTTGCCTGTCAGAAATCTGAGAAGAGCTTTTAGTTTCCACCCAGAACTGGTGAAACCCAGATTCATTAAGAAATCCCCCAAGTACCACTTCTTATGTGGTATTTTACAGGACACCCAGCCTGGCAGGGAGAAGAGCGATCCTAACAACCCAGTCACATGAATTCAGTTACTTCACATAAGAATCACTGAATGCCAGGATCATTCAAGAAGGTAGAGGAGAGGCCAGGACCAAAGCCCACAGGAACAAGTATAATAGCCTAATTTAAACCACCAAGAAGTTGTTTTAAAAAGCTCTGTCTCAACTATGCTCAGAACACTCAGCAATGGAACTGAAATGATTTTTCAGTGTGGTAAGTGTTAGGGATAAAACCTGTTTGCTATAGTTGAAGCTTTTACTGAGCCTGCACTTATTGACCAAACTAACAAACAAGAAAAAGCAACAAGGCAAGGACACTCACTGTCACCCTTCCGTCCTGACCTGCCAAGGGCAGCCAACACTGGTCTCAGTCTCACGTGGACAGGAGGCCCAGTTGGTCAACAATAAGCAGGAAAAGTACAACATACCATATCACTCCCGCTGGCGTGACAGCTCAATGCTAGGTACTGTCGGTTAACGCTGCGGATATTTTGTGAGAGATCATTTTTAAGTATGCTGCGAACATATAGCACTCATGAACCTGACATCAAAACGCTAAGAACGCCAATGCTCACAGCAGGACAGGCCACTGTACTCAGGTCTTCATATTTCACCGTGGAGACGGAGCCTGGAACCCTAAGCACAGACTTTCTCTGTCTGGTGAGGTGAAGGAGCGGAGGAATGCCAGCCCTTGATGGGCTAGGGAAGGGAAGGCTCCCACAGGGCCTGCCACCCTCTACCCCAGACTGGAGGGAAAGACCTTGAAAGGTTTCCCAAGAAAGCGACCCCATGCAGTGGGCTTTGGGCTCTCCGGATCTTCGCCTCTGATTCCTTCCTCTAGACTGCAGGGAACTAAAGCCACAGGTTTATTCAATAGATACCAGGTGGTATCTTAGGACAGAAGGAAATGCTCCATTCACTCAAGCACCCTGTTCCCTTCACTGCAAGTTTGCACTGTACCTTGCTAAATAGTGGACCGTGTCGACCACTTGGTAGCAACAAACCATTTCTTAATGTTTTATGTGCCCAGTTTCCAGCCTCTGTGGTCATCAATTTGGGCTGGGAAGCAACCCTGTGTTTTAACAGCTTGTCACACTGAAGGACTTCCACCCAGCTGAGGGTAACACTGCAACCGCCAGAGGAGCCCCGGGCTCCTCCCTGCACCCCAGAAGCTCTGCTTCTGCGGCGGTTTACCAAACTGAAAACTGAAGCTGCAAAACGCTGAGTCCTGGTCAACCACTGAGCTCTCTTACAGCAGGAGGCTGTAGCCGGCCCCTCCTTACTGCCTGCCGCGAACAGTCACGTGGGAAAACGAACTCCCACCTCTGACACTCCTCCCGGAGGCTGGGGGAGGGGAGAGAAGGGGGCACACAAATTGACCACTCCCTTTTTCGAATGTAGTCCGTGGCCTTGCCAAGAATTCCAAAACACACACACACGCACACACAGCCTGCTGCAGGTATCGCCACTTTAAATCAAACCTGGCACCTCTGCCACCAAGGCCAGACTGAGCAAAAGATTAACCTGTGGTCCTGCGCCATGGGTTCGCGGACAGGATCAAGCCTAGAGAAAGAGGGCCAACTTTCTGTTTGTTTTAAAGGAAATACTTCCTGGCACATGTTTAGGACTCTGAACTCTGCACATGAGGCCACGTGGTTGTGCTAATCTGGCTCCATCCACTCACGATCAGCCAAAGCAACCTCGCGGTGAGGGCTGCCCCTGGCGGGGTAATCGGCACCATCTCCTCCAAGTCACGCGGGCCACAGGGCCTCTCACCAAGCGCGGGGTGAGGGTGGGGGAGGGAGGTATCCTTTTTCGGCTGTGGCAGGAAGGGACGCTCACCTGTGGGATCTCAACTGGCTTTGGCCGGCCAGGTGAAGCCCCGAGAACGGGACAGGAGGACACGCCCGCCCTTCCGGGAGATCCGCCTTCGCCACTCGCAGAGCTCAGAGAGCGCTGGCACCCTACCGGCGGCGCCCACCTGTAGCCACAGCAAACAAACTTTCTGCCCCTTCTGTGTCGGATGCAGAGTCCCTGACGCCACCCCCTGGCCCGAGCAGGCAGCGGTCGGAGCTCCGCGGGCTCCTCACCTGATACCCCTGAACCCCCACCCTGATCCTCCCGGGACTCCGCGCCCGCTGAGGTGCATGGGGTGGCGGGATCCAGGCTGCCAGCGAGGGACACGTCGTCTGCAGAGAAGCGCGGGAAGACGCTGCGTTGTGCCCTCTGTAACTCCAGCCCCCAACTTCGCCAGCCACGCCGCCGCCGCCGCCCCCTGGCTCCCTGCGCTGCGCGCCCCCGCGCCCTCGGCCTCCCCAGCGCGCTCCCAGGGAAGGGGCTCCCTCACATCGCCGGGCACCCGGAGCTCCGAGACACTTACAGCCATAGCGGGGTCTCTGCAGCGACGGCGGCTCTTCATGCGGCATCCTGCGCGGCTCCGGGGGCCCTCCCGGGGCGCGCCCTCCGCGGCTCCCCTCGCTGGCCAGGCTGGCGGGCTCCGCGCCCCGCTGGAGCGCTCCGATCGCGCCCTGCCGCCCGCGCCGGGACGGTGCTGCTTCGCCGGGCTCGCTGCCCCCGCGCGCAGACGCCGAGCACGGCGACTCCGCTCCGCGCCGCGCCTCCGCCGCCTCCCGGACAGGTTTCCTTTCTCCTACAACCCGGCCCCGTTATCCAGCGCGGGCGAGCGCGGCGCGGCGCAGCGACCCCTACCGCGCCCCGGGCGCAGCGCCTCGGGACCGCCCCGCCGGCAGGGGGAGGAAGGGGTGCGCGGCGGGGGACCTGCGGCGGCCCGAGCGTTGGGATGGTGGAAGTGAGCCCACGCCGGGACGAGCGAGGAAACCGCAGAGAACACGGGCAGCCCCAGTCTCCGGGTGTTGCTCAGTGACAAGGGGCAAACAGCGCGGTTTCTTTTCCTTTGCGGAGATAGCGCGTTGACTTTTTTTTTGGCATCGAAAGTTGCTTCTGTTATCTTTTTTTGCCTACCAAATCCAGGGTTCCCCTGTCGTGACTCACAGGAAGCTGTATGTGTGCGCGCTCGCTGGAGGCCTAAGATAAACAGTCCAATGATCCCTCGCAGCACTGTCCACCTCTGCTTCTGCGGGGCAAGCCTGTCCCAGCCCCAGGTCTCAGCGTCCTGGCCCAGTCCCAGCTGGGGTCGCACAACCTCAGAAACAGCTTGTAGCTGTGTTTTCAAAGCAGGAGTTTCGGGCGGTCACCGGGAGCTGTTTGTCCCTGTATGGATCCGGAGCAGGCCAATGTGGGGTGTGTGGGTGCTTAAATGAGAAACAGAGACAGGGATGATTCAGTAGCCGAAAGGTGGTTTACCACCGCCGCCCTGTCCTGGGGAGGAGGAACCCAGCGCCTTTGATTCAAACTGCGATATATCCTCAGTCCTTTTAAATTTATTTTTTTTTTAAATATTGAGACAGGATCGTTGCTGAGTTGCCCAGGCTGGACTTAAACTTGAGATCCTCAGCCTCTCAGAGTGGGAGCTTGGCTGAATCTGCGCTTCTAAGAAGTCGCCCTCTGAGGCTGACACAGGTCCGCCCGCCTTGCTTGAAGTGGTTCTGAGAGTAGAAGGATCCACGGGATTAAACTGGACTGGGGACATCTCAGTCAGATGGGACAGCAAGATGATTCTTTGTCCTTTTTCCTGGAGACATTAGGTTCTCGTCCTGTTGGCACAGGATGGGAGGGGGCCTTCCTCCGAAACACGCGTGTCTCTGATGATAGCAACAGCTCAGAGGTGGAGAAGGACAAGTCAAGGAGGACGAGCTCAAGGGGGTCGTCTGTGTCCCCAGGTGCTGTGATGAACGCTATCTAAAAACCACTCCATCTCTTGCTCTGCTCCCAAGAACTAACAAGGAAGTCCTTCCGCACAGCCACGGCCGGGGTTCAGTGTGAGTGTGTGAAGTCCACAGCTAACTTTGAAGTCTAAGTATTTATGGAGGGAATAATGTCTCTGTGAATTACACTGGAGAAGAAAGGGGACAGATCTGAGGTCTGCTTTGAAGACTGGGCAGGAGTTGGGTGGACGGGAGCCAGGCAGGGGTAAGAGAGGAGCTTGAGAAGCTGTCACCAGATGTAAGGGACTTGAGGCTGGATGTGAGGGGGTCGGGGGAAGCATTTGAGAGCTCCTGCAGGTTCCGCAGGAGCCTCGGGGTACGGGGAGTCTAGGGGAGGCAGCCCTGGAGCAGGCCATAGGATGAAGTGGAGATTCCCAAAGGGTGAGCAAGTACCTGCCGACACGAGAAAGTGGAGTTCGAACCCCAAGAGGTGAGCAGGCAGACAGGGGTTGCAAATTCTAGCCGACTCTAGCTGACTTCTGGAGGAGCTCCGGAGTTTTCAGAGCCCCATCATGCTCAGCGTCACCGTGAACACTGAACACTCAGAGGCCAGCAAGCAGGCCCGCGTTCCTGTTTCACTGGTGCTGAGAGCCAGCTTGGCCTTCCTTCCCTGGGAAATGGTACTACCTTAGCTTATCATCTGCAGGATGCCGGGCTACCATAGGGTTTCACACACGAATGATTCCAATAAACACAAGGCAATACGCCAACTTACTTTGCCACACAACTACTTAGAAAATTATTAAAAAACAAAAACCAAGAGAGCTAGTAAAAAGTTTTTTAATAAGCGAAGAATTTTTTCTTTAACATAAAAGATGCAAAATTGCTAGATATGCCAAACCATCTCCAAATAAGTATTCTGCTTAATAACTGTTTTTAGATGGCCATTAAGATGCATGCCTATAATTCCAGCACTCCGGGAAAGCGAGACAAGACAATGGACCACAGGCTCATCTCAATGTGGCCAACTTGGTGATTTATCAACATCTTGTCTCAAAACAAACAAAAAATTTGCTCAATCCCTAAAAAATAGGTTCAATCCCTCACATCAAAAACAAAACAGAACAACAAAGACAAAACTAAAAAAAAAAAAAAGTTTTTAAGGCACATATCTTTTGATAAGTTTAAATGAGAATGAACATATTTGAAAAATGTTTTTATAATTACAAGAGATTATTCATCTTTGTATTACATTTATTGACTTGCATATGTTTGACCTTCCCTGCATCCCTGGGATGAATCCCACTTGGTCATGATGTATAATCTTGTGATTTGCTGCATTCTGTTGGCCAGTATCTTATTGAAGATTTTTGCACCCATTTTCATTAAGGAGATTGGACTATAGTCCTCTTTTCTGGTTGGATCCTTCTCTGGTTTTAGTGTCAGGGTAATTCTTGCTTCCTGGAATAAATTTGGGAGTACTGATTCCCTTTATATTTCTTTAGAGAGTTTAAGAAGGAGCAGCATTAGGTCTTCTCTAAATTTCTTATAGAATTCAGCAGTGAATCCACTAGGGCCTGGGCTTTTCTTTATTGGTAGGTTTTTAATTACATCTTCAATTTTACTGACTGATATTGGGTTATTTAGAGTTTTTATATCTTTTTGATTCAACTTTGAGAATTCATATGTATCTAGGAATCAGTCCATTTCTTCTATGTTTTTCATCTTATTAAAGAAAAGTGTCCTGGTCGTGTTGGAACTTAGGGCGCTGGGAAAGCAAGCCGCCAGCTCGCTGCCCTGGTAAGTGGCTGTGAGCTTCCCGGCATGTGAGCTGAGATTCAAACATCCATGCCCACCCACCCACCACCCCATTAACAAGTGGGAGCCAGAGATCTGAGCATCTCTTGTGAGGTTGACTATATGCAACATAGCAAATAAGGGGGATTTCCTTCTACCATCAATTGAAGTCAAATATTTTTATCACTGTTTTGCTTTGTTCTGATTAATGGTATTGCTCTATTCAATATTGTGTTTTGATAAGTTCTATAATGTTCTGTATTTCCTTTGATTTTGCTATACCTGATTGAAAGGACAACTATTGTGAAGAAAACGAGATATACTATTGTACCTATTACTGTTATCCCGGTAACCTGCTGTGAAGTTCTGTACCAATTTCACTACACTGTCTCAACTGGCTTTGTTCCATCTTGTTCTGTGTTATTTTCCTACTTTAAAAATTAAAAAAAAAAAAAAAAGAAAGAAAGAAAAGTTTCCAGAAGTGGGTATTGATGATCTGGATTTCTGCAGGATCTATTGTGATTTCACACTTTTCATTGTTAATTGCATGGATTTGAGTCTTTCCTTTTTTGGATAAGGTTGGCTAAGGGTTTTTCAATTTTATTTATCTTTTAAAGAAACAACTCTTCGATTTATTGATTCTCTGTATTGTTTCTTAATCCCCATTGCATAATTTTTTACTCTGATCTTTATAATTTCCTCCCTCATACAAGCTTTGGCTTGACTTGCTCTTCTTTTTCTAGATGATTGAGGTTCAGCATTAGGTTGTTTATTTGAGCTTATACTATTTTTCTGATATGGGAATTCACCACTATAAATTTCCCTCTTAGGATTGTTTTCATTATCATTTAAGTGTAGAAATTACCTCATTTCTTCTTTAATTTTATCTGTGACCCATTGGTTGTTCAGTAGGGTGTTATGTAATTTCCATGTATTTATGAAATTCTTGTGGTTTCTTTTGCCATTGATTTCTAATTTCATTGCACAGTGGTCTGGTAGTATGGATGGGATAATTTCAATTCCTTTGCATTTACTTAAGTGTGTTCTATGAGCTAGTATGTGGCCTATTTTGGAGAAAGTCTCGTGTGAATCTGAGAAGAATATGTATTCTGATGTTGTGGGATAAAACACTCTGCAGACATTTAACAAATCCATCTGTTCATAGTTTGGTTCAGTTCTAATGTTTCTTTGTTGATTTTTTTCTAGTTGATCTAATTGTGACAGCATTGAGGTCCTCCATTACAATTGTATTAATGTTTATTTGATTTTTCATGTACATTAATATTTATTTTATATAGTTGGCTGTGCTGGTATTTGGTACACATATATTTATAATTGTTATCTCTTCCTCTTGAATTGTTCACTTTACAAGGAAGCGGTGACCTCCTTTGTCTCTCTTAATTAGTCTTGGTTTGAAATTCACTTTGCAAATAAAATAGCTATTCCTGCTTTTATCTGGGTTCCTGTATGTGGAGAATTGTTTTCCATCCTTTGAGTTTCATTCTATGAAATTTTTTGGAATTAAATGTGTTTATACAGCATAATGTTGGATCTTGCTTCTTCCTTTATTCTGTCAGTCTGCTTCTTTTGATTGGTGAATTGAGTCCATTTACATTGACGGTTGTAACTGATAGATATTGATTTGTCTTTGTCATCATATTATTTTCATGTTATTGGTTTGCTTTCCCCCCTCTGTTTAATTATTTGCCTTTCCTGGTGGATTCATTCTGTTGGAGTTCAGGGAGTAGTAGTCCTCCTTATCTCTTTCTAGAATCCTTCCGAACATTTTGGAGTATGGGTTTGGTGGTCATAAGTTTCTTCAGTTGCTTTGTCATGAAAGTACCTTATTTCTCCATAATTTTTTTTTCTTCTAGAGCTTTATTTCATATTTTATTCTATACTTTATTTCAAGCTCTCCTTATCTTGATGGTTTGTGTTGAGAAGTTGGCTATGATTTGGATGGGCTTTTTTTTGGCCTTACATATACTTTATTTACTCAGTTGAGAACTATTGTATCATATGTATAATATGCTCTGTAGCTGATCCCAACATTTGCTTGCAATGATTTCAAGGAGAGTTCTGTTTGGATTTTCTGTGTTCAGGTTGCTCAGTTACTGCTGTTGGTTTGTTTTCCTTCAGGATCAAGGTGGGTGCTTTCATATAAAATCTTATTTTTTATTCCTTCTCTGGCAATTCCTTGTTGGATGTTTTCCTTTGCATAATTATACCTGCAATGGAACTGGCACCCTAAAGTCACCATGATAAATCCTCCTACTCCAACATCACATGATCTTCTAATTCTGCCTTCCCCTTTGTGGGCTCGCTGGGGCTCCAGCACAGCTGCCATGGCCATGAGTTGGCGGCTCCCACACCTCCCTGCATCTGCCTGGATGGGCTTTATTTTATAGGTGATTTGTTTCTTTTCTCTAATAGCTTTTAACATTTTGTTCTTACATTGAATTTCTAGAATCTTGACTGTTATATGCCTTGCTGTAGATCTTTTTGATAATGACTAATGAGGTCTGTATGCCTCACTTATCTATATGTCAAATTTCTATGAAATTTTTTGGAATTAAATGTGTTTATACACATTTTTTTTTCCTCCTTGGGAACTTTTCTGCCATAATGCCTGTGGGCAGATTTTTTTTTTTTTATGTCATTTGCACTATCTCCTGTTTTTTTCATTAACTCCGATCAATCTTATGTTATTTTTCTTTGAATCATCTAGCAGCTGTTAGGTTTTTTGTGTGTTCTCTTACTATTTTTAAGAAATCTTTCTTTTCATGATCACTATCCACAATCCTGGCTTCTATATCTGAGATTCTGTGCTCACATTGGCTCATTACACTGTGGATACTTTTAATGGAATTTTTAATCTCTTGGATATCTGTTTGAATCTGTTTCATGGATTCCATTTCTTTCCTATTTTGTGTGTTCATGGTTCCCATCATTTTCCTACCTACCTCTGTTTTTAAAATCTGTATTTGCTCTAGAGTAACCCTGTCTTTCATTATGGTTACTATCTCTGTAGTTACCTGAGAAAGTATTTCTGATTTGATTTTTTTCTAGACCCTTGTTCATCTGCATTGCTACTTCTGCTATTACCACTTCAGAGAGTCCAGGTTCATGGCTTTCAGATTGTCCCACCTCATTGTCCCCTGAGTTTGCCTTTGGTGAGCTGGAAGTCTAAGGTTGCACTTGTGTAAGTGTCTTCTCGTTTTCTATTTTTTAAAAATTTAATTCCTGATTGATGCTTATAAATTGCCTATGATGACTAGCTTTATTGCTAGTATTTAGAACCCTTATGAAGTGACTACTTCTCAGAGGTGTCTTCCAGGTATAGTTGGCTTTTGTGATTTAAATCGGTTACAAGATCCTATCTCTTCAATAATAAATTGTCCCCAGTAAGGGAATAAGAAGTTGCTTCCTATTTGGCTACTCCTGGTTCTTTGGCACTGGGCTATAGTGTTGTTTATGATCCTTAGGCAATCCCAATCTTTGCATACCAGAAAGAACAACTGATGAAAACAATTATGTCATGTTAGCCAAAGTAATACAGTCTGCAATAACAACAGCATCAAACACAGCTGAGAAAATGACAAATCATGGTAACTATTAATTTATCACTTTGAGCCGGGTGTGGTGGCGCAGTCCTGTAATCCCAGCACTTGGGAAGCTGAGGCAGGAGGATTGTTGCAAGTTCGAGACCAGCCTGGGGGTACAAAGTGAGCCCAAGGCCAGCCTGAACTGCATAGCAAGACCTTGTTGCAAAAAGACCCCCCCAAAAAATTTACCACTTTAAACCATATCTATATTTAATGGTTATGTAACAGAATCTAAAACAAACCAGAAATTGTATATAGTAAATATTCCCTCAATGTGGCAATTTTACCATTTAAAAGGGGTTTAGGGGAGAACATTTAAAAGGGGTTTAGGGGGGGAAATGGAGAAATAGAAGAAGATGAAGAAATCAGAAGCAAAGTTGGAGGACAAAAGAAGATTACAGCAACTTTTGGAAACTGGTAAATAAGATAGATGGGTAAAAAGAGAAGGAAGAAATAAAAACAAGAACCAAAGAGAAGAATGGCAACAAAAGTAACTGGAAACTGTGTTCACACTTATATGAAAACAAGAACAAATAATCAAGAAAAGAAAAATAAAAAAGAAAAAATGTCCATGTCAGGATATGTCTCTGCTGTCACCGGTAGACAAAGCGGGCAGACAGAGTCCAGACCTGAGTTGACTGGATAATACAGCAAGCCTGTACCTTTAATTCCACTGAAGTTCAGGCTAGTCTCTGGCTGTGAGGCTGGGACCAGATTTGTTCAGCCTGAAACACTCCATGTGTCTCCTGCTGGCTTGAACTTGGTTCCTTGACCTTCTGCCAATGGATCTCAGTTTTACCTCACCCTGTCCCTGGGAGTTGCAAGATGGAACCTGCAAGTGTTCTGAGTTCTGAGCTCAATTTGCCCCTCTCCAAGATGGCTCCTGAGTAATCACCCTCTCCTGGAGGGGCATCTGAACCCAAATAACTCATTAGCTGCACCCACTGCTCTGTTCCCCTGGTGTGTTCCTCTGTGGAGGCCTCTGGGGTCAACAGCAGTCACCGTGGGTCTGTAGATTCGAGTTGCCCCAGGTTCAGGAGAAAGTATTACCTACCACCTCCTTCTTCACTGAAGTCTCTCTCCGCTCTTTCTGTGGGTTTCAATTCTCACTTTAGATCCTTCCTGGGTCCTTGGGACCTACTTTCCTCTTTCTTCTCTTCCTCAGGTTGCTAAATTCCAGCATCTGGACAACAAATCTTAGAGAGGATATTTCTCTGCTGCTCACCACACCACAATCTTCCCTGAAGTCTAAAAGATTATTTACATTGCAAGTATCAAAACGGAAAAAATTTGTTTGAGTATAATTTTAATGCCAAGTGTGGTGGCACATACTTGTAATCCCAGCTACTCAGAAGGCTGAGGCAAAAAGATCATAAATGTTGAGGGCAGCCTGATCAGTATTGAGATTATCTCAAAAAACAAAAACAAAACGATAATAGCAAAAACAGCTAGGGCTATAGCTCAGTGGTAGAGTGTCCCAGGTTCAATGCTTGATGCTACCGTGCGGGGTGGGGGGCACTCAATTTTAACATTCCACTCACCTTTAAAATGATTTGATTTTTCAATAACAATACTGATGATTTAAATATGTATACTCAAAAGAGTAACCAATACTTATCAGCGAATCACCAGTTGGTGATGCATGAAGAAATCTCAAGCATTTTCTAAGGATTGAAAGCTATGAATTGTTAAACATTTTTCTAACTTGTCCCAGAAAAAGAGACTGAAAAGGAACGGGAGCAGTTTGATAGATTTCTGTGTCTAAAAACGAAATTGTTACAGTCCAGCATCAAATTTGAAAAACAAAAAAAAAAAAGGTCAGAAATAAGTGAAACAATCAGTGCTTCAGTTTTCAAATACAAAAGTGGGAGGTCAAGTGTCAGAAGAGACAAAAACTATACAATTGAATTCTTCTTAGCATCATATTATGGGTGAGGAAACGAGGCAAATGGAAGTAGCTTAATTTCCACAGCTGTAGAACAGAGCCCAAACTGCACCTCAGGCTCCCCGGGGGTCGCTGCCTATTGTTTTCTCTCTGTACATATTTGTGTTTAGATATATGCTTTTCACAAATGAAATCCTTTTCCACTTCCCTCATCTGTAATTTTGAACAATTTGCAAGTGTTTCATAAACTTTAATCAGTAAAGCTTTATAGAAATATTGCCTTTTATTTCTTCCCTCTCTTTGCTTTAAAGTTAAATTTCCAAGTGAATCAATGTTTGGTAAGACTATGAACTTTAATTTTAGCAGATTAATTAAAGTCATGCACAATTTCATAATTACGCTCCCCTTTTTATACTTTAAGTTAGAATCCAAATACCTGAGAGGCGGGTCCCCAAGGTAGCTGTAAACATAAGCAGAGGGGAAATAAAAGCATAGGCAGAGAAACCATCGCATTTTCTAGGACCATGCGTGCAACTTCCAGCCTATCTCAGCCAGCTTTATCCCTTTCCCCATTGTAAATCTTCTATTTGCAATTATCCCTGACATTCATTCAATTCTTTTTAGTCTTGTTTTGAGACATGGTCTTGTTAAGTTGCCTTGGTTGGCCTTCAACTTGTGACCCTCCTGCCTCAGCCTCCTGAGTAGCTGAGATTCCAAGTGTATACAACCTTTCCTGGCTAGATTATCTATTGATTACTGGTCACCTCCTTTTAGAGTGTGAACTTCTTAAGAGGCAAGTATGGGTCCAGTCTTTACTTCCATGTGTTCTGGACTTGCAGCAATGCCAGGCATGCAGTAACTGCTCAGTTATTACATTGCAGAAGTGAATGCGTCAAATACCTACACATACCAGTCCCTGGACTCAGAATAACAGTTCTTTTGGATCCACAGAGGGCATCAGCAATAGGAAATGGCAGAGCTGAGTATACCCAACTCTGGGTATTTCCCGCCACAGAAGCCCCTTCCTGTTCTGTACATGCAAATATTGAATTCTGGGTTCAGCATGGCTGTCTCCTTTAGATGCCTTGTATGGTGTTCCTTGAATGCAGAACAATTGCCTCAGCATTAGTTAATTCTGGCCCTGTCTCCATGTATTGACATGTACAGAGCTGGCCAAGCTATATCCTTCTCCTTTCAATTGGCTCTAAGTAAAGTAAATAGGGCTAACTAAAGTACTGATGTGTAACCTTAGAAACCAGCTGTTTCCTTACCTTGTGTCTCCCTGTAAACAGGTGAGCCCAGTGGGATGGCAGAGCCACATAGCTCCAGGAAGGTCACCTGGGTTTGAGCCTCAGACTGAGAGGCTATGACTTCCCAGGGCACAAAAGTTTACATTTCAGAAACTGAAGCAATAACCTCTAATATTCAAATGCTACCCCTCTTGAGTTATGCAGATGGGTCTTTCTGCACACCCTTCTCTCTGCATACTGCAGAGGTGCTTTCTGGCCTCCTGGCTAAGCCCAGTTTACAGACTCATGTAATTCCCACCATTCTCACCATCACTCACCGTCAAGTCATTCCCTTCTTTATGTTATTTGGATTACAGTAGACTTCTCCTACATGCACACATTCCCTTCTCAGAGGCAAGCACCAGCACACCTGCTGTCACCGTCATCCCACTGCTATCACCAAGAGCTCGGGACCTGGGGTCTCGTGTGGGTCCAGGCACTGATTCTCATTAGAGGATCCCTTGCAGCTCCTTGCCGGTGAGAAAACTATCGTAGCACTGAGACAAAACCCAAAAGGTGCTTGGCAAAGCATTCCACCACATACCTGAAAAGTTATTCTGAAACAAATTTTAAAAATCCTTCACAGTTTCCCATCGACTGCAACCCCAAGCATGCTTCATCTTAGTGTCAGCTTGATCTGTCTTTGGCAGCAGCTCTTGGTCTTAGCTTTACTTTTCCCTGCCTGATTTTTATTTTGTTTTGTTTTGTTTTTCAGTAGTGAGGATTACGCCAGGGTCTCTGTACTAAGCTATATCATCAGTCCTTTTTAATTGTTTTTGATAGGATCTTGCAAAATTGTTAATTGTCCAGGATGGTCTTGAACTAGTGATGCTCCTGCCTCAGCCTTCCATTCACTGCGATTACAGGTGCACACCACTGCCCTCCCTGCCCCCTGCCTGATTTTTACTCTCCCCTTCTGGGAGACACTGTCTTCCCCGATTCAGAAGAAACAGATTTATAGCTGACCAAAGAGAGCTTGGTTATTTTTAAAGAAGCTTTGAGGAATAGAAATCAAAGTACCTATTAGGTTGACAAAGGCATTAATATTTAACATGTGTGAGCAGTCAGGAACTCATTCAGTGTGGGGGAGAGTACTTCAAACAACTGTGTTGAGGAATAAGTCAGGCATGCCTAATTAAGGCAGAGACAGACATTTCCTAAATCCCACAGCTGCTAAGATTCCCAAAAGCAGCTCATACACACAGGTATGTGTGCAAGGGGTTCACTCCAGGGAAAATGGACACAGGCACAGTGCCCACAGTAGCAGAGCAGGCAAAACACTGCAGTGTGTAAAGGTGGTACAGACAGTGCACTGGCATTTTTGTGCCATTAGGAACACATGGTATCATATATCTTGATACATACAGAACAAATGTGTGTAGTGAAAGTCTAACAAATGTGGGCAGGGAGGACACCTCAATTTCAGTGACCTCTGAGAAACCAAGGAAGGAATGGAAGATATAGAGGCAGACAACCACATCAAATATATCCATGGCATTACATCACCTCCACAAAAGCTGAAGCACTGCTAAGCATGATGGCGCACGCCTATAATCCCAGCACTCAGGAGGCTGAGGTAGGAGGATCACTGCAAGTTTGAGACCAGCCTGGACTACAAAGTAAGTTCAAGGCCATGCTAAACTGCATAGTGAAACTGTCTCAAAAAGAAAAAAAAAAAAGAAAGAAAGAAAAGAAAACTGAAGCAAATAGAATTTGATATTTGCTCCTTTGTCATTCTCAATATTTGGGATGTTTCTCAAAACACTTTTTTTTTTTTTTAAGAAGAGCAAGCATTTGGTTAGTGTGTTCAAAATAGAAATTATGACTTTGCTTTGGCTTACCAATTTTGTTCAGTTCATATTTGTTTAGTTTCCTCAATTCAGACAAATCTATACTGTATCAAAACAAGGCCCCATGGAAATAAAAAAAAGCTCACGGTGGCCGTGTGAACATGCAAACATGTATGTCTTCACAAGAAGCCACTTATCAGCTGCTGAAGGAGCTGTAATTTCTGCCCCCAAACTCAACTATTCCTTAACGGGGGTGGCTCTGAGGACCCTACTGGACACAGGAGCCAGGGGCCAGCTAGGCAAGTGCTCTGCAGGAAGCCACATCCCCAGCACCTTTTTAATTTTTACTTCAAAATTTTTATTTTGGCCAGGAACTTAGCTCAGTGGCGTAAGAGCCTACCTGGCAAGGGCAAGGTCATGAGTTCGATCCCTGTTACAAAAAAAAAAAAAACCAAAAAGTTCCAAAATTTTTATTTTTACTAAATTGCACAAGCTTGCCTCAAAGTTGCTGTCCTCCTGCTTCAGCCTCCAGAAGGAAGAGCTCTCTGCCTAATGAATGGATGGGAGGCTGGCTCATATGGCTGGTCCATGGTCCCAAGTATGGCTTAGACGTTCTAGAGGGACCCCTTCCATTACTGAGTCTTTCTGGTGTTGTCCGGTTTTCTAACAGGTTGCAAAGACCCAGTGACTGGTCCTTAGGTGTTCACTCCACATCTGGATCTGGTCAGCTCCAGGCCAGGCACAAAAACTGCTGCTACAAGTTGCAGCACAGCAATGGAGGCTGGCATCGTCACTGTTGCCTTCTGTCAGGTGACAAATACCACTGTCACTGTCACATCACACTGGGTAAAGCCAGAATCATTTCCACTGCACCTCAGACCAGTCTTTCCTGTGGATTCTGCATGCTGGCAGTATAAATGCTGAAGGCAATTTCTTTTGAAGTGCAAAAACTTTTTAGTAATATGAGATCCCAATTGTTGATTCTTTGAAGTATTTCCCATGCAGTTCGCGTTTTATTCATGAATTCTCTCCCTACCCCTGTGTTTCCAAGATTTTTACCTACCTTGTCCTCCAGTAGATTTAGTGTTTCTGTTTTAATATTTAGATCCTTGATCCATTTTGATTTTAGTTTAGTGCAGGGTGATAGGCATGGGTCTATTTTCAGTCTCCAGCATGTGGAAAGCCAATTTTTCCAACACCATTTATTAAAGAGGCTATCTTTTTTCCAGTGAACATGTTTAGCCCTTTTGTCAAATAAAGACTGAGTGTCTCTCTACTAATGTCTGCATCTTCTAATCTGTTCCATTGATCCTCAAATCTATTTCTTTGCCAGTACCATGCTGATTTTACTACTGTGGCTTTGTAGTATAGTTTCAAGTCAGAAATTGAGATGCCTCCTGTCTTGCCTTTGTTGCCCAGAATCGCCTTTGTTATTCTAGGTTTCTTCTGTTTCCAGATGAATTTTATGAATATTTTTTCTAGGTCTGTAAGGTATATTAATGGTATTTTGATTGGGATTGCATTGAATCTGTATAGCAGTTTTGGGAGTATGACTATTTTCACAATGTTGGTTCTTCCTAACCAAGAGCAAGGGATATCCTTCCATTTTCTAATATCCTCTTTGATCTCCTTTTTTAGAGTAAAATAATTTTCAGCATATAGGTCTTTTACATTCTTGGGTAGATTGATTCCTAAGTATTTCATTTCTTTAGATGCTATTGTGAAAGGTGATATTTCCATATTTTCTCTTTCATCGAGTTTTTTGTTTGTGTACAGGAATGCTATTGACTTTTGAGTGTTGACTTTGTATCTGGATATGCTGCTGAATTTGTATCTTACCTCTAGTAATCTTTTAATGGTGTGTTTGGGGTCTTCTATGTAGAGTATCATGTCATCTGCAAATAATGATAATTTAACTTCTTTTCCTATTTCTATTCCTTTTATTTCTCCCTCTTGTCTGATTGCTCTGGCTAATATTTCCAAAACTATATTGAATAGGAGTGGATGATAGGATGATAGTGGACATCCTTGTCTTGTTCCTGATTTTAGAGTGAAAGCTTTCAGTTTTTGTCCATTTAGTATAGTGTTGGCTATTGGTTTGTCATAGATGGCCTTTATGAGATTGAGGTACATACTGTCTATTCTGAGTTTCTGTAGGGTTTTTATCATGAAAAGGTGTTGGACTTTATCAAAAGCTTTTTCTACATCTATTGAGATGATCATGTGATTTTTATTTTTGGTTCTGTTGATGTGGTGTATTACATTTATTGATTTGTGTATGTTGAACCATCCCTGCATTCCTGGAATAAATCCCACTTGGCTCCAGGGTCTCTCCTTCACTTGCCGCTGCTCACTGAGGCCTGGCGGCTTGGGTTACCACCAACATGCTTCAGCTACACTGTGTCCCTCTCCTTGGTGCTGTGTCACTGGAACCGCTCCTGTTCAGGGTCTCGGCATCCGCGATTCCATGTGAAATACTTTTATTGGTATTATCCATTGGGCCTTTAACAAATGCTTACCCCCATTGCTGCTTGTATTTCTCTTGTCCGCTTGGTTAAAAGGAAGAAAACATTGCTATCTGCACTAAGCACACCTAATAACCATTTCAAAGAATCCACGATGGCAGTGTGCAAAGTTAGAGCTGGAATTTTCTTTCTGAGGCTTTAAGAATCTAAACTCTGAGTGCTTTCGGAGGTGGAATTTGAACTTTGGGCAGCATGTAGCGGTGCTTAGTCAAGGCCATTGCTCACAGTGGGGACCCACATGGGTCCTGGCCAGTGACATCAACAGGCAGTGTCTGCCCTGCGCCTGAAGATCGTCGCT
Organism: Hydrochoerus hydrochaeris; assembly: GCA_004027455.1. Classification (NCBI taxonomy): domain Eukaryota; kingdom Metazoa; phylum Chordata; class Mammalia; order Rodentia; family Hydrochaeridae; genus Hydrochoerus; species Hydrochoerus hydrochaeris. Next base: position 309,770 of record PVLA01001243.1, read on the forward strand.
TCACCTCCACTGCTTCCCAGCCGGGGCAGTTCAAGCACATCTTCCTAGGATGTCTGTACGCTAAGCACGTCAGAGTGTCAGAGCTTTGATTTGTACCAGGTCATGGATTCTATTTTTTGGTAAGAGTTTAATACTGCATGCGCAAAACTCACATCGGCAGAGTCGGGTGCTGATGGTGAAGTACAAGTCATGAAGCACCCCCTGGCTGCTGTGAGGCCCAGGGCAGGAGGATGCCACCTGGTTTGGGGTGCTACAGTCTCCTTCCGGAGGTGGCTTCCAGGTTCTTCTGTCCTGAGCAAAGAATCAGTTGAGAAGCGCAAAGGATAAGGAAGTTTTATTACAGATGTGAAGAGAAATTGGCTCTGCAGAGCAAGTTCAGGCCAAGGAAAAGTAGGGAGAGAAGCGCAGCCTACAAAGTGAGGGCGGCCACCACGCGAGAGAGCCAAGGTGGCAAAATCTCAGTTCATGGCCCCTTCGTCAACCTCGCCTGGGACTTGGGTCAGGCCCCGCCTGCAAAGGCCTCTTGAGTTCTCGCGAGAAGTGACCGGGCTGGTCTCCGGGACCGCGCTGCGCAGGCGCCGTGGGTTTCTGCAAGCCCCTTCCCGGCTGCCTGCGAACGAATCGGTCTGGGAGCAGCTGCCTGCTGCCCCATGTTTCACATCGATACTCTTAGACTTCACTTCTTTCCAAGGCGCCTCATGTTGTCTAGCAGTGTTTAGTCAACTATTTGAAAATAAATTTAAGCCCTTTGCACTTAACGAGTGAATCCTACAGTCTCTTAAAAAGCACTGAAAATACTCCGGGAGGTAAAATTAAAATAGAAGGGAATTAGTAATTTATCTTTTGCAGATGACGACGCCAACTTTCAATGCCTTTTAACATGTGGCGAGCTGGGCTGGGTGTAGCTCGGCGGTGGAGAGCTTGCCCAGAGTGTGGGGCCCGGCTCAGGCCCAGCGCCTCACCTAAGGACATGGGCAAAGAGCGGTAAACTGAGGCTGGGATGGAGCTCAGTGGTGGAATGTGTTTAGCATATTTCAGTCCCTGGGCGTTTAAAATCTGGCACAGACAAACAAGCAAAGTAGAGAATTAAGTTTTTTGGAATGCCTGCAGTTTATATATCGTGGGAAATCTGTTGATTAGTATAAATTTAAGGCCTAAAACAATGCTTCATTGCAATTTTGTGACCCACTGTAAAAAAGCATTTGAGTAAAAATGTTACAGAAAGGATTTGTGCACTGAGAAGAAAGGACCTTTCAATGAGCAATAAACCGTTGATTAAAATGTTGAGCTGGTGTCTGGTATGTGCTTATAACCCCCCACTTGGGAGGCTGAGGCAGGAGAACTGCCATGAGTTCAAGGCCAGCCTAGGCATTTCAGCAAGACCCTGTCTCAAACTAAAAAGTAAAAACGGCTGGGGGTAGCTCAGCGCATAGGCCCAGGCTCATCCTCAAGCCAAGGAAGGAGGTGGCTGAGAATTTTTAAAATCTGGTTGCAATTCTTTTTCTGGATCAACAAAGATGTCGTGGCATTCCTAACCTCTTGAACCCAGAAAATCTAAGCCCCCTGTGATTTTATTTTTAATTTTTATGAAACTTTCTTCATAAAAAAATTATAAATAAACTTTCAAGTGTGAAATGACTTGTTTTCCCAGTCATTTAAGCCATTTTCAGCCTGGGAGAACGAACCCAGGACCTTCCCACTGAGCCACACCACACACGTCTCCAGCCCTTCTCTATTTTTTATTTTGGGATGGGGTCTTATTAAATTCCCCAAGCTGTGCTGACACTTACCACTCTCGGGCCCCAGCCTGCTTGCATTGCTGGGATTACCACAAGGCACTGCCATGCTCAGCTCTTTTTTTGTTGTTGTGAGTATCATTTTAACTTTTCTAGTTAATCTACTTAAGTTAGTGGTTGTTAGTGGTCTACTGGGATCACTCTCAGTAGACTCCATCTCTAACTGGATATTCAATCTGTTTCAGGGTCTTGGTCGATTTTATCGTACTACTTCCAAAAATCTGGTTATGGGATTTTACTTGCATTGACTTCCCTTGCTTACATTGTTCGGTGTCTGAAAAGCTCCAGGATCTGGTGCCCCCGGACTACAAAGGCAGAGCACATTCCCGCAGCCTGCTCTGTCCTCCCTGCCCACCCTGCACACTGGCACCTGGAGGGCGCCGGTCCCCACCTGCGCTGCTGTGGCAGGCATGATTGCTCTCTGTGGAGCACCTCAGTGAGGCCACGACAGTCATCACACAGGTGGGGATGGGGCTGTAGTTCCCTAAATTATTCAGACTGGGCTCAAACTTGAGATCCTCCTTCCTCAGCTTCCCAGGGCAATGGCATTACAGACATAGGCCACCATACCTGACTTCCAAAATTAACATTTTAGCCCATCCTCTATCACTTGCTCCAAGCTGGAGTTCTGAGACTGGTTTCTTATTTTTCCTGACTCTTTGATCCCAGCATGCTCTATTAGGAAGAAGTAGGGTCCTGCCCCAGGGAGCCTTTGGAAAGGGGCACAGCTGTCCACCAGCCAGCACCAGCACTGTAGCTTCTCCTACATAGAAAAGAATGACAGTGAGTATTAGCCTGGAAATGGGGCACGGGCTATTGGAAAGTCACTTAGCTGCTTCCAGTGCAGGGTTCAGGCAGCTCAGCTTCTAGAACCAGCTCATACACAGCCAGAGCAGAAAGTGACCTGCCTTTCCCAGGGCTGTGATGGGCCACGGTGGGCTGAGCTGCATGCTGAGAGGGCCAGGTCCTGTGCAAACTGCAGGCCAAGCAACTAAGGGCCCAGAGTCACTGTGACGAGTTTCAGTCCCGAAGGATAGGGGTGGGGACAAATACAAGTCATATAAATGCAGGGCACGCCACAGCCGAGGGTCTCGGTCATGCTCCAAGTGCCTCAGGGCAGGCGCAATGCCAGCATCTGCCCAACTGGGACAGAATCCCTGGGCGCTGTCCTGCGCCCACCAGCTTCTGACTCACTAAGGCAAGGCTGCAGGAAGCCTCTTGCTTCAGAGAAGAGGAGGAGGAGCCAGCCAGAGCTGAGGAGCCTAGACTGACAGGAAGTGGGGAGCTACGACTAGAGGGACACGGCAGGAGGGGAAGGGGCCGGCTCCACCCTCGGGACACTGCTGTGAGGCGGCAGCACCAGAGCTGGCACTGGCCTTTGCTGCTGTTGGACTCGTCTGCATGATTGACAGTCCCTGAGCTCTTCTAGGGAGCAGGGGACTGTACACCAAGGGCAGAAGAGGGCTAGACAGACAGAGGTGGGTACAGATCATGGGGTGTGCCCACAACAGCTACAGTTTCCCTTTTCTCTCCCTTTAATTTTTATGCAAAGCCGTGGTCTGCAAAGCCCGCTAGGTGGAAATATCCTGGGCAAAATAAGAATAAGTGGCTACCAGGCATGGTGGCACACACTGTCTCCCAGCACTTGGGAGGCTGAGGCAGGAGGATGACTGCAAGTTTGAGACCACCCTGGACTACATAGTGCACAAGCATTGCACAACAAGGTAAAACTTAATTAGTTAAAAACTAAACAACTAAGTAAAGAAGATCATAGAAGGGGACTTCAGAGGGGAAAAGGTTTGTTTTTTATCACTGAAGCATCTTACATAGCTAACTCAGGCTTGTGCTTCTTCTGAGTCGCGCTCCTGTGCAGCTCCGAGGACAGCAAGGACGTTGAGGGCAGAGAAATATGTTTCTCCTTCTGAAAGTTGTCCGTCCAGTCTTGCAGCTTTCAAACCATGCGGGGAGTCTGACTCCAAATACCTCCCCTTTATACTGAGTAAATAAACCTGCTTCCAATTCAGGGCGGGCAGGGAGATCCATAGCAGGGGGACAGATGCTCTGACCTCTGGAGCCTGCCGGGAGCACACTCCGATCTTTCGGGGTAGAAAGAGCCGGTGCATCAGGTGGGTAGGAGTCCCTGCATCCCTGCAGTGGCCCTACAGTGCTCTTTCTGTACCTAGGCTTGCTACGCCTCGGTGCAGCGACCGGACCTTGTGTTCAGGAAGTGTCCGCCTTACAGGTTCGCCAAGCTGAGCTGCCGTGGCTGCCAGGGACTCAGATTTCATCTGCCGCACACTTCTGCCCTGTGGAGATGCAGAGAGAGGCACCAAGAATGAGGCTGCAGGAGGCTGCTGTCCCCCCGCAGGTCTGCCCCACTGGTTTCAGGGAGGAGGAAACTGAGGCACAAGATGAAGGGATCACTTTTGGTTTTGTGCATCTCCTCTGCTCCCCTCTATGTGAAAGTTTTTCTTAGCAAGCCAAGAAAGAAAAAAAAAAAGGAAAAATAAAAGGAATCAGACAGGGTGGGAGACTTCTCTAAGGACATTCAGAGCTTTTGTCTAAATTCAAAACATTCTCGCCTTGGGGACCCATCTGGAGGTTCGGGTCTCCCCGGAAACCTAAGGCCCCTCTGCAAAGACACTTTCCCGCAGGGAAAGGGGATCCAACCAGACCGAGCTACTATCAAGGTTAGGGTGTGGTCTGGGCCGATGGAGGCCAGCAACATGGCCTCTGCCTCTGCCTCTCGCCTCGCTCGCATTTGATGGGAACCAGAGGGCCTCCTGCTGCCTGCACAGAAGTTGGTTTCCATCTTCTCTTTAAACACACACACACGCTCACACATGCACACATACCAGGGCAGGGTGGGTGGCTTCACACTACAGAGTTGGCTTAGCATGGAGAGCCTGTGTCCCATCTCCTGAGCCAGAGAGGGGCACAAGTCTAGCGAATTGGACCAGGATCTGCACTCAGCGTCTGTGGGCTGGGCAAGGGCTGGGTTACCTGCTGCTCTGGGTCTCCCCTTATCTGCCTCTGCCACAAAAACCTTTTCTTTCTTTTCCAGGCTGGGGCTGGAACCCAAGGCCTTTGCACTGAACCACATTCCTAGCTCCTTTTGTTATATTTGGGTCAGGGTCTTGCTAAATCATGAAGTTGCCAAGGCTGGGCTTAAACCTGTGATCCTCCTGCATCAGCCTCCTAGAGGGAGATTACAGGCATGTACCCTAACCTGCCCTTCAAGACCTCTCTCCTGGGCTGCTTTTCCCACCCCAATGGCTGTTCCCATTTTGCAGATTTTCCCACCTTCCATCTGCCATGGGCCACCTTTGTGGGAATTTGAGCTGCATCCCTCCACGCCCTGCCTTGCTCTACGTGGCTCCCAGCACCTGGGCAGTCATACTGGGCATCGTCCATCCAGGGCTGGAACTTTGCAGCCCCACTTGCACACTTTCTCAGGGGTTCTCTGGGCCTACTGGAAAGATGGGTGGTAGAACTCCAGGCCAGGCAGTTTGGGTCCTTGTGAACCTGCCTGTCCCACCAGTGTGGGGCTATGCTGAGTAAAGCAGCCTGGCTGGCACCTGAGGGTAGGTGGCGGGGAGCAGAGTGGCCATGCCACTCTCTAGAGCTTGTCCCAGGTGAGGAGAGAGGCAATCTGCCTCTTTGGGTTTCCTCCCAGGAATGTCCCTCAGGCTGAGGCCAGGCCAGCCATGACTGGGCCTCACACCTGGCCTCCTGGCAGAGAACTGGGCACTGCTCAGGAGGCATGGGCTCTTCTCTTGCCTGCAGATAGCACTCCAAGTTCCAAGAGGGCTGGAGGGCAGCCAGGGAAGGACAGTGCCCAGCACCAGCTGCAACTTCCCTCTACCTGCCTCTCTGTTTCCCATCCACCCACCGCCCTATGCTGGTTCTGTGCCATGGGCATCAGAGTCACAGCTGAGCCAGTTCCAACAGGGTGTCTTACTTCTTCTGCAAACTCCCAGGCCAGCTGGTTCTGGAGAACTGACCAGGCCTGGGGACCCTAAGGAGCAATGGGCAGCGATGATACCTCCCTCCATTCCTCCCTCCCTCCTTCCCTCCCTCCCTCCCTCCTTTCTTCTCTTCCTCCCTCCCTCCATTCCTCCCTCCCTCCCTCCCTCCCTCCCTCCCTCCCTCCCTCCCTCCCTCTTTCCCTCCCTCCTTTCTTCCCTCCCTCTCTCAGGGTTCCCTAGGTTTTGTTTACAGCACAGAGGTTAACGAGGTTAGAAAAACTGTACTGTGATCTGAGAGACTATAAAATGGAAACAGACAGACAGACACAGTTTGGAAGTAAGTCCGTAAGGAGTGTGTCTGACAAACATTTCCAGTTTGCCTGGTTTGGCAGGAGCAGGCAATTTGAAGAGCTGAATTTTGATTCATATATAGTCACCGTCACGCACACAGTTCCAGTCTGCATTTAGACCAGTAGAGGGGGGGTGATAGGAAAACTAAAGCTTGCTGTTCAAAGCTTAAAAATAAAAGTAATAGTTTGCTGAAGTGTAAACATTGTTATTCTATACAGAAATTATCCTGTAACAGGAGTGCTGGGACATGTTTGTTGAGTGACTAGTATGTGCATGACCTCTGCTCTCTGGAAGTTTGGAGTCTTTCTGGTTTAAAAAGGCACAGATTTGAGAAAGGACTGATCACAAGACAAATGTGTGCCAAACATGGTCAGGCGGCTGGAAGGAGGAGGACATTTATTGGCAAAGAACAGGGCTGTGACTTTTTGCTGCAAACGTGGAATTAGATCCCTGGGGACAGTTTTGAGCAGGTTTATCTTCTGCAAGAGAGCAGCCCCACAGCAGTGGGCCCCTTTGTGGCCTCAGGAACAAGACTGACAGAGAGGGAGCCCTTAGTCCATGCTGGGGCCCAGCTTTCCTCCAGGGCCCCCTTCCCCAGGGACCCGGGACTGCGCTCCCCGGATTCGGGATTTGCAGCTCTTCCTGGCTGCTGGATGCCTGTCCTCCTTCCAGGGCTCAACTAAGAGGCCTTGTCACCCTGGGACCTGCTTTGCCAAGACGCCCCCAGTTAACCCGCGGGGGACGCGCGGGGGAGGGGGTGGTCGGGGTGCGGGGGCGGCGCTGCCCGGAGGAGGCTGGGGCAGGTGCGCCTCTCGCCTCTCCGTGCTGGAGCATTGCCTGCCCTGGGTTTGCTTCCCAGCACCGCAAACAAATCCCTCCCCTTGGTGCTAATTTACATATAAAACTGCACCTTCCCCGCCTGGAGAGAATTTTTCTCTCTCTCCTTCTTTTTCTTATAAAAGCAGATGATTTATTTGCAGGTGGAGAAGGGTGATGGGGTGAGGAAGGGAGAGAGCGAGGCTGGATGCGGAGAGTATTGAGGGGGGCTCTGCTGGGCTTCTCATTAACACCAGCCGCCCCGGCCTCCCGCCACCTTGAGACTGTTGGTGGCCGCCACCGCAGTGGCACAGGCGCGGGGCGCCCACAGCTGCACAGTTCCCGCCAGCTGGATCTCAGGAGCCGCCGCTGTGCCCATCGGCAGAGCAGTGGAGAAGGAAAGGGTGGCCTTTAGGCACAGCGGCGAACTACGCTGCCTCCAAGGGGACAAACTTGGGACATTGTAGGAAAATGGAGGCACCTTGAGATG
>PVLA01001243.1:317290-384347 GCA_004027455.1 Hydrochoerus hydrochaeris
GTGTGGGGGAGCTGGTGTGGTGTGTGCGCGCACGCGCAGACTGCCCTCGCGAAGAAGGGGAAATGTGGTCCTGGTTAAAGGGTAAAGGGCGTTTTTCAGAGCAAACAGCCTCCAGTGGGGCGATTCAGGGAGCCATCCAGGATGGACCTGGGCCAGGGGCCCCGTTCCTGCCCCTCCTCCTCCAGTTCCACCACTGACCATTCCCTCCCCACTTTTCTTTGTTTTTAATGGTGCTGGGGGTTGGACTCGGGGCCTTCACAATGAGCTACACCCCTAGTACTTTTTTTATTTTTTGAGATAGTGTCTCAATAAGTTGCTAAGTTGCTCAGGCTGGGCTAGAACTTGAGGTCCGCCTTCCTGGGCCTCACAGAGCCCTGGATGATAGGCCTGAGACTCCACACCCAGCTCGGTTTGCTCCTCCTGGAAGCCAGAACCTCTAGAAATTCTGCAGCAGAGGATGAGGGTGTGGCCTGCAGGAGAGGAACAGGAAGGGTGCCTTTCCTGGGTGTCCCCTGCCTGGCCTGGTGGAGGACAGGACAGCAGGGGCTGCTGGGCCAGGCCAGTCCCTGGGGATGAGCCAAGTAGGCCGCAGGCCCTCCCACCTCAGCAACTTTCCCGACAGCTGCTGGGCAGCATGGAGTCAGATGAGGAGAAAATGCGCCTGTTTCAAACTCATGTCCATGAAGAAGATGATGGCGGTGCTTCAGCTGCTTTGGGCCGGGGTGTTTTGGGGCAGGAGGAGCATCCATTAGGGCCCTTGTGGAGAGGCGGTGCGTGCCACGGTGAAACCTCAGGTCATCTGCATTGCGTGCGTGCGCCCCCCCTCAGTGAAGGTGTTTAGCATGGTTGAAAGCGCATATTGGTAAAAGAGGGGGAGACCTGGCAGGGAAAGTGCACCTGTGAGGGTGGAGGCCAGTAAATCTGCAATCCGCAGAGTGGGCTGGCGGGCTAGGGCCTGGGGCAGAAGGCCTCCTGTTGGAGGGAGGAGGTCAGAGCTCTTCCTAGTAAGCCTCCCACTGATTGGATGAGGCCCACTCATCATGGAAAGCAATCTACTCCAAGTCCGTTAATTTCCTTTTGCAGTGCAGGGCATCAAAGCCAGTGCCTCCTGGAGGCAACCCAGCCCCTCTTGTGAAATACTTATTTCTGTGTGTTTTTTGAGACAGGATCTAGTGGTGTGCTGCCCAGGCCGGCCTCACATTAGCCCTACACCTTAGTCTCCTGGACAGCGAGACTCTTCCGGCTTACAGTCTGTCAGTTTGAGTGTTATTCTCATTGTAAAGCATCCTGAAAGAAACACTGGAGACAATACTTCACCGAATGTCTGGGCTTTGTGGTGAGCCTAGCTCAACAGATTAGCCACTGCGGTGGATTTGAGTGGCCACATTTTACAGATGGGAAGCCTAAGGCTCTGTGAGGTGAGGTGGTGGCCCAGCTTTCCAGTCAGTAGGAGTTGAAAAGCCAAAATGCAAATCCTGGGCTCAGCCGAAACCTAGCACAGTGCCGGCTCCCCCAGGCCACAGGGGTCCTGACACAGTTCTGCCTCCGGAGTTTCAGCCCTCACCTCACGGAGTGCTGTGGAGACGCCGGGAGAGATGAGGTTCTGTTGGGACGAGATGGGCACAGTGTTCAGGCTTCTGACTGTGTGGGTGGTACACGCGCAGGGTGACCGATGGCATGGGGCCTGGTGGCTGGTGTTTCAGGTCCATGAGGAGACACACAGGGAGAGGTACACGGTCTGCTCATCCATTCTAGACCAGGTGACTGGGGACAACCTTCATCTCAGACCTGGGCTCACAGAACAGTGACAAGGAGGGAAATACCCCTGCACAGGACTGGGGCCTGGGGCGAAGCTTGTGTGCATGTGGGGTTCCTGGGTTCCTAAAGGGAGGGGGAGGGGGAAGAGAGGGAAAGGGAGACAGAGTGGGGAGACGGGGAGGGAAAGGGGGAGACAGAAACAGAGACAAAGACAGAAAGAGAGACAGGGTCAGAGAGAGAGAAGTGAGGCAGACAGAGACAGACAGAGAGACAGGGAGAGACAGAGACACAGAGTTACAGAGGGACAGAGACAGAGAGGCAGGGAGAGACAGAGACACACAGAGACAGAAAGAAAGAAAGAAAGAAAGAAAGAAAGAAAGAAAGAAAGAAAGAAAGAAAGACACAGAGGGACAGAGACACAGACACAGACACAGAAACAGACAGTCAGAGGCAGACAGACGGAGAGAGTACGCACCCCAGGGATGAAGCCAGGAAGGAAATGACCCTGAGGGAGGTCAGACCTTGGGAAGCCCCATTCCTGACAGCCAGCTTGTCACACAGTGGTTGCTGAATCTGGAGACAGGCTCACCTCAAATGTGTACTTGAAAAGTCTGTGGCTGGCTTGGACTAGAGTGAGGCCCTGTCTCAAAACCCTGCGTAAGTCAATCAACCCAAGGAAACGAGGTGCCCAATAGATTGGGGTTTGCCGGGGATATAGTGAGTCCTGCTTCTCTGAGAGGTCACTAACGTGACCCTGTAAACCCCAGACAGAGGAGCAAACTGTCACAGCTTGCTGGGACGCGTCTGGAGGGGACCGGTGTCCTGCCCAAGGGGCTGCCGATGGGGCAATCTTCTTTCTCTTCTATTCAGGTATGTAGGCTTTTATTATACCTTTAAAAAATTTATATGAAAGTGAAACAAAATTTCATAATGAAATAATGAGAGAAAAACAACAGTTCCTACCCTGTGTATCATTACCTTCAAATTACTTACTCAGTAAAAAGCATAGACATGAAAGACCCTTTCTTATAAAAAAGAAACATAATAGCACAAACCTTCCCTTCCAGCCACCTAAGAAAAACTAGTAGCATAAATGAAACAAGTTAGCATGAACCTGTGACCCAGCTCCCCAGCGGGTTCAGGGAATTACTTCCTGTTTATCTGTCTTCTAGTTTGTTCTTTATCTGTATCTATGTATTCTGATTTTCTCACATAAGAGAAACCGTGCCATCTGCAAGCTGCCTCTGTTTACCCAGGAACCCCTCCGCCTCTCCCCACTGTGAGGACAGATAGGTCCTTTCCAAGATCTAGCTCCTATGGATTGTGCTGCTGTAAACACAGGGATGAGTGAATTCCTGTATGCGATGATTTCTGTTGGGCAGATGCCTACAAAGGGGAGTACTGGGTCAAATGGAATTTCTTTTTTTAGTTTTTTAAACAATTGCCACACTCGGGGCTGGGGATTTAGCTCAGTGGCATAAGCGTCTGCCTGGCAAGGGCTAGGATGTGAGTTCAATCTCTGGTACAAAAAAAAAAAAAAAATGGCCACACTGATTTCCTTAGTGGCTATACTAGTTCTTGTTTACACCAGTAATATAGAGAAGTTCCCTCTTCCCCACACCCTTACCAGAATTTGTTATTGTTAAAATTTTCTTTTCTTTTGCTTTTTTGAGACAGGGTCTAGCTGAATAATTCAGGCTGGCTTGGAACTCACTATCTAGCCCAGGTTGGCCTTGATCTTAGAGCGATCCTCCTGCCTCAGCCTCCCAAGTGCTGGGATGACAGGCGTGCACCAACATGCCCAGGCAATTATTAGGTTTTTAATGATAGCTATTCTTTCTGGGGTAGAATGGAATCTCAGTTTAGTTTTAATTTACATTTCTTTAATGGCCAGAGATGTTGAATATTTTTTCACGTATTTATTGGTCACCTGAACTTCTGAGAAGTGTCCATTCATTTGAGTTAGCCATCTTTTGACCATCTCTTTTACTCTGGGAGGTCTAATTTTTTTTTTTTTTTGAGTTCTTTATATATTTTAGCTAGTAGTCCTCTGTCAGAGGCAGAGTTGGCAAAATTGCTTTTCCCATTATGTAGGTCGTCTCACCTCTTTGTTGGTTGTTTCCTTGGCTGTGCAGGAGCTTTTGACTTGATGTAAACCATTTGTTGACTCTCGGTATTATTTTTGAGCCACTGGGGTTCTGTTCAGAGAGTGCTTGCCATGCCTATGTCTTCAAGAGTCACTCCTGTTCTGTCTGCCAGCATTAGGCTGCCTCCCTCCCTCCGTGGACCCCGAGCCCCCAGGGTTGAGAGCTCTGCCTCCTGCGCTTCCTACCCGACTCCTGCCTGGCCCGGAGGCACTCACCTCCCTCCAGGGCTGCAGAGCTGCGGCAGGAAGCCGCGGGGAGACTCAGCCTGCTGCACAGGAGTCCCGCGGTGCTGGGGACGTTAACACAGTTCTCTCTGCCACAGATGTGGCTCCAGACCGCGGTCAGAAATGCAGGCTCCGGAGCTCCAGCCCCAGATCCTGGTAAGTGGTGTGGGAAGGAATTTGTTTTTCAAGTGCGGGGTAGTTTGAGGAATTCCTATGGATGGTCACACAGCATTTCTTTACTACCTTTGCTTTTGCTAAGAGCCAATGGGAGGAGTTTAGTAAACAGCTTTAAAACAGTAGGACATTGGCTTTGAAAGGGGCAGAGCAAAGTGGAAGTTCTGCTTCTGAAGCAGAGGACGTAGGAACCCTGCAGGAAGGTCTGTGTCTGTCTCTGCACTCTTGTGTCCAGAGCCTAATGGTGTTACAGGCAGCTGAGCAAGTCAGAAATCTTATAGGTAGTGAGTGAGACAGGGCTGCGCCCTCGAAGGAGCCGGCGCGGAGGACCAGGTGCCTTGTGACCTTGGAAGAGACACACACCTCTTGCTGTGGGCCAGATTTCAAAACAGAAGGCAAAAAACAAAACAAAACAAAAACAAATGCAACCACACCCTTAAGTGTAATCCTTAGGGATTAGGTATGGATCACCTGGGGAAGCCAGGAGTCACCATCCCAACCCCCTACAGGAAGTCACTGCTCCATAAAGAGTGCTTGTTTGCTGAGTGACTGGCTTCCCCATTTCTCCCTGATTTGGTCAGTTTTACCTGAACAATTAGACTTATTGGTTGACCATAGCTCTGTCCCACCTCATGCCCATCTGCCTTGCGAGCTCCCAGTTTTCCCCACTTTAGACCCGCCTCTCCTCATGATTTCACTCTATAAAAATCCCTAGAAAAGATAGTCTCTGGCAACCCGCTCGGGACCGCTTCTGTCTCTCTCAGACAGAACTTTCTTTCTCTCAATAAATATTTCTGCTCTTAACCTCCGTTGTTCCTAAAATTCATTCTTCGATTTTAGAGAACACGAACTTGTGCCAGACAGATGGTAGGTGGGGAATTTTGTTCCCCCGTATCAGCGGGACAGGAGCACTCAAGCTGGGGCAGACGCTGGGGTGTCGCTAAGCCTTCTCCTCGCGGGACCCCCTCTCCCCCAGCCTGTGTGCTTCCACTGGACAGATGAGGAAGCTGACCCAGAAGAGACGTGCTGATCGGTGTCATGTTGCTGGTCACACTAAAAGTACAACTATTCAATCAGCTGGCCAGGGACAGAACACACCTGAGCTGACCAGGCAGAGACCTGGGGGGGCCCTGGGAAGGGCCGGGCCCCTGCACCGAGGCTGCCCTTGTCCTTCCTTCCCAAGTCCATACCCTCTTATCCCTTCGGGGCCTCCTCCCCCCTTACTCCTCAACCTGGGTCTCCCCTGTCACTTGTCCTCCTGGGTCTCAGCGCCTGACCACCGCTGCCAGCCCATGGGGGAGTGGACTTTGTTCCTTCCCCTCTGGTTGCTTTCTCCTCCAGGGTGGCCCTTACCTACTGTGGGGCTGCTGCCCTGTCAGCAGCCCCTCCGCCTGGCCTGCTTCCTGCGCTGTCCACCTTCAGCCTGCCTGTGTCCCTCCCGGCACAGCATGGCCCTCTGCCCTGGCTCCACTGCCTCCCGAGCTCCTGCTCCTGAGCTAAAGTCCAGGCTCAGCCCTGGGACACAAGGCCTGTGCGGGATGCCCTGACTCCCCTCACCAGCCTCTTTCCTCCTCTGCAGCCACCCGGCCTGGCCAGTCTTGCTGGTCCAGAGCTACCAGTGCAGATGTGCCCAGCTGGGAGCTGGCCTCTTGGCTCTGCCTGGTCTGTAGTATCCACTGCAGAGTGGACATGTGAGAGCAAAGCCCTGCTCCTCTGCCAGGGACTGCCCCAGCACCAGCTCACCATTCTTTTTTTTTGTAACAGCAAGTACATTTATTAGAAAAGAAGAAAGTTATGAAATATCTTCATATCTTTCCCTAAGAAATTAGAAATAAAACACAGAATAAAACCAAAAACAAAGAGAAGAAAATAATGATCAGAAAACACAATCCCTTATCAAAACACCAACACCATTTTTCATAAAAATTAATATTTTGATTTTTACATTTCTGTAGAAATCCAAAGGACTCAGAATAGTTTAAACAACTTTGATAAAGCAACAAAATTAGAGCACTAACCCTCCCCAATCTCATGACTTAGCTCAAAGTTACACCGGTCATGACAAAACAGCATTGACATCAAGATAGGCAAACCGCCAAAGTACCAATATGAAGCCCCAAAACAGATACCCACATAACAGACCATTGATCTCCAGCAAAGCTACAAAAGCGATTAAGTGGAGACAGGATTGTACCCTCATTAAATACACTGGATAACTGGATATCCACAACCGTATAGCACATCAGAAATTTCTTAAGACAGCCAAAAGTCAGCTCAGAATGGCTCAGAGTGGGTTAGCTAAAGTACAGGCGGTTATGACCTGAGTCGTTGCTTTGGCTGAGGTCATTCTCTCTGGGATAAAAAGACTGGGACAAGGTGTAGATGGGAAGGCAGAACCTACAGAGGTGTTCAGTGACGGGAGGCATTGAATTTGCTTTTGAACAGGCCACGTAGATGACTAAGGAGGTTTCTTCTTGTTTTTTTAACTATCCTATTTTTATATACATATACACGTTTTTCTTTCAGCTTGTCACACTAATGCAACAATAGGATGTTTACACATGCGTGTCTGATTTATTTCACTAATAAGTATGTTCTTAAGGCACATCCATTTACCAATAAAAGTGTTCAGTTTTTATGGCTGAGTAGTATTCCAATTCTATAGAAATAGCACATCTTTTTTTCTCCATTCCTCAGTTAATGGGCATTTAGGTTGTTTCTAAGATCTGGCTATTATAAACTTTCTTCTGTAAATGTGGGTGCACATATATTGATATGGTGTGATGTTTTCAATTCTTTTAGGAAGATACCCAGAAGGAGAATAGCTGGGTCAAATGGGACCTCCAATCCTAGTGTTTTGAGGAATCTCCACACTAATTTCCACAGTGATTGCACCAGTCTGCACTCCCGCCAACAGTGGAGAAGGGTTTCTTTTCCCCCACAGCCCTCCAATGTTTGCTACTGGTTGATTTCCTGATAGAAGCCATTCTTTCTGGGATCAGGGAATCTCAGTGTTGTTTTAATTTGCATTTCTCGAATGACCAGTGATGTTGAACATTTTTTCATGTATTTATTTGCTGTTTTTACTTCTTCATCTAAGAAGTGTGTATTCATCTCAGATGCCCATTTTTGGATTGCACCTTTAAATCTGGGAGGACTGATTTTTTTTTTGAGTTCTTTATATGTTCTCGATAGTAATTCTTTATCTGAGGAACAGCTGGCAAACATTTTCTCCCACGTTGTGGTTGTCTCTTCACTCTGTTGGTGGTTTCTCTTACTGTGCAAAAGCTTTTGAGATGAGATCCCATTTGTTGATTGTGGTAAGTCCTGTGCAATTTGGGTTTTATTCATAAAGTCTTTGCCTATACCAATGTCTTTAAGAGTTTTACCTACTCTATCTTTCAGTAGATTTAATGTTTGTATTTTAATACTAATATCTTTAATTCATTCTGATTTTAGCTTAGTACATGGTGAAAAATATGGGTCCAGTTTTAATCTTTGGCATGTGAAGAGTCAGTTTTTCCTGCACCATTTATTAAAGAGGCTATCTTTCTTCCAATGAATGTGTTTGGCACCTTCATCAAAGATAAGGTGGCTGAGTGTGTCTGCAGTTGTTTCTGCATCTTCTAATCTATTTCACTGATCTTCAGTTCTGTTTCTTTGCCAGTACCACACTGTTTTTATTACAGTAGCTTTATAATATAATTTCAAGTCAGGGACTGTGATGCCCCCTGTCTTGTCTTTGTTGCCCAGGATTACCTTTGTTATTCTAGGTCTCTTCTGGTTCCAGGTGAATTTTAGGATCTTTTTTCTAATTCTGTAAGCATTAAATTCTAATGCTATTGGAATTTTATTGGGATTGCATTGAATCTGTATAACAGTTTTGGAAGTGGGGCCATTTTCACTACATTCATTTTTCCTACCCAAGTTTCTCACCATTCTTTGTGTGGTATTAGCACTTGGTACTCTCTCTCTAAACACAGGTTACTGGTTAGTGTGTGGATGACTCACTGAGTCTACAGGGACCCACCAGGAGCTCCTCAGGAGAACTTGGAGCTTCCGAGTGGGATGTCTTGTCTGTAGCTAGGGATGGGCTGGCTGCAGAGGTGGGCAGAGCCTCCAGGCAGCCCCAGCTGGTGCCAGGTCATCATGCCGTACTCATGCCTGCTATCCTCCTGCCATCGCTGAGGACACTTTCTCTCCATTCACAGTGATTCTGTGAGGTAGATGCTGAGTTTGGTCTCATCTTAAAGATAAGAATACTGAGGCTCAGAGATATAAAGTTACATGTTTGCTGAAAGTCACCCCACCGTGACACTGAGACCCACACCTGGTCTGTGCATTGTCCCCTGTGTTGCTGTTTAGATCTGCAGGTTGGGCTGGGGCTTCCTTCATCCTACAGTTCACCTTGAGTCATGCATGGGTAGAGGAAACTGAGGAGAGCCCCGGGGAGAAGGAGCTTCCCGCCAGACTCAGGGCTCTCATGCTAAGAGTTTCCACATCTTTACTTGGTATGATTCTGTGATCATGCAACTTAAGACCTTGAAAAAGTCTTAGAAATGATCTGGTTCAGCCAGGCCTAGTGGCTGGTACCTGTAATCCCAGCATTCTGGGAGGCTGAGGCAGGAGGATGGCAAGTTTGAACCCAGCTGCGTAATGTAGCAGCTTAGCATGACCCTGTCTCCTAAATACACACACACACACACATCTATATACGTATGCACATGGCTGGAGGTACAGCTCCATGCAAAGGCCCTGGGTTTGACCCCACTACTGAAAACAGAAATAGGAATAAACTTTGAACTGTGTATTGGATTGTTGGAGAAAGGACTGGGGATGGTTCCAGCAGGGGCTGTACTCCCTGGAACTAGGGAGCTCTTGGGGGCTGTGATGCAGGGTACGATGGGGTTTGATGGTGTGAGAAGCCCAGAAAGACAAGCTGGGGTTTTTGGTTGTCAGGAGAAACATGAGGCTTTTGTGCAGCCGGATCCCAGGCACTGGAGAAATCCCTGCTGTGCGCGCGCGTGCATGTGTGTGTGTGTGTGTGTGTGTGTGGTCTGCACCAGCAGCTTGTCTGTCGCTGGGCCGGGTACCTGACACACCTACACCTTAAATGAGGAGATGGTTATTTGGCAACACTGTCGGGCCAGCTATGAGGTGGGATGAGCCCACAGAGGGGAAATTCTCAGAGGGGCATGAAAGGTTCTGCCTGGAAGAGTCAGGGAAGGCTTCCTGGAGGAAGTGGGCTTGGTGTTGGACCTTGAAGAAGAGGGAGAGGAGGAGGTCAGCTGAGTTATACAGAGGGACAGAAGAGGCTGGTTGGCCAGGCTGGGGCTCAATGGAAGAGCGTAAGCAGAGACCGCAGCCCTCAGAGTGTGTGGGAAGCGGCCAGCACCACCCAGGACAGTGCTGGAGAAGCACAGTTCGGTCCAGTCAGGGCTGCTGTGGGTTGCCCAGTGCTGTTTCCCTGATGCACGTCTGCGGCTGAGGCTGCTGGGCCCTGAGGCAGAAAGCCTACAGACTCCCTCACTGCCGATGGGAGCACTGTGCACCCCACTCCCCTGGGAAGCTTTGGGGCTGGGACACAGCTGCAGGCAGCGGTGGGGATCCGCCCTCCACGGGTGGCCCTCGGTCACTCCACCTGGGCGTCTCAGGCCACGCCAGAACTTTAGCTTGGGGCAGATTGTGGGACACAGCCACCCTCGGGAGGCCTGTGCCCACTAAACCCAGGGCACTGGGAGATTTTCTCAGCCTTTCACCTCCTGTGTGTCCTTTACAAGTCATGTGTCACGCTCTCCAGTGGACCTTTAGAACACTTACTGAAACTGACCCACCCAGGCTGGGCAGGACAACACAATGCTGGTATCACAGCTACTCAGGAGGTCGAGGTAGGAGGAGAGCAAGTTGGAGCCTGGGCAACAGAGGAAGTCACCGTCTCAGAGGAGAGGGGGCAGTGGGGAGCAGCTCAGGGTTAGTGAGCTGGCCTGGCAGGCACGAGGCCTGAGCTCCAGTCTCCAGCACCTGGAAAGATTTCCACGCGTACAAGGCTGTTCCAGACACACCTTCTGCCGCTGTCTGGCCTGCTCTTCCCTTTGCATTACCGAATGGATCCTGGATCCTGTGTTCCACTGGTTCTGGTCTGTCCTCCAAGCCCGGTGGGGTTGGGGGCTCATTCACACAAACGTCTGTCCTTCGCCCTGGTATCCACGTTAGCGCGGAGCCAGATGGGCGGGAGACTGCAGATGAATGAATCGCACTACGGGACTGTGTGTGTGGCTTCCATTAAATGAAGGATTTGCCCAGGGGCCCCGGGTCCAGCCCTCCTCTGAAGGGACAGGCGAAGCCCATCATCCCTCAGTGGTGAGGGCGAGGGTTCCAGGCTAAAGAAAGGCACCACCAGGAAAGGCCACAGGAGACGAGACAGGGAGGACAACAGGGTTGGTGGCAGCAGGACAGAGGGAGGGAGGGACCGCAGGTCACCCTCTTGGCAGAGGGCTCTGAAACTCAGACGCTGCGGCTGGGGCTGAGCTGCTGCCGGGCTGGCAGAACTGCCCCATCCTGACTGTGGCCCTGGCTGTCCCAGCCTGGCTCTGTGGCTGCTTCCCTCTTCCTGTCCCTACAGTCCTTATCTGAGAGGACCTCAGGGCTCCCTCACTCTCTGTGGGCCTTGCTGGCCCGGTCACTGTCCCCCGAGCTGGACACTGCCTGGGGACAGAAGTGCATGTTCCTGTGGGCAGTGGTGCTCGCCAAGAAGCTGCTCCACAGGCGGGCGGCAGCCGTGGCGCACGGACCACCCTGCGCTGACTGCGCCCACCCTACCCTCTGTCACGGTCTGCCGGGGAAGGTCAGGCAAGATCTCCTCCCTCCCTGAGCCAGGACGGCAAGCAAAGTCCCTGTTTGCTGTTCCCAGGTGGCGAGGGTGGCTGCTTTGAGGCAGGCCAGGGTGAGGCAGGGCAGTCCAAGCCGGCCCTGTCCTCCCCTCCCCAGGGACGGGCTTGTCACTGGCTTGATGACAGGGCTGGTCCCCTGCTGCCTGACTGCCAAGAATTCCCGAGGACACACCCGCAAAGCTCCCCCACGTCCAGGCACAAGAACCAGCTTGGTGGTTATGAGCAGGACTCTAAAACATTTGATGTTGGCCCCAGTGGACCTTGAACATGTAGAGGTCCCTTGTTCTCCACCAATGAGGAACATTTTGTCCCCACAGCGTGATAACCAAAGCTCTCTCACTTTGTGAGTATTGTTTCTCTACATGTCAGCAGCTGCGTCATGTTTTTCTCAGAACTCTAAACCTTTCTCTTTAAGCTGCATCCCCACGTCCTTTTTATGTTTTAATTGTAGGGCAAGGTTTTACTAAATTAATAAATCAACCGGGGTGGGCTCAAATTTGTGACCCTCCTGTCTCAGCTTCCCAGAGGGCTGAGGTTATGGGTGTGTGCCACCACACCCAGTTTAAACCAGATATGGAGCAAACAGCAGTGACAAGACAGCCGTTCCTACCATCACTGAGCTTCAGTGAAGAGGAGAGAGATTAATGCAGTTTTCATTCTCTTACGAATAACACCCCCAGTCTACTGAACTCACGCTACAAGTTGGTCTGTGATAGAAAGTTTTGTGTGCTTGTTGTTGAATTTTTGTTTGTTTGTTTTGAGACAGTGTTTCTCTGTGTAGTCTAGGCTGGTTTTGGGCTCACTATGCAGCCCAGGGTGGCCCTGAATTTATGATGATCTCCCTGCTTCAGCCTCCCCAGTGCTGGGATTACAGGCATGGGCCACTGTGCCTGGCTCTTCGTGTTTAACTTTTATTTGTGTGGTGGTACCAAGGATTGAACCCAGGACCTTCACGATGAACTCCCTATTGATACTAGGTTTTTTTCTATTTTTCATTCTAGTATAGTATCTTGATAAATTGCCCAGGCTGGACTGAAACTCCTGATCCCCCTGCCTCAGCCTCCCAGGGTGCCGGGATTACACGGCTGTGCTGCCACACCCAGCCTCCTGCTTCACCTGGGGTTCCTTGGGTGGCTGTAAGGACTACTTTTCATTGCCAACAATATTTATACCCTTTCTCCCTCTACCCGTTTCTCACTTACCCAGGGTCAAAACTTGTAGAAAACTTCCAGGCCACATTTCCAGAAAGCTGCCCCAGACTTTCTCAGCCTAGCAGCCAGGATTGCTGACAAGGACCCCAATGCCACTTTACAGGTCCCAGAGACACAGGAAGGCCCTCGGCCCTCTGGCCAGGCCCAGGAGAGAAGGAACTGCATCTGGGGGACCAAGACCCTCAGGAGCAGGCTTTGGGGCTCCCCACTGGAAGGGGGCACAGTGACAGCGCAGCAGCAGCACCGGGCCTGAGGCGGCCTCGCCTGGTTCCCAGACCCCCGGGGACCTTCTGTGGCTCACACGCGGGCTCCGCAGCACTCGGCCACGTGTGCAGCGGGCACCGTCTCTTCTGCACGGCCTGGCGGGATCAGAGTGTGCCCTGGTGCCCCGGAGAAGGCTGCATGGCCAGCACCACTCTGATGCTGCTTGTGGGTCTGTGCACACCACACACACACACACACACACAGCAAAAATACGGAAACACCCTGTGGACACGAGAGATGTCAGTGTGTCACACGCTGACAGGTAAAGGGTGTGAAGATCAGGCTGCTCCCCCACAGTGCGCGCGCTTTCCGCAGAGAGGCTGGCCCCGCGCATGCGCAAACGCGTCTCCTCGTCCCCTGCCTTGGTTACAAACATGTAGTCTTTTCTGTCTGGAACACCGCTCCAGCCACTAAGGGGTCTGCTCACTGTGAGGTGGGAGGTAGAACGAGGACAGGATCTGCCAGCCGTGATGGCCACACGCGTGATCCCGATACTGGGAGGCTGAGGCAGGAGGATTACTGCGAATCTGAGGCCAGCCTGGGCTACATCCTAGTGAGTTCAAGGTGAGACGGGATGGCATAGCAAGACCCTGTCTAAAAAAAGTTTTTAAAACAAGCAAGCAAACCCAGCTAAGCAAAAGGACGCAACCTTGGCCTCTGCCAAACCCCATCGGCCTTGTGCTTTTGATGCCCCAGGGGTTTTGGATGCCAGGAGGGCTCCACCTAAAACCTGGCAAGGTTCAAACTCCAGAAGGGCAGGCTAGATGGGTACCTAGCTGGGTAATTAAAAATGACCACAGAGCTGCGGGCTGCAGCTCAGCGGTGGGGCACTCCCCTAGCACGCGGGAGGCACTGGGTGCCATCAGAAGGGCCACACATGCATGTACACCAGGCATCTGCTCGAGAGGCTGAGGTAGGAGGGTCTCTAGTTCTGGGTCTCTGAGACCAGCTGGGGCAATTGAGAGAGAGTCCCATTTCAAAAAATAAACTCATCACCACAACATTTTGTTGTTGTTGCATTGTTGTAGGGTCTCCTATGCAGTTCAGGCTGGCCTTGAGCTCACTTTGTAGCCCAGGCTGGTCTCAAACTCCAACGATCCTCCTGCCTCAGCCTCTCAAGTGCTGGGGTTACAAGTGTGAGCCACCATACCTGGCTTACAACATTTTTTTAAAATTTAGTTTTTGTTTCTTTGGAGACAGGGTGTCACTCTGTAGTCCAGGCTGGCTTTACACTTGTGGTGATCCACCTGCCTCAACCCCCAGAGTGCCACACCCAATTTACCGCAAAAAATTTTAAAGTGCTCACTTATTTATATATAAAGAGGAAAGCCATTTCCACATATTCATAGTGCAGAAGTGAAAATGTCTTATTGAGAATAGACATTATGTTCCTGAGATGGGATCTAGCTACGTTGCCAGGCTGGTTTTAAACTCCAGGACTCAGGTGATCCTCTTGCCTCTGCCTCCTGAAGAGCTGGGACTGCAGGCACCAAAAAGCGGTTTTATGTGTGAACTCGTAATGAAACGCAGCTCACTGCCAGCTCTCTAGAACCGCTTTCCGTCTCCCAACCGGGAGGACTGCTTGAAATCCAACTGCCCTGTGTGCACTTCCGGCAGCCTGACCTTCCGGAGTTACCACACTTCTGCTTAAGCCCCTGTGCTGGATTTTAGACCTGAGGCTGCTGGAGTCCACAGGGGAGGCTGGGAATGCGGTTTCCTTCTTTGGTTGTGCATCTGGCTGTCTGTTGGTAGGAAATGGGAAGTCTGTTGCTGAAAAAGAAGAAAACAGATACCAGATCACTTGAGGTAGCAATTAGTGTCCCGGGGCCTGGATGATGCAAATGTTCAGGGGGAAATGCTTTTTTAAAAAAATTAAGCTATAATAAAATGATAATGGCTTTTATTTTGGCTTTAGTTTTTGAGACAGAGTCTCATTATGTAGTTCAGGCTTGAACTCACTGTGTAGCCCAGGCTGGCCTCAAATTCATGGTGACTCTCCTGCCTCGGCCTCCTAAGGGCTAGCTAGGATAATGACTTTCTTAAGAATCCTGAGTGGCTGCTATTTAGTGCTCAGAGGTGTTAACACTTCTGCCGGTCAGGTGGAGAATAATTTGTCAGAGAAAGGAGATGTGCAGTGCAAGGTGGAGAGCAGAGGCCCAGGCTTTCAGAGCAGGCTGGTGCTGCAGTCGGCACAGGCCACATGGGGTGCAGCAGCAGATCCCTGCCCCATGGTTTGGCTTGGATCACCTGCTTCTTATCCCTTGGACGCAGGACTCCCCAGGTGTTTTGATGCCTTGAAACTGGAGCCTTGGGGAATTAAGGGAGCCTGCAGGGTCTCCAAGTCAGATGAGCAGGGCAGTGGGACTGGTGGATTCACAGTGCACGCGCTGTGTGGATCCATGCACGGCACACGTGCTTCAGCCTGCTTTCTGCTGCTATGACAAAGTGCCCGAGTCTGTAGTTTAAAAGGAAGGAGGTCTGTTTGGTCCTCACTTCTGGAGGCTGGGAGGTCTAAGAGCAAGGTTACTGCATCTGCTTATGGCAGGGACCGCATGGCCGAGGGACAAATGGGGACAGGTGGAAGAAGCAACCACAGCAGCAGTGTACTTTTAACAACCCACCTGTCAGTAGCTACCTTAGTCCTGTGACGGCAGCCCTCTCTCCCATCCTGGGAAATGGCATTAACCCCTCCTGGTCGCTCTGTTCTTTGGTGGTACTGGGGCTGGAACCCAGGGCCTTCACAATGAGCAGCATTCCTGGCCCATTTTATTCTGAGACAGGGTCTCACTAAGTTGCTAAGTTCCCAGACTAGTGACCTTCCCGCCCCAGCCTCCCAAAGTGCTGGAATTACAGGATGTGCCAGCCCCAGCCCTAAACACTCTTTAAAAGCCCACTACCTTCAACATATTATATTGTGAATCAAATTCCAATGTGGGTTTTGGCAGAGACAAGCATCTAAACCAATATAGTAGAATTTGTTATGCTGAAAACAAAGGTGTGATCAAAAGTAAAACAATACACTGAGTTGTTAGTGTAAAGTGGCTTTTTTTTTCAGTGCTAGGCAAATACTCTACCCAAAAAGTGTCTTTTCGTGGAGTCTACTCTTCTCCAAATGAAACTTGAAAATTTTAATGTGAAAATGGAGAACCAGGCATGGTGGCACATGCCTGTAAATCTGGGAGGCCGGGGCAGGAGGAGCAAAAGTTTGAGCCCAGCCTGGACAAGTTAGTGACTTAGTGAGATCCTGCTTCAAAACATAAAATACAAATAAAGGGCTGGGAATTGAGCCCAGTATAAAGGTCCTGGATTCAATCCCCAGCAACAGAGAGAGAGAGAGAGAGAGAGAGAGAGAGAGAGAGAGAGAGAGAGAGCGAGCACGAGCAAGTAAAGAAAAGGAAAGAAAAGAAAACATGGGTTTCTTCATCCACTCCTGTGAAGCACTGCGTGTGCCTCTGAGGACGTACATGGTAGCGTTATCAGGTTCTGGGGTGCTGGGTCTCCTTGTAGGGGTGGTTTCCAGGTCCATTCTGTCCCGAACAAAGGCTTGGCCCAAGGGAGGGAGGTGTTACATTTATTAAAGGTGGGGAGAGAAACAGGCTCACCTCAGAGGAAAAATAGGAAAACAGTTTGCCCTACAGTGTGAGCAGCGACCTCTGTGGGGCTCAGGGCCAGCTCTGCTAGGGATGTGTGTGTGTCCTCGGGAACCACCTTAGCAGGCGTGATCAACAGGGGTGCTTGTAATTAGGAAGCCACCCCTGCCGCTCAGGAAACCCAAGAGCTGCAGAAACCTTGTGCCAGGAACCAGGAACCAAGACCAAATGCACACTGTATGCATAGTCAGGAGCAGTGATTTCAAGTCGGTCCCCGTGGAAACCTAGCCCTGCTGAGTCTCCTGACCCAGGCTGCTGGCCACAGGAGTGATGATTGGTTTAGATGAAGATTCAAGTCAGGTTTAAGAAAAATAGAAGGAGGGGTAAAAGTGTATGCGTTATCAAGGCCCCAAGCCGAATGTAATTGCTGTGTGATGCAAATGTGTACTTAAAAAAATAAAATGCTGAAAAAATTTGATTAAACCCCATCTGCCTAAATAGAGACAGAAGTCAGTTTTGTTTTCTTGTTAACTGTGTTTTGGCTTTTTGTGGTCCTGGGGATTGAATCCAGGGCCTTGGTGTTGAGCTACATCCCAGCCCTTTTTATTCATATTTTTAATTTTTGAAACAAGATCTCACCGAAGCTGCTAAATTGCCCAGGTTGTGTTTAAACTTGGAATCCTCCTGCCTCAGCCTCCCAGAATGCTGGGATTGCAGGTATGTGCCGGTACACCTGGCTTCTCCTTGGTCCATTCTGAAGAAAAACAACAGCTGCGCACAATAATAAATGGCCACCATCCCTCGGCCTCTAACCAGGGCGCCTGAGTGGGACACCCTGGAACCAGAGGAAGCCTCTTCGGACCAGGCTATGTTCCTTTCCTTCAATAAGTGCTGCTGGGCCTTCTGAATTTTCAAGAGAAGAGAAATATAGGTTGTTTTTCCCATGAGAAAACCTGCTTTTTAAATTTTGGGCAACTAATTAAAAACTTGAAACCTGCATGTGACAGAGAATCAGTCAGCGTCTCTCAAGAATCAGCAATGCTGGAACTTGGAACCAACCAAGGAAGCAAAGAGCCATCCACCGTCCTTCCTGATAAGTAACATGAGCTTCAGGCACTGGGGAGAGAGTCAGTCAGTGTCTCCTGTGAACCTACCGGAGTGGGGGCTGAGAATCAAACATGTGCGCCACCCCCCCAGCAACTGGATGGTACCGAGGTCGGCCAGAGCTGATAGCAGCTAAAGCACATAAAGCGACTAAATGCTGGTATTGTCGGGTTGATTGTGCTGACCTGGGGCCAGAGGTCTGAGCGTCTCTTGGGAGGATGATAGTCTACAATATAGCAAATATGGGGGATTTCCCTCTGTCTTGTCTTTGAAGGCCAATATTGTTTTCACTGTTTTCTTCGTTCTGATTGTTTTTGCTCTATTCAGTATTTTGTTTTGATAGGTTTTATAGTGCTCTGTTTTTGGTTTGATTTTGCTATACCTGATTGAAAGGACAACTATTGTGAAGATAACGAGATATACTATGGTACCTACTACTGTTATCCCGGTAACCTGCTGTAAAGTTCTGTACCAATTTTACTGCGTTGTCTCCATTGGCTTTGCTCTGCCTTGTTCTGTTGTATTTTACTACCTTCAAAATAAAAAAAATATAAAACAAATGCTTGTAATAACTGTGCACTTGAATCTGGTCTATGTCACTCTAAAACAAGGTTGGTGTGTAAGGCTGCCTGGTTCCGGGTTATGCTATGGTCACCACAACCATAAACCTGAGACTTCAAGATCTATCACGATTGTCGGGGAGTTAAATCCCCTGCAGTCACTCCGTAGACGCTCAGTGTGCATGTGTGGGAGGAGAGGGCTCTTAAGTTAAAACTAGAGTCTCACTATGTTATTTGATTTTATTTTTTTGAGGCAGGGACTATGCCCTAGTCCTGAATTACTTTGAACTCACTATGCTGCCCTGCTCGCCCTCAGATGCATGATCCTCCTGCCTCAGCCTCCTGAGTCCTGGGATGGCAGACCACCATGCCTGGCTCCACTAGAGGTTTTTTTGTTTTGTTTTGTTTTGTTTTTCTTTAAATTTATTTAAAGGAAAAAAAAAGCAAAACAGAAAAAGGGGTAGAAACAATACAGAATTTCAGGAAAAAAAAAGCAGTAAGAAATCACTAGTTGATAAATTACATATTGTCTTCTTAGACCTAGTTGTTAAAGTTACAAAATTAAAACATACAAAGTGGACATTCAAACAGTGAGGCTGCAAAGAAGTTCAATGATCCAGTAACAACTTAGCAACATGGTTTTCAATCCTACACACTTAAACATACATGCAGCCATAACCTCTAGAGCACTTTCTTTTCTTCTTTTTACTTTTTAAGTCCATTATCTGCTTAGTTATATCCTGTTTCAGGTTGCTCAGTACCTTATTGACTTGTTTGGTTGTTGTTATATACTTTTAATCAACTTATATATTTCTGTTGCCTTGTTTTTGAGTTTCTCCTCATCCATGATCCATGGATCAGCTTTGGTGGAGTTGGGAGATTTTTGGAGGTATTTTGTTACTTTCTTATCTACTTTTTTTTTTTTTGGAGGTAGCAAAATACAGCAGAACAAGACGTAACAAACCCATGCGACCACAGTGTAGTAAAACTACCACAGGACCTGAGAGCAGGTCACCAGGACACTAGCAATGGGCTCAATAGTACAGCCCATTTTGTTCACATTAGCTGTTCTTTCAATCAGGTAGAGGAAAATGGAAGGAAATATTGAACTTTTAAAAACAGAATATTGAATAGAGCAGTACCATTAATCAAAACTGAGCAAAACAGTGATAAAAATATTTGCCTTCAAAGAGATGATAGAAGGGAATCCCCCTTACTTGCCACGCTGCATACATTCATCCTCCCAAAAGATACTCAGACCACCGGTGCCAACTTGCTAAGGGGGGGGGGGGAATCAATGTCTGATTCTTAGCTCGCGCACCGGCAGGGCCCCAGCTGCTAACCAGGGTGGCCAGCAGGCCACCTGTTCTCCCAGTGCCCAAAGTTCCAACATGATGCAGAGCTCAGGACTTGCTGATAGTTCCCGCTCTGGTGCGCTGGTGGCTTGCTAGGCCTGTTTTTTGTTTTTTTGTCTTTTTAAATCACCCCATGAGCATGACCAGTGAAACTGTAAAACCCATCAGTCCACTCTCTGCAGGTCTCCAGCACTAACTTTTCAGAATGGCCAGCAGTTAACAGTGATGTGGTCAGATCCTTGGTTGGCTTAGTCCTTTGTGACAGAGCACTTACTGTGTCCCAGCCACCTCTGATGCACTGGAAAAGCAGAAGCCAGTCAGAGAGACGCGGTCTTGTTCTCATTTCTCCTACCTCCTAGCGGAAGGCAGGGACGGGACAGCACCTGTACGAGCAAGCAAGCTGTGCCTTATGCCGGGTGCGTTGGGGCTGTGCGGGATGAGCTCCCGAGGAGGGCGTGCAGTGGAGCCTGTGCTGCGACCTCAGCTCAGCTGAGGGTGGGAAGGAGGCTTCCACACAGCCCTCAGACAGAGCATTGCGGGGATTCAAGACCCAGGCCAGGGTGGGGGTTTACGAGGTGGTGTGTCCACAGGAGCAAGGCCCAACGCACTATACCCGCTCACGGGACACAGGCAGGCCCTGAGGGTTGTTTTTCTTTTCTTTTCTTTTCTTTTTTTTTAATACAGGGACTCTGTGATCCAGCTGGCCTCAAACTTGCTATGTAGCCCAGGATGAAGTAAAACTCACGATCTTCCACCCAACCTCCCAGGGCTGGGATTACTGGCAGGCATCACCACCGCTGGTGAGAATTCCTTTAAGAAAACCAACAATGGCTTCGAATCATGATTTTATGTCTATACTTTGATAAGGCCAAGTTGAGAAGCTGTTCTAGGAAAACAGGCCCACACCCACTGAACACAGCGATATGGGTAGGTTTACCGTAAACTGGCTCAGCCGTCTTGAAGGCTGTCCAGTAATCTTAACAAGAGCTGTAGAACTGTTCACACTCATCCACTTGGTGTCCTTGGCTTGGGAATATTTCTGCCAGGAAAAAGACAATGGAGAAGCCCATCAAAACCCTTTGCAACGCCTTGTAGAACACATGTAAAAAGTTTCAAACAAGTTTAACCCTTAAAAATGGAAAAGAATAAGCCAAAACACACAATGAATCTTATATTCTATAAGGTGGCTAAAATGACACATGGAACAATATTAATAAGTAAAATATAATATATTTTATAAAACATATATAATATATTTTATAGGTAGAAAAAAACACGAGAAAGACCTGTGTATTTATCCTGACCGAGACTGGGGAAAATGTACTGGTGCACATTAAAAAGACTAGAAGAGAATTAGGGAGAGTATAAGATATCTCATGTCTAGCCAGCTTTCTTTTGGGAGAGAGATGCTTGTAGTCATCATGGATTTTTCTTTTTTGGCAGTACTGGGGGTTGAATCTAAGGCCCCTCTACCACTGACTTGCGTCCTCAGCTTTTTTTTTTTTTAATTTGTTTTTTACTTAAAAGCAGGCCCTTGCTAAGTTGTCCAGGTGGGACTTGAACTTGTGATCCACAGGCACCGAGCTTGCCATGCAATGGTGAGAAATTTGTGGTGTCCAGAGACACTGGTCTGGCTTGCACCATAGCTGGCTGGGAGCCATGGCCAGCAAGGCGCTTTGTAGGATTGTCACGAGCATATTACCTGAACTGTTCCCTGCCTGGGGTGGAAAACCAAGAGCAGCCCACATTAGTTAGAAGAGTGGAGGCCGCCAACATTAGTTAAATGAAAATTGGAGGAGGCCGTTGGTTTGGACAAAGCTCCTATGCTGTGCTCCAACAGATGAAGCTAAAAATCAAACTGGAGTCACCTGTGCTAAAGTGTCATGTCCCCGGTGAAACTAAGTGTATATCTGACCTCAGGAACCAAGATTAGAGTGAACCACCAAAATTCTCCAATGGGCCTTTTCAGTGGACAGGATAACAAAGTCCACTCTGCTCCAATCCTTACACTAGAGAAATAACCTAAAATACCTGAAGGTTCACTAATCAGTAAACTTTCTATCATTTGGTCTCCTCATTCCTTCCTTACAAGGAGAGTGAATTTGAAATAACTGATCCATTTTTGTATTTTGTTTCTGCTTCCTTCAGCTCCTTTTCTGTCTATGAAACCAAACTCTTTTCCTTGATTCACTGGAACTTACATTCTACCCTAAGGAGTAGGGGGTTGCCCAAATCTGGAGTTAAAGCCCATCAGCTGGGTGTGGTAGGGACCTCTGTGGTCCCTGCTGGGCAGAAGGCTGCCCAGGGGTTTGGCCCAGGAAACCTGGTCCACACAATAAGGCCTGACCTCAAAAACGAAACAAAAAATACATAAAGCCAATTAAAATCTTTAAGTGGAGCTGTCGTGATCTTGTCCTTGGACGTGTCCCTGTGGCCATGCGTAGAGGAGCTGAAGTGCTTCTGGTAACAGTGCTCACATCTTTCAGGATGAAGCTGGGCATCAGATGTCACAGTTGTCCCTCAGGGGGTAGAAGGATACCCCCAGTTATGGGGAGTTCTGAAGCACAGTGACATCTCCTCCAGGTGAGTGCTAAGCCTGTCCTGTCCTGTCCTGTGGGTCGGGGGCCACGTCTAGCCTCAGCCATGCAGCCTGAAGTTCAGCCCCGGGGACAGAGGGCACCCCGCTCTGCTTCGCACGCCAGCCGGGCACGCCGTCTGACTGACCGTGTTCGTGTGTTTGTCTGCCTGCTCTGGCTGTGCCTTCCCCTGTTGCAGTCCATCTCAGTGAGGGCAGGGCCCGTCTCTGCCTTGTTTCCGTTGGTGCCTGGAACTGCCTCTGGTCCTTTCAGCCCTGTTGTTTACATTTACAGCAAAGGCACACAGGAATTTGCCCCAGCCGGTGAGCTGGTGTCTCGGGATCTCTGCAGCTCATCTGGATGTCACTGCTTGAGCCCCCAGCACTCAGATTCCACGCTGGAAAAAATGGCCATGAAAACTGCCTGTCGCAAGCCCCAAGAACTGCAACCAGGGCTTGGTGCTGCCTGTGGGAAGAGGAAAGGGCTGCTCTGGCAAGGTAGGAGCCTGCGCTGGGGTCCTTGGCCAAAGCTCCCGGGTCCCTGTCGTCCTCTTCCCCAGTCCCTTCCCAGCCCGCTGCTTCTTCTTAGGAGGAAGGTGAACAGTCAGTAAGTCGGGGCTGCTGCCAGGGAAAACCGGAGCACACCCTGCCTCTCCCCACTGTCAGCTGCTTGCTTTTGTCAAAGGGTTCAGAGGTCATGGAGCCAGCGGTCTGCTCCGCAAAGGGCATGACAGGGCTGCCGCCTGGGTTTATCTTTGAGGAACACGGAGGAAGCCCAAACCGTGGGAATCACAAGCCCTTTGCTTTGCAGGCATAAGTATCTGGAGGATGCATGGAGCTCACTGCCACCCCGGTCTGAATCTGCGTCCTCTGCAGCCTTGGTACAGGGGCCTCAGTACAGGTAGTGGTGTACGGCACCCTCCTACCCTCCTGCTTCCTGTTCTTAAGCCTCAGGCCACTCTGTTTCCTCACCTTGGAAATCCTGTGGGCCCTGTTAGCGGGAAGGTGGATCTGAGGTTTGTTCTCCTGTCTCCACACATTTTGCAAAACTCAGAGAGAACGGGCCTGGTTGAGTAGCAAGGGTGACAGGGCCCTCAGAGTGGATATCACGGGCACAGAGAGTAAGACAGGGAAGTAGTCATCTAGGACATGCACATTGGTGGTTGATTCATTCTTCTTTAAACAGAGACAGATCACAAAATAGGCCAAAGAGAATAGCACATCTCCAACATTCCTCAAAACAGGAACCTAGAAAAAACTTTCAAAAATGGCAGAGTGGTGAGTACCAGCAACTTGGCTTCTACAGGCCAATGTGCCACAAGGTTGGAAGACAATACTGTCACCATTCTTGTTCAGTGTAGTGCTTGAAATGCTAGCCAGAGCAATTAGACAAGAGAAAGCAATAAAAGGAATATGAATAGGAAAGATGGCAAATTATCATTATTCACAGATGACATGATACTCTGCATAGAAGACCCTAAAAATCCCACTAAAAGACTTCTAGATTTTTTTTTCATTTTTTGTACTGGGGGTTGAACTCAGGACCTTGCACTTGCCAGGCAGATGCCTATGCCACTGAGCTGTATCTCTTCTGGCAAGACTTCTAGATTTAATAATGAAATTTAGTTACTTAACTGGATACAAAGTCAACATTCAAAAATCAGTAGCATTTCTGTACACAAATAATAAAATCACCAAGAGACAAATTAAGGAACCCACCCCTTTCATAATAGCACTGAAAAAAATGAAGTACTTAGGAATCAATCTAACAAACAAAGTAAAAGATTTTTATGTTATAAACTACAGTACCCTGAAAAATGAGATGGAAAAAGATATCAGAAAGTGGAAAGAAACATCCCTTGCTATTGGGTAGGAAGAACCAACATAATAAAAATGACCACATCCCAAAATTTTTCTACAGGTTTAAAGCAATCCTAAGCAAAATATCATTTACATACATCCCAGAACTACAGAAAAGAATTGCAATATTTATTTGTAATCAAGAGTCCTAGGATAGCAAAAACAATTCTAAGCAACAAAGGCAGTGGTTTGGGCAGGATGGGCAGGTTGCTGACCTTCTCCGGGGAGCCTGACCCCAGCTGAGCTCCTAGCACCCAGCACTCTCGCTGTAATCATCACATAATTCAGTCTTTGCCTGCTGCTTGTCTGTCCCCCAGCTAGATGTAAGCCGGGACAGTAGGAATCAGGTCTGTCCACACTGGACTGCATCCAGCTGCAGTTTGGCACCCGCCAGCTTGGGAGTGTTGCGGGAAGGCGGACACCAAGGCTGCTCTGGCCCCTGCAGAGTCTTCTAAGTGTGATGGTGGCGGGGTGGTGGTGGGCTGTGAGGGCAGTACTGGGTCTGTGTCTGTGGTGCCCTGTGTGGGAACCTGCTGGTCCTTGAGTGATTCCTTGTGAAACAGCAGCATGCAGACACTGTCTTCTGCACCCCCTTCCTCCAGATTGAGCCAGAACCCTTTCACTGAGGTACATTCCTGTCCTTTTGTATTTTTTATTTTGGGTCTCACTAAGTTACTGAGTTGCCCAGGCTGGAATTGAATTTATGATCTTCCTGCCTCAGCCTCCCAAGCACCACCACACCTGGCCCTGCCTCTTCCCTTACCCTTTCCGCCATCCTTCCCTTCTCTCTCTCTCTGTCTCTTTAGGATTTTGGTATGTTGCCAAGGTTGGCTCCAAATTCCTAGACCCAGAGGATTCTCCTGCCCCAGCCTCCCAGTAGTAGGACGATAGGTATGTGCCACCTTGCCCAGCTCAAAGGCTTGCGCTGGGGTTGAGGGTGGGGCCTTGTGGTGCCAAGCACGTGCTGTACTGCTGGGTTCGCCTCAGCCTCCTGTCACTTTCACAGCTGGCCGTGTCCTCTGTTGCCTGGTTGTGACCATACCGGGGGGTAATGTGTGTGCTCAGCGGGCTCTGACTAGGGAAGCATGTGCACTCGTGGTCCTGCTGTGGGCTTCAGGCTCAGACCGAGCTGGGTTTGAAGTCAGCTTGTTACTCATGAGCTGTGCATCTTCAGGCAAGAGACTTTACTTCCCCGATTCCCAGGGTCCTCATCTCTACGGTGGAGATAATGATGGGCTTGTGTGGTTACAGAGTGACTCCAGCAAAACAATTCATTGCAAGTTACTGAAGACACAAATGAAACAGATTATAAAATGATTTTTTTCAAAAGAAAATGTGATAGAAAGTGGTGTTTGTTCAGCAGCAAGTCTCAGAGATGGAGTTCAGTCAACAGAAGACAATGTATTGTTGGGAAGTCCTGGAAAACAGGCTGCCTCTGCTCAGTGAGACTTATTTCCTTTACAGTCAACCAAGGGCTGGCTGGCTTTCCTGACTCTGGCATCTAAAATCATACTTATGTAGGAAACTGTGGTGAAATTCACTTTAGAAAGTGTCACAAGGATGCTGGCAAATTAAGTCAGAGTAGACCATGTAGGAGGAGGATGTGTGAGCCCCAGAAAGAAGATGGGGGTGTTGAATGTTGGGGAATCAGTGGATGGATGCACAGTCACCTAATGAAGGCAGCATTTAGCACTCATGTCCTGTATTTGGTATTGCCTTCTGCAGACACTCTTGTGCATGACCCTTGTGCATGATGTGTGTGTGTGTGTGTGTGTGTGTGTGTGTGAGCTTCAGCAGATACTTCCCAACATTTTCCCAGAGCAGACTGCTTCCTTCTCCCCCAGCAGTGGGAGTTCCTCAATGACAGCTCCTTGCCAACACTTAGTATTACTAACCTTTCCAATTTTAGCCATTCTGGTAGATGACTATCAGTATTGTAAAATGGATTTATTTGCATTCCCTGCAATGAAAATTGAGCACCCTTTTATAAGTTGAAGGGCCATGTCCTTTTGGACAGTGTCTTTTGTGGGATTTTTATTTATGTCTTTGTTATTTTTTCATCTGGTTGCACAGATTGAGTGCCCCTTATTTGAAATGTTTGGGCCCAGAAGTGTTTCAGATTATTATTATTTTTTATTTTGGAATACTTGCATGTATATAATGAGACATCTTGGGGATGTCTAAACATGGGGTTCACTTAGGTTTCATACACATCTTACACACATACCTTGGAGGTGATGCTGTATAGTATTTTGAATAATTTTGTGCAAGAGAGTTTCCTGGTGTAGAATTTTACACTTGGGGCATCAAGTAGGTACTCAAAAAGTTTTAGATCTTGGAGCATTTTGAGTTTTGGATTTTGGGAGTAGAGATGTAAGCCAATATTTTTTTTTCTCTTGTTTTGAAGGAGCCCTTTATCAGTTCTAGATAAAAGTCTTGGTGATGATTCATGTGGCCAGTGTCTTCTCTCACTCTGTGACTTCCCTTCTCACCCTTTTCATCATGTCTTTTGACCTTCTGATGAATACTCAAGTTCCAGTTGTATGTAGATCTGAACGTGAAGTGAATAAACAACAGAGCTGTTAGAGGAGGAAAATGTCTTCATGACCCTAAGATCAACAAAGATGTACTGTCTGTGACCCTCAAAACACTAACCTAAGCAGCAAGGTCAATAACTTAAACTACATTAAAATTAGGGATTTCAATTTTCTTTTTACAGTGCTAGTGATTGAACCCAGGTCTTGACAGGCTGGGAAAGTGAGCTACCAGTGAACTGACTCCAGCCCCTAAGACTGGAAACGTCTATAGCAGTGATGGTGACCATTTTAGAGCTTGCGATGACATGAACATCCTGCTGTGGCACACGTGTCATAGGTTGCCACCACTGACAAATGTAGAGCCGGGCACAGCAGTACAGGTTTGTATCCCTAAACACTCAGGAGGTGAGGCGGCAGGGTTCCAAGTTTGAGGTCTTCACCTGGCAGCCTAGTGAGTCCCTCTTCCCACCCCGCGAAAGAAAGAAAGAAAGAAAGAAAGAAAGAAAGAAAGAAAGAAAGAGAATGTGTTTCATGTATATGATCATTAAGAGAAAGTGTCATATGTATATGGAAGATTGTGTCATATACCTTAAATACATGCAGCAAAAAGATAGTGTGTTTGTGTTAAACACTTGTATCATATTACTAAATCCTTAATAGGTGTTCAACATTGTTTTACAGACTAGGAATTGAGGCCCAAAGAGGTTATGGCTTTCCTTGCACCACACAGCTTCCAAGTGGAGGAACTGGGCTTTGAACTCAGGTCAACTTGATTGTATAGACTACACTGCCAACTTCTGCTGTCCTCCTTTGCCACCTCTGGAGTGTGCCCAGGGGGCTGCATGCTGAGTTCCAGATGGGTTGGCACCAGCTTCCCGCATTGCCTTCCCCAGGCAGAGATCTTTTCTGTGACCTTGGATCCCTCTCTGCAAATATCTATGTCTTCCACCACTGAATCATGAGGTGACTAGTTACAAACAGCTGACTGCAAACAGATAGTCCTTTTTGTTAGGACCCCTCCTTCAGCTGCACCTGGTAGAGACTTGGAGCCTGGAACAAGCACTCCACAGAGCTTTGAAGATGGGCAAAGTGAATGGCAGCACTTCAGTAGCAGAAGCGGCCAGCTTGACGGGCAGTGCCAGCTCAGCTGCGCCCTGCACCATGGATCCCTGGTCAGTCAGAGTCGGTGAGGTCCTGGTGTGTGGTTACTGTTTCTTCCTTCTCCTTTCCCGCCACCTCTTCCTGGCTGCCCCAGGTCCTCCTGTGGAGCTGGCCTCCAGGCACTCAGGATGCTGTGTGGGCTGCTTCCACAGGAAACAGAATCAGCATGTTTTGGGGAATGTGGGTAAGTGACTTGGAAGCGCTGCCAGGGTCACCATGGCTCAAGGCATCTCCATGCATGTAGAGTGACAGAAGCTCTATGTGGCCTGGTTGGGAAGAAGTCCATGAGAGTTCAGACAGGCCAGGCCTCTGCTCCATCCCCACAGCCTTGCGAGCTCAGGGGAGCTGGCCCCATGAGCACTTGCAGACAGGTTTGCTCGCAGAAAACTGAGCCTGCACTGCCCATCACAGCGGCCACCTTTGCCTGGGAGTGTGTGCGTCAGGCACTGGGCTAAGCCTCTCCTCACATTTTCTCAGTCTGTACAAAGCCCGGTGAAAGACAGACTAGCATTGCTAATGTAGCCCTGCAAACAGGCTGCTCAAGAGGACCTGTGCTTCCCCTGCACCCGCAGAGCTTCACAGTCAGGACTCAAAGCTGCAACTGCCCAGCTCTCAGACGCGGCTCAGTGTTCACCACAGAGCTGGCAGGGGCTAAACTTCGGGTGCCTCGGTTGTACAGGACCTCCTGGGCTCACACAGCACTGTGCTTGCACTGCCATGTACTTTTGGGAAATTTAAACAACTGGAAAAAATGCAAGTTTAATAGACTGTTTTCTAGTGAGTGAAAACTATGGTGTCTGATTAGTGCAACCACTGTGGAAATCAGTGTGGAGATTCCTCAAAAAACTAGGACTAGAGACCTTGTTCAATCCAGCTATTCCCCTTTAAGGTATCTTCCCAAAAGAATGAAAAACATCACACCACAGTGAAATATGTGCACTTATGTTTATAGCAGCACAGTTTGTAATAGCCAGGTCTGGGAAAAACTCAGATGCCCATCAACTGAGGAATGGATAAAAAAGAGGTGGTATTTTTATACCATGGAGTCCTACTCAGCCATAAAGAGGGATAAACTGGAGACTTTTATAGGTAAATGGATGCAACTTGAGACCATACTCATTAATGAAATAAATAAGACACATGTATAAACAGTGTATTGCTTTATTAGTGTGACAAGCTGAAAGAAAAACATGTATATATATATATATATATATATATATATATATATATATATATATATATAAATAGTTGAGATAGTTACACTACTGGTTTCTCTGAGTTCACTAAAGAGAAAGATCTGTGCTGGGATTGTTCACACAATTGAATGCAGATGTCTTGTGCTCTGGGTGAATTATTTGGGGATGACAATGTGAAATGTATGTACCATTGTTGTCCCTTGATTGATATGTTTTGAAGTTTTGTTGTAATTTTTTTTTTTTTTCATTTTATCCTTGACATAAAATGGATTTGGAAAAAGAAAAAACCCAACTATGCTGTCTTCCTCCTCTCACACTTGCCACAGTTCTGGGAACAGCCAGGCGTCTGCGGTCTGGCGAAGAGGACCCTGAGCGGGGACAGATTCAGCTCGAGTTTGGTGGGATGTGTTTGTGGGCCTCATGGCTTCTGGTACAGTTGTCATCAGCTGTCCCCCGGGAGGAATGGCTTCCGGGAACATTCTGCTCCCTGTCCCCACCTACCTGTGTCCTGAGTCAGAGCACAGAGCCACTGCCCGGATGGCATGTGTGCATGTGGCTTTCATCTCTGGCACAGGAAGTATGTGGAAAATGGAGAAGGAAAAAACAAAAAAACCAAAGTAAAACAAACCGGGCTGGAGATTTAGCTCAGCGGTTCAAGCACTTGCTTGGTAAGTGCAAGGTCATAAGTTCAATCCCCGTTACAAAAAAAAATCAACAACAAAAAACCCTTAATAACACTAAATCCTTCTCACCATGGATAATGACCATGTTGGGCAGTTAATTAAACAAATACTGTTATTTTTTCTGCATTTCTTTATGGCTTGTTGTTATCAGCTTTTTAAAATTTGTAAATTCCACATTCCAAATAGCTACTTTTGCAATTAATTTTGTGCTGGTAGTTTTTTTTTTTTAAACCTCCTCTTTCCCTCCCTCCCTCCCTCCCTCCCTCCCTCCCTCCCTCCCTCCCTTCCTTCCTTCCTTCCTTCCTTCCTTCCTCTCTTTCCCTCTTTCACAGTAGGGATGGAACCAAGGGTTTCCTGCATGCTAGGCAAATGCCCTACCATGGGCCCACACCCCAGCCTCCGTGTCCTTTTTATAAAGGGGCTTCCCTTCCCCCAAACCTAAACTAGCTAAACTCAGCCCCTGCCTCAGCGATACTCTGCCTGCACCTCTGACGCTCAGGGGCCCTCAAACCTGGCTCCGCGGTCTGCAGGGGCAGCACTGTGGGTGTCTCCCTAGGAGGGGATTACAGTAAGGGAGGGGGCTGGCACCTGCAGCGGGGCAGGATCTGTTTGCCAAACTTGAATCCTCTGATGCAATTTCCTCAGAAATCTCAGTCCAAAGGACATCCCCAAACCCAGCCCTTGAACTCAGGGCCTGATGCAGGCTGGGCTAGCACTCTGCTACTGATTTGTATCCCCAGTCTCCAAAAGGCACAGCCGACACTGGCTTGAAGAGGGGTCACAGACAGGAGTGGGCTGCCGCACACGCGGCCTTGCTGTCTCTGACAGCTCCTGTGAGGAGGATGCAGAGTGGCGCTGAAGGAGGTGGCCCTCTTGGAGCCCTCTAGATTTTCTGTGACACCAGGCTACCCAGATGCCTTTGTTTTGACCCCAGGGAGCCCGGTGGCAGCAGGATTAGAGCTGGGCTCTCCTCCAAGAAATTGTCTGCTTCATGGGTTCCACTTCTCCACCTGGTGTCTGAACTGCAAACTACAGGAGATGACTGCAGAGATGGCAGCAGTGGCAGGTGACTCAAGCAGCTGGGCTCTGGGAAGCCGCCTCCTTGTGGCTACTCCTGCAGTCACCAGGGCTCTAGCTGTCACTGTCCTGAGGGCAGCTACTCTGGGGTTGGGCTATAAGCAGAGGCCGCTCTTTCTGGCTCCCAGGCTGTGGTGGAGGGAGGAGAACGTGGTATCTGCCAATGTTAGGATTAAAGAAAATCATAATGCTAAGAAATCGTGGTCTCTTTTCGGATTTTAAAAGATAGAGAGGCAGGAGGAAGCAAATAGTCATGGGTCTAGACATAGCCTCAGAGTCTGGCCAGCCTGAGACTTACCTAATTCCAGCTTACGGGCACCCTCAGTCTCTCCCCACTCTGGACAGATAGCCCATGTAGGTGTGAATATGTGCACACAGCCCACATTACCCGCCCTCCCACATGACCACGGGTACATTCAGCCGTCTCCTGTGCACACGAAGAAACCTGTGTGTGGCACAAGCTTGCAACAGGCAAGCGTATTGGGGATAATGGCACAGGCTGATCCATGTCCCATCTCAATCTGAATGTCAAAGTCCTAATCCCCAGGATCTCAGGAGGTGATCAGGCTTGGAGACAGGATCTCTAAAGAGGTGACTGGTCACAGCAAGGCCATGTGAGTGGGTCCTCAGCCAACACGACCATGTCCTCCTATGAGAAGATCAGGACAAAGACATGTCCAGGAGACAACTGTGTGAGCACATAGGAGAAGACCACTGCAGGGCAGGGGAGGGGCTGCGGGAGAACCCGACGACATACGGAGACCACTGACGGGGCATGCTGGAGACACCGCAGCTGGGGGAGCAGGCCGGGTCGTGAGCCGCACGGTCCTGCCCAGCTCCTCTGGAGGCGCACGGCACCCTCCAGTGGGGTCTGTGCTGACCCCCAGCCCAGATCCTGCTGGGGCTTCCAGCCTGGTCTCTCCCTCCGCAAGTTCCTCGTCCCGGAACAGGAAACGATGAGTGCTCATTCCCTTTGTTTTTATTATTTTTTTTTGTACTGAAGAATAAATCCAGGGCCTTTTACAGGCTGGTAGTCACTTTTAAAGAAAAGATGGATTAGGGTCTAGATGTGGAGGAGTTGGAGACTCGAGAAAAGGTTAAGACCCGCTTGGCATAATGGGCTAGGGATACAGGGTTGCTATAGCATTGAGAAATTAGCCACCCTGGGGAGAGACCCACAAGTGAGAGCAGGTCCCAGGGAAAGGAAGCCCAGAGGAGGTGAGGACAAACTTCAAGGACATCACAGCTGATAGACTGCTCTAGACACTTGGGTCTTCTGTTACACACAGAAGGAGGGACACCTGCGCCATCTGTCACATACAGTCAGTATCCTTTTTTTTTTTTTTTTTGTACAGGGAATTGAACTCAAGACCTCCCGCTTGTGCCGCTGAGCTAAACTCCCAGCCCGGAAGTATTCTTTTTCGAATAATAAGTATGTGGCTTGGCGGTTTGTTTCCGCCTCTCCACAAATGCCATCAAACATAGCACCTTTTATCACTGTTCTGCAAGACAGGCACGACCAGTGAATTGGAATTTGTGTTTGAGATAGAAATACGTTAGGTCTTCTTGCTCTAGGGTAGAAGGACGTGGCATCCGGCTGGCCACAACCCCTTGCCCTCCACAGTCTCTTCCCTGTGACACTGGCTAGCAAGTGGAAGGTGTCCTGTGAGATCAATGCACAGCAGAGCCCCGACAGCAGCCACGCGGGCCACTCAAGGTTGCCACACCCAAGAAACAGGTTTCTTTCTACCCAAGGATACACACGTGTGCTCATTTTTAAAGATTTGGAATGTTTGGAAGAGAAGACAATCACTCAACAATCTTTATTTGAATATAATGGAGCAAAAAATGCTCTTTTATTAACCTGATGTACATTAAATATCTTTGCAGCTGTTACATGAACACTGTCTGGCGTATAAATGCATACACACTTCCGCACGTGATGGATTTATGCTGCACACGAGCCACCTTGCGTGGAGCATGCCCTTTCACGAGGATGCACATGTCTGCCTCGGGGTATTTGTGAAAACACACTTGGTCCAACATTCTGGCAGTCGAAATCAGACACAGAGGCACATACCAAAAAGATGAGTTCACAGCTATACTTAAGATGAAAACTCCAGAAACCTGGAAAGGAATTTACTGAGCCTCACACATGCGGCACATATACACACACAGCACAGCGGGGCTAGCAGGGAACACACAGAGCAGGATGGCTTACACAGCATGAAGCGCAGGAAAGGAGAGGACACAAGGCCACACACCCAGGCAGGAAACCCAGCAAGGGACCCTGCCAAGATCTCACCACGGACGACGGTGGAGTGGAGGTTTCATGCATCTCCCAAGTGGACGCACACCTGAAGCCCTTCTGGGGCTTGTCTACAGTATCTAGACATTCACAAAGGACACAGGGTCCATTCATGTGCTCCTGGCTCAGGAGGAGAATACGCAATTCCCTTTTGGAAAGTACACGTCAAGAAAGAACATTTCTCTTTTAACTGATTTAGATTCGGTATAATAAATATGTAGCAAGGGCAGTGGCGGAAGTGAGATGAAGCCAATATGTCAGGTTCTACCTAGACAGGCCTGGTGAATGTCACAGTGGAGGAAAGAGTTTCCTTCTTGGATAAACTACTTGAGCCTCAGAGGAAGGAACACTTTTTTTTTTAACTTCCAACTAGTTTAATTTGCTCTGCACATTGTGAAATAGCCAATTCACTGTGCATTCTCCCTCCAGGGACAAAGCCCAAAGACAGCAGGGGTTCTCCACCTGGTGATTCTGATCTGGGCGCCTGTGAATGCAGACGGAACCCCTCTGTGTGTGGACAGGAGGCTGAGCTGCTAAGTCTCTCGTCCCACGTGGGCTGCGGGGCAGTGCTGAGCAGGACCTGGTGGCTCAGATCCAAGGCTGTGCACCGAGCAGCCTTCATTTAGGGTCTGGGTGGTGAAAGCTCAGTAAACATTCAGCAGCCTCAAGGCAGGAGGGCAGAGGAAGGAGGACTCTGGTTTCAGTGGTGTAAAACTCCCACCTGCGGGTGATCTTAAGCTACGAGTGTGTTCTCTGAACCTGGTGCTGGGTGCAGCACGCACAGTGGTCACTTCAGTCCTATTAGTGCGTCTTCCTTGCAGAGGGAGCATGTGTGTATCGCCCCAAGGCGTAGATAATGGCCAAAGGTAGCAAGACAAGTAGGAAGTGATACATTTTGAGTATGTTTTAACTGGTGCTTTAATAATGGCCATGTTTCTTAATCAGCGTTGAAATATTGCTGGCCAAGGTTAAACTGTCTGAGCAGAACTGAGGGCCCCTGGCTGCTTTCTCCTCCTGCCCCCCTCCTTGCGGTCAGATGTGGTTCTAAGGCCGGCGCTAATGGGGAAGGACAGGCTGAGAGCTGGCTACCTCTGTCTCCCAGCCCAAGTCAGGTCCTCTGCAGGCCCAGAGGTCAGTGAGTACCAAGCACCTGGTTGGGGATGGCCCCTCTTGGGGGAGTTACAGGCTGGCCCACCGATTCTCGCTTTTCCTGTTTAGCCATCAGGGCGCCGGCTTGGGAAGCGGGTAGAAATTTACTGGTGGACAGGAGCTCTGTCAGATCTAGCCAGCCCGTCTCTCACGGTCCCCACACCCCTGCTGCTCCCCATGTTCTCTGTCTGTGCCTCCACAACAGGCAGAGACAGGCACACTGCTTAGTCTGCAGTGCCCGGGGAAGCCCAGCCTTGCTTTGTACAGTCAAGAAGTGGCAAGCTGGGGAAGGAGAAGAATGCGCAGGAAAGGAAGAGAGTGTGTAGTGCCTGGCAGATAAAAGGCAGAGCTGGTGGAGACAGAAGGCAATGGGGGTGCTTAGCAGGTCCCTGATGACGGCCTTGTCTTGGTCCCACCCCCTCAGGACCCCATATCCCAAAAGTTCTTTGTAGCTTCAAGACACTTTGCAACGCCCAAGCACTGGTTTCAAGCTGAAGCCTCTGAATGCCCTGGCATGGTGAGGGCTGCCCGTTTCCCGGGCCACTTATCTGCTGGAGGTAGAGAAAGGCAAGCTGCTCTAGGTTCTCTGCAAAGGCAGCTTGGCTCATCACAAATCGGGATATCAGAAAGGTAATACCAAGGGCTGGGGATTTAGCTCAATGGCATAAACACCTGCCTTTCAAGCGCGAGGTCGTGAGTTCGATCCCCGGTACAAAAAAAAAAAAGTAACATCTGGGAGGTAAGGGCCAGGGGAGCCAGAGGGAAAACTTCGGCCTACAGCTGGGAACAACTCCTGCGTACTCTCTAATTTTGGACCCCGAAAAGAACCTCAGAAGAAACGAGTAGGATTACGTACACCTCTAGAAAGATGCAGCCATCAGTTCTGCCCTTCTCCTAGACTAGTGTCTTCGTGTCATTTCCTGCCGAGACCTTCAGGGACATAGCGTGCTGCGGGTGCTTCTCTCATTTTCCAAGTCCTGGTTAGAATCCGTCTGACAAAGGCCAGACAATCAAGGGGTCTCCTCTGTCAAAAGTAATCCCAATTACTGCAAGTTTCAAAGGTGGGAAAATGTCCTTTATGAAGATGGGGACGGGGCTCAGCAGGGAAGGGGGATCCTCTTCCCTGCTCTCGCTTGAAGCCTGTGAAGGGTGAATTATCTGCACGCAGCTCAGTGCCTGGATACCGAGCATGTGGGGAGGTGCTTCGGAAATACGGAGGGGAAAAGCACATGAAAGTCAGCTCCATCGCCCGCCAGCCTTCATGGGCACCCACGCAGCCCTGTGAACTGAACTCTGGGCACACAAAGGCTGGGAAGGCTAAGCTGCCTGCGAGCGCTGTTTGCGAAAGATGCCAGAAATCCCAGCATGGGCTCTGCATCTGGCTGTGGACAGATTGGTGACAGGGAGAAAAGTCAACCTTGAGGGCAAAAGAATGGTACCCTAAGAAGGATCACTCCACTCCTTCAACACGATGCATCACATCTAGAGCACACGGACCATTTTCTTTTGTGTACATTACAGGGGTTACAAGAGATGCTTTGCTTAAAACACTGCTCAGCAGGAGCAAAAACTCCTGAATGTGTCCTCCATAGCTCACTTCAGAATGCCTGACGGTGCAGATTTTGCAGTCACGGCACAACTGGTGTTGCTGTAGGTTTGGTAATCAGTTTGGCACAAGCTGATAATCATCCAGTGTGTCTCTGAATAACACTATGTGGTCTTTTTCCTACAATTCTAGGAGAGGCCAATATCAGACGTTCCTGGTCTCAGAGGCTTCATGCACGAGCAGGTAGGCTGTCTTACTGAAGAAACAGATAAAGATCGTTTTGATATTAAACAGAAGGAGTTGGAGAGTATCATAGTCTGCTCTGCTTTTGCAGAAGAAACCGGAGGGGATGAGCTGGGAAAAGTCCCAGGACTCAACAAGTCTTGGCAGTGGCCTCTTCCCATCCCTGTGACTTCATCAATGATGTCTCAGACTTTCCCTCCATCTCATTTCCTTTCCCATCGCTCCTTGATTCCTTAAGATATCTGGAAAAACAGCTAACAAGTTCTTGGTGCGAACCTGCACTCTGACCTGGCGAGTGTTGTAAGTGGAGGTGCATTTCCCAACCGAGGTAAAATCACTGAGAAGCTGTTTCTGGTGGCCTATTGGTTCAAGAACACAATGGAGTCTGAGCAGTTGCGGGATCAGCCCTGGCTGCAGCGCTGTGGTCAGAGTCTTCTGAGTGCAGGTTCATCCGCCAGCGTTGGGTCCCTTCCCTGGAGGGCCATGGTAACTGAGGTACCACTCAGGAGCGTGAGGAGCATGGGGAGGTGGCATGAACACCAAAACGGCACTCTCTGGCCTATTTGGGAAGGTCTTCCCAAACAAATTCTTGTCCCTTTTATATATGTACTTATTTTTAAAAGTTTTCAGTATATAAGCTGAACCAACTTAATGCTGGTAAAGATAGGTTTAGCAGCAGAAGATAGAGAAGATGAAGCTATTTTCATGGCAATTCTCCAGGACTTGAAGAGCACAGTAGCCCCAAGCCTTAACTCTACC
This sequence comes from Hydrochoerus hydrochaeris, assembly GCA_004027455.1. Taxonomy (NCBI): domain Eukaryota; kingdom Metazoa; phylum Chordata; class Mammalia; order Rodentia; family Hydrochaeridae; genus Hydrochoerus; species Hydrochoerus hydrochaeris. The sequence continues at coordinate 353,662 of PVLA01001243.1, forward strand.
AATGGAAAAATTGGGAACCAGAGAGTTTCAGTAACCCACATTTTCCCAGGAGAGATCTGGGGCTTCCTACTGCAGAGCTCGGGTGGGACCCATGGGTCTTGTCTCTCTGGGTCTAGAGTCAGGCAGCAGCACTGAGAGTAACTTGGTGCCTGAAGACCCAACACCCAGGTGTAAGGTGGTACAGATTTCCTAATTTCAAAAAGGGCAGCTATTTGTTATCTATGCCGAGATGATTCAATGATAGTAATAGGACTCTGGAGCATTCTGGACTGATTCTAAACAGCTATGGGGAAATTTTAGTTAGCAAAAGAGTTGGAAATGCAGGAGCAGGTGAGATTGTTTGCTTTCATTTTTCTTCTACTGGGGATGAAATTAGATGGTAGGTCCATGTCCAGTGGATGCTAGCAGCCAGTTACCCTCACACAACTGTGAGTTTCTGTTTAACTTCGTGGATGCACCCTAATCCCCATCTACACCATGGTCAGCCCAGCAGGCCACAGCCCAAGCCTTCAGATGCAACAGGAACTCTGACAGAAAATCAAGGGGTGAACAGCTTTGGGAGGCAGACAAAAGCACACAGGAGAGGGAAAAGGCAGTGACCAAGAAGGTTTGTGACCACACACTGTCCAGAGGATTAGAAGAGATCCCTCTTGGCCACCTGGGAGACTTAGTTTAGGTGATAAGAAGGCCAAGAGTGGCCCTTTGGAAAAGGGACACATGGTGACAGGTCTCATGACTCTGGGTGTTCATATAAAAAATTCTGAGCATCTGTGGATATTTTATGCATTTGGAATCTACAGTGGACTTTCTAAAAACAAAGGATAGCCTAGTAAGCCAGGTTAACTGTCAAGGACAGCTAGGTGCAGTGACGGCCACGCACCTTGCTACTTGTTTTTAGACTCGTCTTTTGCAGTTACTCCGTATGTGCCACCCTTCATTAAAAGACCTGCTCACTCCCCAGTAGGTCTTTCTGTAAAGAAGACAAATCAAGGAGCAGAGAAGCAGGGAAATGAGTCTACATGGAAATAGAATAACGCAAGGCTACTTTCTTGGGGTCTCAGCTGCAGTCTTCTGTTCTCCCACAGCTGGACAGAAGGCAGAAGCGGGAGAGGGGGTTCTGTTTCCCTCCCTACTTTGCTGATGTTGCTTCTTCCATCCGCCCCTGCAGACTTTGAGTTTTCCTGGTGCTCTGTCCCTGGCACATATCTGCCTCCCCCGTGACACCTTCTTCCTACTGCAGCCTCACTCCGGGCACCCCTCTACGAGGCTGGTTGATTCATGGCTTCTGTTAGTGAAAGACACTTTTCAGTGCTGGCTCCAGAGGGACCCTGAGGACAGGAGGGAGCCTGAGGGGCCCCAAGGCGTGAGGACATCTCTCCATGTAAAGATGAGTGGGGACAAAAGCCTGCACCTCCCAGAGGCCTCCCTGCGAAATCCTAGAAGAGGTATGAGGCTCACCCTCCCTCAAGACAAGGAAAGTTAAAAAGGAATCTTTTTAAAACATGGGATTGATTTCCTGGCTGCAAGTCTACACGGAGGCTTCAGATGTGAAAGATGTGTAAAAGGGATGCGTTTTGCAGGGGAGAGAGAAGGTCGCCTATCTGACAGCTGGCCTCTGGGAATGTCCTGGGACCTCTTGCTTCCAGCCCAGGGAGACTCCAGAGGTAAAGTGGAGTAGTCAGGCAGTGCCAGGAGACACCCCGAGTCTGCCCAAGGCCGCTCTGGAGTGCAGGGTGACTCCGGGACCAGGTGCCAGCTCGGGCCTAGAGGTGGCACCTCTTCCAGGATCCTGGTTAGGAAGGTCCAAGCCACCTTTCACCCAGGGGGGCAGGATGAGGTTGTTCCTTAGAACACAGTACAGGGAGAGGGACCACTTTGCATGCAAATGGCTTTAGGTGTGAATTTCTTCCTAATTTAAAAATCACTACAATTTAGTTAATTCCGTAGGCTGTAGAAACCAAGAAGGCAGATGTAGTGTTTATTTTATTTTATTTTATTTTTTGTGCTACTGGGGATTGAACCCATGGTCACTGCACTGAGGCAACTAAGTCACTCAGTTGCCCAGGCTCTGCTCTCTCTAACTTGGGAACTTTCTGCCTCAGCCTCCCACAGTGCTGGAAGTACAGACCTGTGCTACCACGCCCAGCTCAGAGCTGGTTTTGTAAGAAGTGACTCTCTTTCCTAAATCTGCCACCTGGTAGCCTCCACGGCAGGCTGGGATGCGGGTGAGGACAGGGTAAATGGAGGCAAACTGACTTTGAGGCATTGTGAACTCCGTACACACCTCAATCAGCGACGCTGATGTGGTGCTTTTCCCTCAGAGTTCTTAGAAGTTTTGTCAGAAAACTTTCTTCTGCTCACTGGGTTTGGCCGGTAACTGCTTGAGCCTCTGTTTTTCTTGTCAGCACAGTTACCTTCATTGTCTGCCTGGAAGGGCCCCACCCCAGCCAGTGTGTGCCATGTGGTTTACTGTGGAAGGCCCTGCTGTAACAGCAAAAATTGCTGGGTGTCCTTTTCTAAGTAAACAGGAAATAGCACTCTGTTAAAAAAAAAAAAAAAAAGAATCCTTCTCCTCAGCAAAACTGTAATAATATGCCAACGTATATTTCCTGTTAACACAGCCAGCCGAGCAGGGTCTGTTTCTTACAAGTCTGTTTCTTAGCGTCCAAGCTTTCAGCGAGCAGCGTCTCGGGGAAGCCCGGCCATGGAGGACATTTTAGCAGTTCTTCCACTGATACTTTGGGAGAAGCAGCGTCACAGGAAAGATAACAATACGTGAAAAATAAACCTGTATCAGGTCACATGTAAGGGGAAGGTGACACGCGTCTAAATGTTAAGTCACAGCAACAGGTTGTGTGTTCTGATATTTGACCACTTTTCTAGATGGGAAGGATCTGAAGCTTGGAGTCTCTCCAGAGACGAGACCCAGGCCTGGAGAAGGGGACGCACAGGGGTGGCTTTGGTCCCATCACATCAGGACCTGGGTTCGTGTGTCGGGCAGGCGCAGCCCCACGAGTCCCCCGCACACCAGCACGGTCGAGGCCAGGAGGATGGGGATGGCTTTGGTGATGCCCACCAGGGAGCCAAAGATGAGGTTGCCCAGCACGGCTGCTGCCTTGCAGAGAGCGTTCAGGAAGCCGAAGCCTGTTGCCCTGTGCGGGGAGAATCAGGGACAAGGTTTAGGAAGGACTCCGGGATGCCAGTGTCAAACATACTCATCCTGCTGGGGAACTGTGTGCTGTGCTGAGAATGAAACGCTCGTTAGCCAATCTGGGCCGGCACAGCCCAGCCGTTGCTCCCATATGCTCCCGCTGTCTTTGGTGGGCTCGCCTAGCACCTCTCTGGATTCTTATTCTGATCCTAGGTCCCAATTCACCATGAATAGCAAGAGAAAGGGGATTTCAGGGTCTAGGAGAAGTCTCTTCTGTCTTGTCCCAGTGGTACTGAAAGAAAGGATCTCTTATCGAAATTAATCTTACCCCAATGAAATCTTGGGCAGTTTGTTAGAAAGAGGCACCTACCGTCCCTGGCTCAGGGTGGGAGGAGGTGGACCACGGGCCCTAATCCCAGGCGGGAAGAGGGGTCAGCAGATTCTCACTGAGGGACTCCTCCGTTGGGGTGTGGCTCAGTTTGTAGAAGAGCTTTGGCCTGTGCTGAGCTGGCAGCCATCGCGGAGCTACCGGAAGGAATCAAGCTGTCCGCCTAGAGATAGTTTGCTGGCTTCTCTGTGTCCAAGAGGCATGTTTGTGCACTCAGGGCCTCATGCATGCTAAGCCTGTGTTCTACTGCTGAGTTCCAGTAAAACTCCAGCCCCACATCCCATTTCTTGAGACCCTTCGGAAAGGTTAAAACCTTTGAGTTTTTTTTCTTTCAGGGGGAGGAGTAGGGCAGTGGCGGTCTTGGGGACTGAACCCCAGGCCTTGTACACAATGGTCAAGCACTGTACCACTGAACCGCCCCACGCCTGTTTCCTGTAGCACACATGAGTGAGTCTGCTGTGGTCCTCTGGGCAGGAGGCTAAGCTTTGCTCACGATTATGCGTCTCACTTATGATTGAGGATGTAAATTTCCTCCCGACTTTATGCCAGCTCCCGCTTTCTTGGCTCCCACTGGGTCTCCATGAGTATTTTGTACTGGACAACTTTTGGATAGTTTCTTTTTCTAACCACAAAGGGAAGTGCATCGTCCACACTTCAAAGTTAGGCATTTAGCATTTCTTTGATGGGCACGTTTGTGTGCGTTCTCCTGTGGCAAGTCCTACACCTGCCCATCACTACTCACCCTGTTCCGGGTGCTATTTCTGATTCTGTGTGACCGCCTCAACCTCGGAGATTCATGTGGTTATTACACACCCAGCCCTCTCCACACTGCAGAAAGGGGTCCGCCCTCCTCACCCAGAGGCATTAGCCAGCCCCTGTGTGAGCAACTGCTCGGGCAGAAACACTTCCAGCAAAGGGTAGAGCGGCAAGTTCCTCTTCTGACTGAGACACGGAGCAAGCAGATCCAGGCAGTTCCTACAGTGCTGCCAACTGTTCAGAAGGAGCACAGTGACATCTCCGACCACAAGGAATGAGGCCTTCCGGAGAAGAGCATGAGCTACATTTGTATCTTGTTCTTAAGAAAGATACTAGAAATACCAATAGCTACCAAAAAGATAAGGAGATTTAATAGACTGATGACTGTTTTCAAGTGAAATTGGTAGGGGTTGTGTTGGGTACCGAAGGAGACTTAAGTACGGCGACCACATGGTCCCTCTCCTCCCATTCTGTGGAGAGGATGCCACTGGGCTGACATGCTTTCTGCTGACCCTGTAACTCTGTCTCTGTTTCTGTCTCTCTCTGGATTATTAAACCTGGGGCCTTGTGCATATTGGGCAAGCCAGCCTAGGTTTACCATTTAAAAAAAGGTTCAGTGAGTTCGCATGGGCTCCTGATTCCCCTATAAGCTTCAGGAATTGCTGCAGTACCTTTACTGAAACTGATTTACACACACACACACACACACACACACACACACACACCGGGGATTAACCAAGACCTTGCCCATGCCAAGCGCTACCACTATGCTACACCCCCAAGCATTTTTTAAACTTTTATTTATTTATTTATTATTTTATTTATTTATTTTGGTACTGGGTGATTGAACTCATGACGGTGCGCTTGCAAGGCTGGTACTTATGCCACTGAGGTAAATCCCCAGCCCTAAACTTTTATTTTGAGGTAAGTTCTTGCTCACATGCCCAGGACTGCCTTAAACTTGTGCTGCTCCTGCCTTGGCCTCCCAGGTAGCTGGGGTTACAGGTGTGCACCACCACACCACCAGCACGGGGGCATTATCACTCTGCTGGTATTAGGGCTCACCCTTGGCGGTGGATCTTCCATGAATTTTCACAAATGCACAGTGACAGGTCCACTGTCAGCGTCACAGAATAATACACGTCTCTGAGCTGCGTGTCTGTACCCTCCCTTCTCTACCTTCTGACAGCACTGATCTGTCTCCATGGTGTCTCCTGCTCCCAAAGGTGATTTAGCTGAAATCATACAGCACCAAGCCCTGTCAGACTACCTTCTTTCACTTTTTAAGAGCTCCATTCCAGCTTCTAGATTCCAGAATCACAAACTCCCAGCCACCTTGGATGGTGTGTCTGCTGCTGGTAGAAAAATGAGAACATTCTCCCATCATGAAGTCATGACCTCTTGTATCACGCCGGACAGGGGATGAAATGCAGGCAGCTGTCTCCTGTGTCACTGAAACTGTGGCCAAGGATGGGACAACCCCCCAAGACATGTGGGAAATGAGAAAGACACACAGGTTGGAAGCCTCTGCCGTGGAGCCTTCTGTAAGGATAGCAAATCTTTTCTGCTCATAGGTCTCCCTCCCTTCCTAAGCAGAGAGGGGACTTCAGATGACAATCTGGGCAGAGCACACAGCCACCTACATGAGTCTGGCACTCAGGAAAGTGTACCTGCCCTTCCTTGGATGGCACGGGTGTCCCTCACATGTCTGCAGCAGGAGGCCGGGATGCCCACTGCGTCCCTCCGTCAGAGGCAGACTTGCATTAGAAAAGTCACTCACACAGGGACTCTGCCCCAGGGCATGTGTTCTGAGGACTGTAAAAAGCTTTCAGTGCTCTTTTCACTTAAAGTAAGGCAGACAAGGACTAAGTCACCATGTGACCATGCGCTTATAAAGTCTTTTGTGGGTGGGGAGCTCAGAGCTACAAAGCCCCCCTTACCCACTCCTCCCTGGCAGGGTGAGCACCTGCATTTTTTCTCAGAAGAAAGATATTTTGTGGCCCCTCTTCCCCAGCAAACAGCACAGAGGAAGAATAAGAACGCCTACTATCTTTCTACAAGCTTTCTCACTCGCTCATCTCTCCAGAAAAAATCTTTAGTTCACAATTATTGTCGAGCTGTTTAAAATGTTTCAACACAGCCAGGAATGGTGCTGCATGCCTGCAAACCCAGCACTTGGGAGACTGAAGAGCAGGATCATGAGTTTGAGGTTAGCCCCAGCTATGTAGCAAGTTCAAGGACAGTCCGGACTACGCAGCAGGACCCGGTCTCCAAAACAAACAAACAAACAAACAAACAAACAAACAAATCAACGTACCGATACAAGATTTTCCCTAAAGATTCTCTGGCTGCTCAGCAGTCTGTCACACTCCATGTGGTGGCTGCCCCTTGGCCACACAGTGCCTGTCTGAGGCCCACGCATGGGGTGATTTGTGGCAACCCTCAGCTGACCTGGGGTATAGCTGCAGGCCGTCCCCTTAGGTGCCCCTGGTTGGTGGCTCCTCCTTGAGGGTCACGCTTTGGTGGGGTCTGCTTTATTTATACGAATTTCTGCTTTTCCTGAAGGCTGCTGGCTCCCCCCCGCACAGAATGAGGACAGCACTGTCATCAGTCACATCAGCTGATCTTTGGTTTTTCTGGCCTGAGCGCAGAACCAACCTCCTGAGTTTCGTTTTGTATTTGTTTTTGTTTTGGAATAAGAAAGCGACTTGAGCAATGCTCAGAGGAGTGCCGGCACACAGCAGGAATCCTGGGAACCCTGCCCATCGTTTTAAACATTGATGGAATATTTGCCCCACTGACTCATGAAGTTATTTGGGAAAACAAAATTAAAACACTGTATTTTGTAAAGCCCTGAAATTGGCCAGATGTGGCTACATGCTGCGATCCTAGCACTCAGGAGACTGAGGCAGGAGTATTGCCTGGAGTTGGAGACCAGCTGGGCTTCAAGAGACCCCATCTCAACATGCAAAAAAGAAAAAGAAAGACATGGTTAGATGCAGACTCAGCTGCTAGTTTGCCTGCCCGAGGGTCAGGGTGAGCATGCCCTTTAGCTCCAACTTTGGAAGAGGAGCCCTTTCTGGGTAATGTAGTTCAATGATCTGACTGGTAGAAGTTCAGAAGAGAATACAGAGGACTCAGCATGGGGCATTGTGGAAAGTAGGGTGGCCTCAAATCAGAAATGCACCCTGATCTATAAAGAGTTATCTAGGCTGATGGGCAGCTAGTGGCAGTACGCTTGCCTGACACACAGGATGCCCTGCAAAAAGGAGAAAAAAATCCACCTGCAAGTCAGTTTCTTAAACTAGAATGAATCTCATGCATCTAACAAACAGTGCTGCACATGAAGACCAGGTTCCCACGGGGAAAGGGAAACAGTGACTTCAAAGCCGAGTCCATCGGAGCTATTGGACTGAAAAACGCTCAATGCCTCGACTGTTTTTTTTTGCTTTTGTGGTACAGGGGCTGAATCCAGGGCACTCTGTCACTAAGGCACATCCCCAACACTTTCTAGTCTTCCTTTGGAGACTGAGTCTCACCGCATTGTCCTGGTTGGCCTTGAACTCTGGTTTTGAATTAGCAATCCTCCTACTTCCCTCTCCCAAATAGCTGGGATTACAGGTGTGTGTCACCAGGCCTGGCTCGAATATTTGACAATAAGCTTGTCCTTAATATACTCTAATTCACATATTCTCCTATTTATGTAGCCATTGAATCATCATTCATTATCTTTTATTTTTAGACAGGTGTCTTATGATATTGTGTACTTTGGCCTTGAACTCAGGATCCTCTTGCCTCAGCCTCCCAACCAGGATTACAGGTGTGCGCCACCATTAAGTATTTATGTGCTATGCACTGGCCTGGGTTCCGGTGTCCCAAATTATTTATTTATATATATTTATTTATTTATTTGAGACAGGGTCTCGCTATGAGGTTCAGGCTGGCCTTGAGCTCACTTTGTAGCCCAGGCCGGACTCGAGCTTGCAATGATCCTCCTGCCTCAGCCTCCCGAGTGCTGGGATTTCAGGTGTGAGCCCCCACACCTGGCTCCCAAATTTAAAAGACAGATCAACAGAGACCAGGAGTGTGACAGAGTGCAGCTATCAAGATGCCTCCAGTGGGGAGGGCAGAGGGCTCAGCTGCACCAGGGAGGAGAGGGGAGGGCAGGGGAGAGGAGAGGAGTGGGGGACGCTTTTCAGAGGGTGGGGGGCTGGTCTTCAGGCAGTGCGAGGAGCTTGCTGCCAAGGCTGGCACTCGCCCAGGGTGATCTCTACCTCATGTCGCCCTGATTTAGGGCACACACGCGGGTCTGCTGAAGACACCTCTAAGTGCCTTTTGAGTGCCAAACGGCTGGCCTGGTGCAGGCTCCACACGACTCTGGCTCCCCGGCCTTGTTCCCCGGGGATGCTGGTGGGGGTGGCTTTCTGACCCTTGGGGAGCAGATGTGGCTCTTGGGGCTGGAACCCTGGAGAGGCCCTGTGGTTTGGTTGGGCTGGGGAGCTCGGTGGTGCAAGACCCCGAGGTGCATCCCCAGCCCCACAAACCCCGAGGAGACCAGCGTGGTAACAAGCCTAGGGCTCCGCTCCCTTGCTGGGGTTTGTACTTTATCGCTTTCCTTGGGGTTTAGGTGCTGGTAGTTTTTGGAAGTTCCAAGTGGTTTAAAAGTGTATCGGGGCTGATCACCTGTTACCTTCTCAGAGATGTCTGCAGTTTTAAATTGATTACGGTTCACAATTGTGTAATAGAAGAAAATACAGAAACATCTATTCCTGGCTACATGAGGCCCCACCTCAAATGAAAAGACAAATCCACTAAAAAGCAGCACTCCTTTCTGAATCCCCTGAGCACATTGCCAACCTAGCAGACCTGGCAAATCAGAGGATTCATTCTCCTTTCTGGCCAGGTCGGCTTCTGCCCGGCCCCGATCCTCTTGCACCCAGCCCTGATTCAGCCTCAGTCTCCCGGCAGCAGGGCCAGTGCCCCGGGTGTCCCCTGCTCTGGGATGAGCCGCCTGGGGTCCAGGCCACGTCTAGAGGGGCTGGGTAGTCCCTGTCACGCCTCACAGCCTCCCAGACCTGCCCAGCAACTGCCAAAGGCTGACCTAGGAGCTTCTAAAAAGGTTGGAGGTAGATTTGGGTCATGGACATTTTAAGGACCACTATTCGGATGATGTTTATGATGTCAGATTATCATCCTGTTGTTGTGGAAGGGGGGGAAAGAATTCCATATTCTTATTAGAAAAGACTGGGTTCAGCTGCTTTTTGAAGGAAAATCTCTCAGGGCGCAGGTGGGGGTGGGTGGACACCGTCTCCACGCAGGCGGGCACCCATTCCGCTGCCGGCCGGGCTTCCTTCCCACAGGGGCCCCAGAGGCTCCCGGGCCTAGGGTGCCCTCCCTGCCCCGACCCCAGCCTGCTATCGGCGCCTTCCTATTGCTCGGTCCTGCAGAAACCAACCCCGCCCTGCTAGGCCCCGCTGCTGCTCACAAAGGCGGCCTTTGTGATGCGAGCCTTTGCGTCTTATCGTTCCTCTGACAAACCTGGCTAGGAAGTGCGGCCGGGGCCGGGACAAATAAGGTGAGGACCCAGCACCTGGAGGCCACCTGGAGTTCACCCGAGGCCACGGACCCGGGGAGCTTCCTAAACGCAGATCCCGGGGCTGCAGCCCCAGCCTCGCGCGGCTCAGGCCTCTGGGTTTCAGGCTCAGCGACGCAGGGCGAGCGCCTTCCCTCTCTGAGCCTCATCCCCAGCACTCACAGCGGGTAAGAGTGAGACTTAAATAAACGCCAGATCAAGGAAAATGCTCGGCATAGGACCTGGCCAGGAATCACCCGGGGAGGAGAAAGCGCTCGGCCGAGGTCTCCGCTGTCTGCTGCGGCGACCCGGTGTGGACTCCGGGAACAGCGCTCTCTCCGTCCGCTGGGGCGGGCGGAGGGGCGGCGGGGCCGGAACCGCTGAGGCCGGTGCAGCAGGAGATCACTGCGCCGCCTGTCCGTCCGGTGAGTGCCGCAGCGACCGACAGCGGACTGCCGCGGGCCGAGACCCACTTCGCCCCTCACTCTTCTCAAGCGGCGGGCGAGAGCGGCCCCCTAGGGCACGCGGCCGGCGGGAAGTGAGCGGCTGCAGGTGGCCTCGGGCAGCGGAGTCTCCGTCTGCACCAGCACCGGCCCGCGGGAGGCACCGAGGCCCCGGGGCCAGCTCGTGGTGGGCAGAACCAGGCTCAGTGCTGTGACGCGGCGGGTGGGAAGCCTCCGGGCACCGCCTGCGGACCATCAGTCAAGGTTTGCTTTCAGATTCTCGCTGAGATTCGTCTGAACAGCGACCCCAGCAGGGCGCAGGAAGCACAGAGGCTGCGCGGCTGCCGCGCACCCCGGAGGAGGGTTCCTGGGCTCGGGATGGCAGCAGCCAGGGTGGGAGCCCGCGGCGGCCGCACGGTGGCAGCAGAGTCCCCGCCTGGCCGCGGAAGGCCAAGCCGGCCCGCAGACCCCCCCCCGGAAGGACCACAGACCCCGCCTGCTCCTTTAAGGCCAACCCTGAGAACCGTGCGTCTGAGCTAGAAGGGTACTGTGTGGACTGCGGCACCTCAGTCATGGCAGACATTACTCTGGGTCACTGGGAAGCTGGCCTTGGGCGAGGTTCCCAACTGTGACCACAGCTGGGAGGAAAATTCAGGATCAAGATGGAAGTGGTGGCCTGGGAGCATGCATGTGCACAGGGCCCCTCCCTTTCTGCAATGCCACCAAAATTAGTCCTGACTTCTCACCTCCACCCCAGGCTACTTCGGGCCTTGGGAACTTGGGCCAAAGGAGGACCAGCTAGGAGTGTTTACTGCCGAACTAACTTGCTCAGCCTTGCCTCTGTGGGAGCCCTGTTTCTGCAGATTACAACATCTTATTACTTTGGTCTTTGTGTAAAGCTTGGCTTTTTGTTCTCTCTTGCCCAGCCTCGGTTCTAGACCTGTGCATCTTTGTGTCCTAGCATGGGATCTTACTCTAGCTGTCTGGATTTCCTTAGTTCAGATCCGAGTTTTTTTAACCTGGAAAATTCATGTCCAGACTCAACCTTCTGTCTTCTCCAACACATTATTTCCACGTGGGGACTTCATTCTCTGTTCCCCTTGATTTGAACTCTCTCAGTTCTCTCTAAGCTACTGTGTGATTTGGGAATCATGCCATGAGCGCTGTTTCTGGGAAAGTTGTGACACAAGAGTGCAAAAGAACAAAAGGCAGAGTGACTGTCTTCAACACGCATCTGTACACCGTGCCCAACTGCCACACAGTCCTCTGATCTCTATAGCCAGGGCTGCTTATCTCTGATCTGCAAATTTAACCAGCTAGGGGCTCAGAAGGCAACTGAGCTCCACACCACGGAAAGATGAGGCTGTTCATTGTCAAAGCTGGGCCACTTGCAGACCTGCTGTCACTTCGACTGTGACTTGAGGCCACAGGCCTTGGCTTGATGCCACCGAGCACCTAGCTGTACCTCAGGGTAAAGGTTTTCTACCTTACCCCAGTTCTAGTACAGTAATACACTCCCCACCCTCATCTTCCTGACCTGCCCTTGTATCTATCACACCTGGTTGTCCTTACTTCCTGAAGGACTGTCTTGTTTCCTTTTTTTTTTTTTGGTGGTGCTGGGATCAAAACCAGGGCCACAAGTGAGCCAGGCAAGTGTTCGGTCACTAAGCTGTAGGCCAGCCCCATCCTAAACTATTTTCTTCACTTGGTTTTGGGACCTAAAGCCTTCATTTTCTTTTTACCTCATCAAGGTCACTTTCCAATCTCCTTTGCTGATTCCTGCTTATCTCTGGAGTCTTCTAGGGCCTCAGGGCCAGGCGGCCAGGACCTGCTTTCCCTCTGTCCACCTCCTCTTTAGTGTTCCCACCCACTACCTGCTCTAAACTGCATTTGGGTCCTGAAAGAGCTCAGCGTTTCCTTCCCACCTCCATTTCTCTTCTGCACTCTGGTCTGGATCCTCTGCCGCTGGGCATTTCCACTGGGGTATTTGATAGCACCTGGAACTTCACGTGAACAACACTGAGTTCCTGTTTCTTTCTCCTTAATTTCCTCTTCCCCAAACCATTCCCGTTTCAGGAAAGGCAATCCCATCTTTTCAGGGGTCAGATGGAAAACTCGGAAGCTGCCCTGAATACTCCTCTCCCACCGCACTAAGAAGCCCCTTGTAGAATTCAGATGCCTTCAGGGCCCCGTCCTTCCCTCACCCTGAGCACTCCGCATGGTACTGACTTTTACTGTTAGCTCTGGTGAGAAAAGAAGAAACCACAACAACCCACCAAGTCTTTGAACATTTTGCACATTATGTGATTGTGTGTGTATATGTGTGTGTGTATGTGAGTTACTGGAAATAAAACCCAGGGTTTTGCACTGGGCTACCATACATCCTCATCTCTTTATTTTTATTTATTTATTTTTTATTTTGAGACAGGGTCTCGCTAAGTCATTAAGATGCCCAGTCTGGAGTCAGACTTTCGATCCTGCTGCCTCAGCCTCCCATAGTGTTGGGATTACACATGCACCCAGGCTCGTTAGTCCATTCTTGATACCTGTTTCTTGGAGGAGCTGAGTCAACAAACAGCAACTCTGTTTCTCCCTCACTTAACCTTTCTGACAACAGGAACCCAGCAGGACCATGTTTCCAGGGGAAGGACCGCTCTAATTCTGGAGTGGTAGGTGGCGATTTCATGTAGAGTAGTATCCAAATCACAGTGATAAATGAAAAGAAAGGAGGCTCTGACAGCCTCAGTTTGATATGGAGGGGGTTTTCCTTAAATGTGGTTGTGATTTGGATCTCAAATGTTCCCCAAAACCTTGTCTTAAGTCTTGGTCTGCAGTAGACCTGTGTTGCGGGGGGCTTAGGGTGTGGCTGTGGTCACTGCTCAGGGGGTTTTGGGGGAGAGGATAGATTAAAAGGCAAGCTCTCTCTCGCCACCTCCGGCCATCACAAGCTAAGTAGCTTGCTCCATGACAATTCCCCACCATGAAATGCTGCCTTAGTGTAGGCACAGAGTGACAGGGCCAGTCTACCATGGACTGGAATCTCCGAAACCATGAGCCAAAATAACCTTCTAGAAGTGATGTAAGTGACTCCTGTAAATCAAAGTGAGGGGAAGCTGACTACAATAGCTTAATTCACAGCCATGGGGTCCTTGTTTCCACAACGGGAGACTGTGAGAGGAAGCTCAAGGAAAGCTGCAGTCTGGCTTTTGGTAGCACCCTTATTCCAAGGCCTGTGGCACCCACCCCAGGGTGCTGATGAAGGATAAATGCTATGCATAGGTTGTATAGTTTCTTAGGAGTCCAAGTAGGTACCGAGGGTTCACTGAGGGTCTGAATTAGAATATTTACAGACATGCAGGGTTCCTGAGCTTCAGTTTTGCTACAAGAAGATGGACATGTAAGTACCAATGGTGTCCCCTTGTGCTCAGCAAAAGATATTCCTGAGGAACAAATATAGGTTGGAGTCTGGACATGCAAAAGATGTGGCCCATTGTGGCTGTACTAAAAAAATGAGCCCAGAGTACCAGTAGCAAATTATTAGCTCAAAGCTCAGCATATTCCTAAGGAAAAAACCCTCCTTCTTCATTTTATTTGTGTGTTTATTTTTGAGACAAAGTCTCACTGTGTAACCCAGGATGGTCTTGAACTCACTGTGTAGCCTGACCAGGCCTTGAGCTCACAGCAATCCTCTTACCTCAGCCCCCTGTGCTGGGATTACAGGTGTGCACCACTATGTCTGTTTTTTTTTGGTCCTCTTTCAGTATAAAGTCTGTAGAATCTTTCAACACAGAGAACCTCCACAGCGACAAAGCATGAATTTTACATGAAATAAAAGGAGGCAAAGGGCATTTGTCTCAGCTCATGACACATGGCAAAGTAGGGTTTCTATGTTTTTTTTTGTGTATGTGAAAAAAGTGTAATTTATTAATAACAAAGATCACAGATATATAGATTAGATACTTATGCATAGCTTAGTGGAAAATACACAATAAAAACCCTATGGAATATCTCCATCTGGGAGTGTATTTTTGAAAAATATACTAGCAAACACTGACATAGAAATTTTGTTTTTTATAGTTGCCTCTACCTGAGTGTTTTCCCCGGGGGTTTCCCGAATAGTCTTGCATATGTAGTGTTTCTCATCACTGTGAATATTTTCACATATTGCACAACACTTACCTACTGAATGTTTTGACCATTTTTTACGTTATGTTTTGACCACAGCCTGCCCTATTTCTGAGGGCAAGAGTCTCTGGGGCTTCTATTTTTTTTAACTTTAGTTATTCAACTGCTACAGCTCCACCCAAAGGTCCCACCTTCTATCCCTTTGTTGGACATGAGCTGTAAAGTCTCTGTGTCCCCATTTTCCCCCACTAGCAACCTTGTTTAGTGGTTGCTTGATTGGAACTAGAAATGTCTTAGGCTTTCCTCCCACAGACCAGAAGGCCAGGAGCGTGATCCAGAGACCTCTCAGCACTGCTGGATGCAGATGAGCATGGAAACCTGCAAGTGTAAGGCGCCAGCTCATACATGATACGGCCAGGGCAGCTCATGATGTCCCCTCACTGAGCCAAGGTGGCCTGCTCACACTGCTGGTCATCACATTAAGTCAGGGCACAATTATGTTTCTGGCCACGCTTCACTGCCCCATCAATTCCTGTGATGAGCTAAATCCCCTGCATTCTTTTTTTAAAGATATGTGTAGAACCTACAAATTCATAAACTACAATGTTCTGGATTTTCACTTGCTCGGGGGAGTGGGAATTGGCTTGTTTCTTATGATTTTTCCCCCAGAGGTCCCACGGGGCTCGAGAGACCTCTGTCCCAGGGCCCAGGTCACGCACCTCCGGTCCGTGGGGTACAGCTCCACAGTGACCACGTCAAGGGAGTTCCAGGCCGAGATGGTCAGCCCGTTGTACAGGCACAGCATGCCGATCATCATGGACTCACTGGTGCCGAACCACAGGAAGAAGCAGCTGATGCCTGAGAGGACCATCGAGCCACCTGCCAAGGGCAAGGACAAGGGGTGAGTGTTTTTAGTGTCCCCAGGGAGGGAGGCCCCTCGGGCCTTCGAGGGCTCACAGCAGACTTCATGGAGCAACTGCGGCTGCAGGCACATTCACCTGGGGACAATCTTTTGATTTCCCATGGTCGGCCACTGCTAATTATTTTACTGCTGTGGGCGCCTGACACAGCAAGTGGGTAGTGCTCAGGGTCCACTACTCAGCCACATAGGTGGACAGGCTGACATCATTCACACCCGATTAGCTCTTTGGTCATCAGGTCATGGAAACGGCACACTGGATTCGAGTTTAGTCCAAGTGGAAGGTCTAAGGGACCTGCCCTTCTGGGCCACGCTCTTGGTGGGCAGAGAGCCCAGCAGGAGCACAGGCAGCTCGCTCCCCTCACAGGGCCAGCACGTACCCAGCATGGTCAAGCGCCCGATCCTGTCCATCAGCAGGGCAGACACTATGTTCCCTGGCAATACTGCCAGAGTCCCCAGGAAGTTGACGAAGTAGATCCAGTAGGCACTGTAATCATCGTCAAAGGTAATCTGGCACCCCGTTTTGTTGTGAAAAAAGGAGCAGTTCTGAAAGTCACTGTTGATGAATTTGTATGGCTCAAAATCTGGAGGAATAGCAAAGCAGAGAATTCATTGAGCTCTTAGCAGGTGTAAGTGGCAGGTCTCAGGATGAGAAAACCTACTAAAAACCCAGGAGGGCCTCATGGTGAATTCCTCAGCAGCCTCAGGGCTTGGGCCATTCTGGACCTCATGGTATAAAACAGCAGAAGAAGGGCTCTTTGTTTTTTGTTTGTTTTTTGCTGTGTAGTCCAGGCTGGTTTGAACTCACTATGTAGCCCAGGCTGGTTGGCCTCAACTTCACTGCCATTCCCCTGCTTCAGCCTCCTGAGTGCTGGCTGGGATTACAGACCTGTGCCACCACACTTGGCAGGGATAACTTTATTGAATGAAGTACTAAATGAAGCTGAAGAAGTCACTTGTCTTTTGATTTCCCATGGTTGGCCACTGCTAATTATTTTACTGGCTTACACTTTTACAATGTTACTTTGCTGTAATTATAATGTTCTATGAAGGTCATCAGTATAGTGTAATAGCGCCCACACTACACTTATCAAAGCAATTTGTTCTAAGTACTCACACATTGACTTTATCGCTCCTATAGAAGAAGCAGGACCTCGGGAGGTCCTGGAGGCTGAGTTTATAATTTAAGGGCCATGTGGATGAACCCCCTGGGGAACAAGTCAGCCTCATCCTGAAGGTCTCTAGCTCTTACTGTTGGGGAATCTTTTCTTGAACTGGAATCTGCATGAGGGCTGTCATGAGCCTGTGAGAATCAAAGCTTTAATCTTTCTGTCAATCAACATCTGCCATAAAAGAAAGTGGTTTTCTAAGGCTGAATAGGTTAGAAGATGGGTGACGGTTAGCACTGTTTATTTTTATTTTGTTTTGGGCTACTGGGATTGAGCCAGGGACTTTCACACTGAGTTATACCCCAGTCCATTTACTTTATCTGTCTGTCTCTGTCTGTCTGACTGTCTATCTATTTTTCAGTCAGGGTCTGGCTAAACCGTTAAGTTACAAAGGCTAGGCTCACCTTGTGATCCTCCTGACTCAGCCTCCCAGAATGCTGGAATTACAAGAGTGCACCACCACACCTAGCTACATAGCACTGTTTAAAATCAAAGACACCAGGGCCATAATGCCAGGGCTCAGGAGGCTGAGCAGGAGGATCTGTGTTTGAGGCCAACCTGGGCTACACACAGCGAGTTCAATTCCACCCTGAACTACATAGTGAGACCCTGTCTCAAACAAAAACAAAAAAATAAAAAGAAACAATCAAATCCAAGGCACTGGACCTCATCGAAGCTGAGAGGAGCTAGCTCCTGTCTGAGTACGTGGTGAGGGGCTGCCACCCTGGAGAGACACTGGTCTGCCTGTAGCACAGGCTCCTATCCTGGACTGAGTTCATCAGACCAATGTCTGTGTGCACATGTGTGTGTGCGCGTGAGTGTGTGTGTGCGTGAGAGAGAAAGAGGGGCTTGGAAGTCAGACACACTGGCTTCAAACATCAGCTGCTACTCTTATAGTCCTGTGACTGCAGCCAAAGGACTGCAGTTTTCCTCACCTCTGCTATTGTGAAAACAGCTGAGACAATGCTGTCTGACTCCTCCAGGGAGAAGAGCACAGAGGAGCCGCTCCATCAACATCGGCTCTGCTTTCTCCCTGCCAGCTGCGGGGCTCCAGGCCATGGGTTAAATTGAAACAGAGCCCGGGCCAGGTAGGCTGTTGTCCCTGCAGCTGTCCACTGTGCTGTCCGCCAGGCCCAGCTTCTGCAAACCCAGCTTTTGGAGCCAGATTTCTCAAGACAGTTACCGGCTGCTAAGGCTCAGATGCTGGGGTTGGTCTGCTTGCTGCTGGCCAAATGAAAGGAAGCCATGTGTTTGGATAAAAAGGAAAAGAGGATTTATTTAAAGCTCCCCTGGGAAGAGGGAGGGGCCCATTAGCCTCAAATCACCATCTCACTTTGTGGGAGCTGGGACTGAAGTCCTTCACTGTCACCCCAGCTGCTGCCACTTTGGCTTCTACACTCCAGTTTGTCTGCTCGTTGCTAACCAAATCAAAAAGACCATATAAAGAAAAAATTATTTAAAGCTCACTCTAACAAGATACAGGAGCTCTCTAGCCTCAAGTCACCACCTCCCTATATATTACTGGCCATGGGTTTTTATAATAAAACACAAAAAAGAGGAAACAAAGAGATAGTGCAGATCTTTACACATTCAACTACCTTTAGCTCTTCCTCCTCTTTCTTATGACAAACAAATCGGGCTCCTAGCCTCTGGGGACTGACTTCCACATATTCTGTCACTTTCTCAGGGCCAAAACAAGAGGGGGCATGTTGCTACACACGCAACAAAAAAAAGTTTAGAGTCCTGTTTTACAGTGGCAGTTACAAAACTACAGGTGAAAATTACTAGAAAGATGATTTTAATATTTTGCTGTTGTTGTTGTAACTTTTAACTCAGGCAAACACCACTTGCATTTCAATCAACAAAGAAAAACAATAAAGCTTATCTTTGGTGCAGCCTGACTCAGAGAATGTGTTATTTCTGTTTCTTTTCTTTTCTTTTCTTTCTTTCTTTCTTTCTTTCTTTCTTTCTTTCTTTCTTTCTTTCTTTCTTTTTTTTTTTTTTTTCCAGTGCTGGGGATTGAACCCTGGTGCACTGAACTACATCCTCAGGCCTTTTCTTTTTTGAGACAGAGTCTTTGAGTTCCCTAGGCCAAACTCGAATTTGTATCCTCTTGGCTTACCCTGTGCATTTACACTTCTATTTATTTATTTTTGTTTTTCAGAAACAGGGTCTCGCTCTGCAGTTCAGGCTGGCCTTGAACTCACTATGTAGTCCATGCTGTGATTCTCCTGCCTCAAGCTCCCAAGTGCTGGGATTCCAGGCATGCACCACCATGCCTGGCTCATTTAATTAAATTTCCACATTGCACAATCCTCTGGCCACACCGTCACATGGTATTCATATTTCTGGGGCCCTCTGAAGAGACCCCAGCCTGAGAAAGTGCTACGCAGCACACCTACCTGTGTTGTCAAAAACAGTATCAATGAATGTGCAGTTCTTGAAGTAGGTGTTGACTGAAGTCACATCCTCAAACGTGCAGGATTTAAACACTGAATCTTTGAACGTTACGGATTTGAACTTGACCCCTAGGAATCTGTCCAACACACACAACATTCATATGAATAACTTGCGTTCATTAGAATTCAAAGCTGTCACACAGGCTCAGAGATGCGGTGCCGTTGCGTGGACTTCCCTAACTACAAAGCACACAGGCTCTGGGACTCGGTAAGCACTTCCCTTTTCTCTTTTGCCTTGCACATCTTGTCCTTGGGCTGCCTCATGGCTCAGAATTATTTGCCACCAGGAAAGGCGTGACCCTCAAGTTCACTTAGCCTCCTGCCACAGTGGTAAAAGATTTTGTGGGCTATGTAATTGGAGGTAGAGAGTGAGGGTTTCCTGTGGTTACTTATCTTTCAGCTTCCATATACCTTCATTTGAAAATACTCTATCTGCCATGAGTGGCTGTAACCTGAGGGTAGTTTTCTCCAGTGTGGGGACGGAACCTAGAGCCTTGTACAGGCCTGGCAAGCACTCTGCTGCTGAGCCGCACCCTCAGCCCCCTGATCTTTCCATGAGAGGATCCTTCACCGGAGTTCCAGCGATCCTGAAGAGAGGCATAGGGATTCTGCTTTATTTATGTGACGTCTGACTGCTTCTGTTGGGAAAGACACAGGTTGCCTAATTTCCAGGAATATTTCCTTTCTGCAGCCAGCAAAGGTTGCTTGAATTTTGTTTTGTTTTGTTTTGTTTTTTTGTCTTTTGGAGACAGAGTTTCACTACGTAGTTCAGGCTGGCCTTGAACTCACTTTGTAGCTCAGGTTGACCTCAAACTCACAATGATCCTCCAGCCTCACCCTCCCAAGTGCTGGGATTACAGGCGGGCACCACCATGCCTGGCCTTCAGATATTGCTTGAGATAAAGAGAATTACAAGAGTCCTGTTCATCTCTGGAAATGTGTAGAGTGATGGAAGCCTTGGGAGTGCATTTCAGGGCGTTCAAGAGAGGGTTGTAGGTGCCATACCATCTCAGGAGAGGCTGCGGCTCCGCCTTGGAAAGGTCTGACTGTGACGCAGGTGCACACATACGCGTGAACGAGCTTTCGTACACCACGGGGATGTGGGAGTGGATCCTTAGCAGTCACCCAGGAGGAAATGCCTCCTCACCTGAGGAGTTACCCTAATGCCACGCTCACTAGGGACAGAACGGGACTGCTCCTTCTAGGCGGGAGAATGGACTTTAAAGTGATCCACTGGGTTCCTGCAGGCTTACAGCTCCGACTGAAAGTGGCCTGGAGCCTCAAAGCAGGCCAGCTTAAAATGGTCAGCTTGTCTCAGTTTCCACTTTGGGGCTTCAAGGTAGAACCATGGAAATGCACTAAAGGAGGCTAGAACAAGGCACGCTTTTAAGAAGATAAGGCTTTTTTTTTTAAATGGGGCTGAATTTTGAAAAGGGAGGTAATTTTAGTTTTTCCCTTCCTTTTTAAAATCGAGGGAGTTGTAGCTTTGAATGGGCAATACACATGGATGGTACAAAACTCAAAAGATTGAAGAAAGAAGCGGTGCCTCCAACCATTCAGTTTCCCTGTTCCCTGAGAGCTGGCCACACTGCTCCGGTCTCTGTGGCCTGCCTAGGGGCGTCTCCTGCCTCAGCACAGCGGGCTGCTTTTGCACCATTGGAGTGAGGAGAGTAGTTTTAAGAAAACAAATCAGCCTATAGCTTTTCAAATTTCTCTGAAACACAGAATCTTTTTTTTCCATTATCTAAAAAGTAAAATATTCATGATATATTTTACAAGGATTCTAATATAGTGCTATTAAAATTATTAATCATGGCATTGCTAAGGTAAAAACAATTCCAAGTGATCTCTGACTATCCAGCTTAGAACTTTAACAAATTATCAAAACAAACATATCTTAGAAATAGCTATGGGATTAGCAGTATCTTTTAAAATAAAATTTCACTCAAGAATTACAGAGCAAATTACAGAGCCTTTGGTGGTAAGGTTTCTGTTAATTACTGCTTGAGGATGTCAGTGGGATAGCGAAGCTCTTCCAACCTGGTTTCAGCTATACTCAGGGCCCTGGCTGAGTCACTAACAGAACAGTGACAGCCTGGTCAGTAACTCTCCTTCCTATCACATGGAGTTCTTTTTCACCTTTGCAAACAGGTTTCTGCTTTGGGAAATTTCATTCAATTACTTTGCATTTCCATCATTTTTAAGCTGGGGCCATTTCCTAGCAATGTAAGCTATCCCGAGCTCCCACCAGTACCAGTTTTCTCAGATGGCCCGTAAACAGACCTACATCCCTCATTCGCCCCTTGTTCTATCTGCCACAAAGCACGTGGGCCATCTCTGTACCGAGGGGTCCCACACTGAGCAGCTTCCCTCGCTGACAATGTGGTGTTTTCAAAGCCCTGAACTCAGGGAGTCACTTCTGTTCTCTAAGGGAAACCCATCCTGGTACAGCCAGGCTCCACGGATGGCCCACTGCAGGGCAGAAGGGCAGCGCTCTGAAGAGCCCCGCCTCGCACAGGAATGGGAGGCTCATCAACTACACTTCAGATTTATCTCCTGGGGTAAATAACTCCCTTGCCCATCTTAGTTTCCTGTTCTGTTCCTTATTTTCCTTGCTCTATAGGCTCTCTCTAGCTTTTCTTTTCACACTAGCCAGTTCTGCTACTTAATAAATGTGAGGCAACTCACTTTCAGGAGAGGCTTTAAGTGCAGTAACTGATACACAGGCATCTTTAGCACCCATTTGGAAGTATTCTCATTTAGCCCGAAAATGGCTAAGTGTGAAAACTGAAGGACAGAAAAATCCCGCAGATTTTAGTATCGTGAGTACTCATCAGAAACTGGATTTTGTGACCAGGTATAAATTAATTATTTCAAAGGTTCTATACCTGCCGTTGTCGTATTCCATTCCAGTATGAATTTGGTTTTCCATCGTAAAGTTAATACTGAAATTTGCATATTTATCTTTTTGCACATTTCTGGTCAGCAGTGCATATTCATCGGACTGAAGATGTTTAATGACATCAGGGAACCACACAGATAACCCATAGTACCTGCGAAGACAAATAGGCGTTTACAAAGGCGCGGGCGCATCTCGGTGAGGAGAGCCAGCCAGTGTGCTCAGCCATGATGCTTCCAGCTCTGACTGGTTCCCTCTAACATTCTAAAGAATCACCACATAGCAACTGGAGCCGTCCCATCTCCTATAAGATGACTCTGCAAAAATCAAGCTAGAGAGATGCTCTGGATAGCTGGAAAACCCCGAGTATATAACCCCTGAACCCTTCCTCTGAGCAGAGATGGAGCAAGAATCCCAGTGTTTACCCACACATGAAAGTGTCTCCCTAAAACTGGGCCCAAACCCCACTGTGACTGTATTAAGAAGTGAGGCCTTCCAATGGTAAGTAAGGATGTGGCAGAGTCCTCAGCAGTGGGGTTAGCATCATACAACAGCTGTGGGAGGAGCCTCTTCTGTCTCCTCTCACCCTTCGAGACAGGATTGGTCCTCACTGGTGGACAAGGCACCATTAGAAGCAGAGTCAGCCCCACTGCTCAGCAACTTGACCTTGACCGCTCAGCCTTCACTGTTAGAGAAGTCAATTCAACCCAAGTCTGTGGTATTTGGTTATAACTGCAGAAATGGACCGAGCCATAAGATTCCCAGCCCCAGGTCATTTCTACTAACAGGCTGCACTGAGAAGCCCCATTTCCTTCTAATCTAGGAGTACAAACACCTGGGACCCAAGAAGGGTGCAAATCTTACAGTGGAGAATCGTTCTGGCTTCCTACATAACTGTGATCCTGCCTGTGGGGTGCAGAGCCCCACTTCCTAAGGTGGTTCAAGGCTGTAGGAAGGGATATCCAGGCTACTATCTGAACATTCAGACTACTTCCACTGTCTTCCCCTCAACCCCTAGAGTGTAGTTCATCATGCTCTTGTGTGTTATGTTAGTCCAGTGCCACTAGCCACAGGCTCCTACTCAGCTGCTGATATGTGGTCAGTCCAAACGGAGAGGTGCTGTCCCTACAAAACACCCCAAAGAAGACTCCCCCAAACAGAATGTAAAACCAACTATTAGCAATTTACATATTGGTTTTATGTGGAAATCATATCTCTTTGGACATAATGAGTTGAATAAAAATATAGTATTAACATTCATTTCACCTGTTTCCTTTCACTCTGCTTTCTGCCATGTGGCTCATATTATATTTCTTTTTATTTTCCTGCTGAACACTGCCACACTAATGCAGCACGGTAGTTCCCAAAGTGGGATCTCTGGACAAAGCCTAAGAACTTGACTCATCCACATGGAATGAATTGAAGGCCCTGGGAGAAGAAGCACCTGCAGTTTGGGGAGCCTTGGTCTCAGCTGCACAAGCAACAAAGTGGGCATGAGCCCAGCCACTAGAGGGAGATGGAGTCTGAGTGCTGGCCTGGCCACTGGTCAGCTCTGTAAACTCGGGCCAGTTAGCTGAGCCTGTGTCACCTACTTCCCACACTGGAATGATGATACAATACCACCTTCCAGGCGACTGCTCAGGTTAAATGGGGTGCAAGGTATCCTGCACACTGAGGGTGCTCACAGGACAACACCTAATTCCGACAGGGAGCTGATTAAGTAGTAACTCAGGGGTGCAACCACAGCTGTGCATGGCACCCTAGTCACACACAGAGGGCAAACACTTGCCAGTGGCAGCCACAGGGGAAGCACACCACACTGGAGAGGCCATCGTCAGTGACTGCTAATTCTTCCTCTATTCTGCATTTACTGAACACCCGAGACATTTGGCAGAGCTGAGGTTTCGGGGAGACAGCAGGAAGAAAATGATAAAATGTCAGATCTGGCCGAAAATGAATACGCTGACCAAATAAACCCTGAGCACTGATTACCATGTAAGCTTTCACTCCTGGAGAGAGGTCCGCCCCCGGGTCCCTAGCCCCGTGCTTAGCGCAGGATTGGCACCTGCTATGTGCTCCTTTGCAGGCCGCCCTTCCTGTCGAGGTTATGGAACTTCTAGACGGCGGATAAGAACGACTACAGATATTCTACACCAACTCTCTCAGCTTAGATGAGGGTCCACGCCGCACAGCCAAGTGGTCACACAGCAGACCGCGCATGCAGGACACGGACTGCAGTGGCCTCTTTTCTCGGTGCAACATCTCAGCCAGCTCTGGGAAAAAGTGGCCTCTCATCACTCACCTGCTTCAGTTTAAGACACAGAGCTTGCAGGATACACGCCGAGAGGCCTACTGACCCAACCGAGTAGGGGACCATCTGACTGTTTTCACAGGCAACAGTCGAGTTATACACACACATTCTAAAGAGGAGATGTCCACCATTAGAAAAGAAAAGAAAAGAAAAGAAAATCCTGAACTGGTCTCCCTGCCTCCTCTTTCCTTAAGGGACGTACCTGGCGTTTTACTCACTTGGGAGCAGTTACTTCCTGAGCTACTACCTCGTGCCAGGAATGCACACCAGGGGGCAGTAGTTACGCTCCTGTCCTCAAGTAGCTCCCAGAGCCAGAAGCCAGAGCACTACTGTTTCTTGGAATAACACAGAAGAAGGTGGAAAATGCTGTGAAGAATCATAAAGCTGAGCAGGGAACAGGGAGGGTAGAGGGGCCACAATTAAAAAAGAAAAGTGACTGGGGTGGGTGCCACCCAGGAAGGAGGTGAGGACATGCGGCCGGGCCCGGCAGAGCCAGGGCCTGGGGTGGAGACTGCCTGGCCACTGAAGGACAGCAGAGACACCGCTGAGGAGGAGGGCAGTGGACAGTCGCGGGGCGACCGCCCAGGCCCATAGTGACTTTGCAATACCATTTGTTTTGCCAGGCCATGTTTTTAATAGAAATAGCATCATTGGTTTAAAAGAACTGTTACTGTCAACAAATCACAACAGAACAAAGCACTCTGGTGCCACCACTGTGGAGGTCAGTCTGGAGATTCCTCAAAAACCTGGGATTGGAAGTCCCATTTGACCCAGCTATTCCACTCCTAGGCATATTCCCAGAAGAACTGAAAACATCTTACCACAGTGACACATGTGCACCCATGTTTATAGCAGCACAATTTGTAATAGCCAGATCTTGGAAACAACCTAAGTGCCCATCAGCTGAGGAATGGATAAAAAAATTGTGGTACTTTTATACAATGGAGTACTACTCAGCTATAAAGAATGATCACATGGAGATATTTATAAATAAATGGATGCAACTTGAGACCATACTCATAAGTGAAATAAATTAAACTCACATGTATAAATACCAGATAGTCTCCCTAGTGTAAGAAATGGTAAGAGTACAGAAGATTTTATGGTAATCATGGTTCACCATTATACTGCTTTGAAGTCTTATGTTTTCATTCATTGGTTGGAATGGTTTTATTCTGTTTTGTTTGATCTTAATATATGTGATCATATGAATAGTTACTTTGAAGAAAAGACAATATGGCAGCCATTGTTGGTTTAATATCATCTTGCTCTGAAGTCCTACCATGCTCTTGTTTTTCTATTACCATTGGTTCTATCACGTTGTGTCTTATTGGATTTTAATATGTATGATAGTATAAACAAAATTTTTATGGAAAATGAGATAATATAGTAGCCATTGTTCATCTTCGGTTATTTGGTTCAGAATGCCTTGGAATACTTTCATTCTCTTGAGTGGTTTTATTCTATTTTGTTATGTTTGACATTATTGTGTGTAAAGCTAAGCTCAACTATTTCAGAGAAAGAGACATTATGATAACTACTGTTAATATTCAACTGTCTTGTTGTGAAGTGCTGTGTTGCTTACATTGTTCTGTTCTGATCTGCTTAGATCTGTCCTCTTTTGTTTTATTCTCTTTAAAAAAAAAAAAAAAAAGAACAAAGCACTCTCCCAGCAGGTGAACAGCACTGAGCTGGGTAAGAAAAGCCAGCGATGACTGGGAGTTACCAGGTGACACTGCATGAGTTCACTCCCCTGAGAATTTAAACATCACTTACCCGAAGGACAGCGTGAACCAAACGATTGTAAGCTTTATTGTATTTTCCCTGACGGGGTAGTTGAAACATCTCATAAAAGTCAACCAAATCTGTGAAATATTAGAGAATTAGTTTTCTCACAGTTAGACAACCTCACTCTTTCCCTCAAATTATTAAAAAGCTGAGTTTTTCTTGGGCTGAATTTATTTTAGATTAAAATGTAAAAGCATAAGGCCACAGGGAACCCCAATACTGGCAAGGTCACTTTCGGCTTCAGGGTGGTCCGCGGATCTGGGGCAGCCAGTCATCATCAGCTCCCGGCCTACCGCCTGCCTTCCCAAACGCAGGCTGGCAGCCGACCCAGAAGGAGCCCTCTGCCCATCCCAGCCTGGTAGCTGGGCATCCTGGGGACACGGGAAGGAGCGGGCTAGTGGGACCGTCACTGTCAGCCCCTTTCCTGACTGTGCCTGAGCGAAGCTGACACACAGGTCCCGCAGGAGTCAGTACTTACTCCGTACAGCTCGGTGCGGACCCGAACAAAACACCTCCGGTACCAAGTTCCAGTGTCGCTCTCAATCTCAATCAGCTCATCTATTTGCTTAGGGGTTTTGATTTTGTTCACCTGTGGAGAACACGAGAGTGAAACGCGCTGAGTTGGAGCTTACAATGTGTTTTTAAAAGAGCAAAACTCGGCTTCAATAAGTCAGCGGTATTTGCTAATCACTGCCCACACATGCAAGGCTGTTGGAATGGGTCCCCGGGTCCAGACAGCACCTGAAAGTGGGTGAGGTGTGAGTGGTGAGGCCTGTGGAGACAGGGAGGTCAGCGAGTACTGGGGATGGAGCCGCCTGCTCCAAATCACCACCGCGCACAAGGGAGGAAACCTGCGGCTACCCCGGCTCTGGGCTTGGAGGTGTTGCCGGGACTGACGTGGCTGTGCACACTTTTGGGAACCTTCACAGTTGATGAATTTCTAACCATAGCACCGAACTCGTTCTCGTCCAGCTGTTCTTCACAGAGCCCCACAGTGGCCTTTCCACACTGTCCACCGCCGAGCTCACAGTGGCCAGCCAGTGGGTGCCACCGAGGACACAATGCAGGCAGTAAGCGAGTTTCCTTCTATTAAAGAATCAGTGCTGACTCTTGGGCTACTGCAGGGACTAAAGGACAGGTTTGGTGTGCAGAGCAGTGTCTATGGCTTGAGGTGGCCTCCTTTTGGTAAGGAACCAAACTGCGAGGCAGGCAAAACAGTGCTTTTGACACAGAGAACAAAGCTTGCAAGGGGAACAGAAAGGAAGAAGGCCCTCTGTGCTTAGCCAGCCTTCCCTGCTGATGAACCCTGTCTGGTTTGGACCACTCTGAGAAGCCACGGAAATGTGTCCATGCTACCTCTGTTGGATGTGGCAGAGCAAACCCCAAAAAGCAGCTCTTCTGTGAGAATCCAGGTGCTGAAACTGGCTTCTGAAAGACAGGACACAGGGATCTGTGGGTTTTTCAAATGAAAAGCATTTCTGAGTGAAGCAGGGGATTCCAAACAGAACAATTTGAGGATTTCCTGACATACAGGTTGTTGCTGTTTGTGTCACCGAAGTCTTCTTGCCACTGGACATTTTACTTTTGAGAAGCTTCCATGTCAGCACTCGTGGACATTTGCTTGTTTAATTCACTGGCACCATGGGCAAGGCAAACACAGAACCACCATGCCCTCCGAGCATCTGTCAGGTGAGATGAAAGCCCCCTTGGGCAGGGAGGCTGCTCAGTGGCCCCTTGACCTGGACTAGGCGGCAAAGCTTCAGGGCTCAGAGTCTGCGCTGAGGCAGACAGAAGAACACTGTGCTATGTGCTGAGTGTTTGAGCCTCCTGGAGGGCATTCCAGGAGGGAGGGATGCCATGCAGACATCCAGCAGAATGAGGGAAAGCTCTATTGGGTGGCTACAAGGAGCTTAGAGTCTTGAAAATAGTGCAAAGTCAGAAGGCAGTGGATGCTGGAGACTAAACCACGTCAGTGACAGAAAGTGTGGGAAATGAGAGACAGTGACAGCCAGTGTTTAGGAAGCAGAAGAGCACATGGTCATTTCCTGTCTATAATGAGAATAAAAGAAAGAAAGAAATAATAGGATGATTTTCAGGATTCCAGTTTGGGTAGTGCTGGTGGTACCTGGCAGAGTTTAGGACAAGGAGGGCTGGAGACTTTTAAGATGATAAGTTCAGATTTAGCGATACAGCATTTTTTAAAAGTCTCTTTGAGTCAGGGTCTCACTATGCTGTTCAGAATGGACTTGAGCTCACTTTGTAACCCAGGCTGGCCTTAAACTCACAATGATCCTCTTGCCTCAGCCTCCCAAGTACTGAGGTTACAGGCATTCACCACCATACCTGGCTAGTGATATAGCTTTTAAAGGACCATTGGATATAGGGGGATGTCCACAAGCCCTTCCATATGCACATGGGGACCTCAGGGTATTTGTGCATTAGGAGAAAGATGCAGAAAGTAGCTGAGGAGAGTGCATGGAGTTAAAATAGAAGCTAGCTGAACATGAAGTCTTGGAAAACATTTAAGGTAAGAACAGACCATGAAGAGATTTAAAAAGGGATCTTTGAGGAATGCACTAAACATCATCATATTGTATGCATAGCAAAAAAAAAAAAAAGGGATAAATTTGTCATGGCAGACTCATGACTTGGAGGTGACCCCTCCGTTCTCTGGAATGTTCCTACCTTATTCTCCTCTACCTTTTATATTACGAAGTTTAACCCATTTGCTGATGTTATATAACAACATTAACAAGGCTACTTAGGAGTGGACTTGGTGATCGTATCTTCTGGAAGAAAAGGCAGTAAGCAGGGCAGTGAGGACCCCTGCAGAGACTCTTTCTCAGAGATCTTCAGTAAAGCGGATAAAGGGTTTGTCCTCCACTGGCTAAGAACAGTTAAGTGACCTGAGGTATCTGCATGATGTCTCCGGATTCCTCCAGCCTTACGAGCTTTTAATTTTAGAATATTCTTCAATAATGTTACTGTGCATTCACTCAAAAAAAAAAAAAAAAAAAGGACCTGTCCAAGGGCCTCCAGGCCTTTAATGGAGAACGCCCATTACTGATCTTCATTTCTCTATTTTACTGCATAGAAAATTCTGCTAATTAAAAACCTGCGATGCTGGGGTACAGTTCAGTGTAGAATCTGGCTTAGTGTATGCAAGGCCATGGGTTTGATCTCTGGTACTTTAAAAAAATGTGGTAATTTAGACAGAGGCTAGAGGCCAGACTAAAGCCTATAATTACCACATGAAAAATGTGTCTCCTAAATAAAAATGAAATGAGTAAATAAGATGACAGGGAGCTACTTTTTCAGGCCATTTGCATACATTTTACCAACTACAATTGATGTATTTAAGCCACTGAGCTCTTACTTAGGTCCTCTTGCGTTTGATGCATGCTCTTCTAAACCTATTTTAGGCCAAACAGTGTGAATCTAATTGCATGACTCTATACATCAAAAGATTTAAAATATTATTTTCCAAACAATACTATGCATCCAGTTTGAAATCTGGAGGGTTTTGTGGGGTACAGTGAGTAATGCTAGGGATTAAACCGAGGGCCGCCTGCATGTTAAACGACCGGTCTCCTACCGAGCTAAACTGCCGGTCTCCAGGAGGAACTTTGAAAAGTAGCTTTTTTTTTTTAATCTATATGTTTTTATCCTCAAATCATGGCGTTTTCACTGGGGTTTGTTTGGTCTGCGCCGTTGGCTGTGGACGAAGCCCAGCGTCCAGGTTCCCGGTCCACAGAAACAGCGCTGAGCTGGCACCTTGGAGACCTTGAATCAGCTCCTCTGGGATGCCGAGCCAGCCTGCGGGCAGCCTGTCACCTCGGGGACCGCATGCGGTAAGCACCCCCTAGTGGCGCCTCCCAGTGGTGCCGTAGGAAAAAAGCAAGAGCCGGTAAACCCAGGCTTCTAGGTGGGAGCAGAGAACCCGAATTGACAACCTCATCTTTGTCTTCTGATTGCTGCCCTGCCTGCACATGCGCACACTTCTGCGCACACAGGCCTCTGCACCCGCAAGGGTGTGAGTATAAAATACTGCTATTTACCGAGTGCTTTTGCCATAATTATCTCGCGAGGCCCTCCCACAACCCCACTAGCATGTGTCATTACGATTATATAATTACACATTTGTGAATATTACGATCACTTTGCAGACGAGGAGGTGAAGTCCGGAGTCCTGATACTACCTGCCAGGCCTCGCAGCTGAGCCTGGCCGGCGCAGACTCACCGTGAAGACCTTCTCGGGCTGGCCCCGCGCGCGCATGTTGGTGTCGTGGATCAGCTTCAGGATCATCCAGGCTTCGTCGTGTTTTCCAACCTAAGACATGTTGGGCAGACAGTGAGGCCCCAGGTGCTAGTGATGCCCGCTCGTCCCCAGTCACCTCCTTGCGCCGTCAGCGCGCGCCGCACGGCTGTGCAGCGGGCTCAGCTGTCTCCCTTCGGGACACGTGGGCAGCACTGACTACATGAGCGGTGCAAGTGACACGTCCCTTGCCACAAGCAGAACCTGTGGCTGGAACCTCTCAGTTTTGAAGCAGGAAGTCATACTCTTTTTGAGCAAAAAGTTACTTGCTTAAGGAGGGATGTGAGTGTTTCTAGCCAGCAGGCAGCTGGAAGCTCACCTGCTTGGAGCACACCTGCTTGGAGCTCACCTGCTTGGAGCACACCTGCTTAGAGCTCACCTGCTTGGAGCA
>PVLA01001244.1:0-23502 GCA_004027455.1 Hydrochoerus hydrochaeris
AAGATATCTCTTAATGTCCATTGAAGCCATGTCTGATGTTGTGTGTTTGCCGCCCTCAGTCTCCCTTGTTTTTCCTTCTCCTGTATCAGGGCTCTCAGAGTTCTGGGCTGGGGGCCTCCTCCTGCTTCTCTCTCCTGTCATGGCCCTGGCTTCCTCCACATAGGTTACAGTGTAGGTCCCAGACCCCTTCCCTGTTGTCCACGTTTCCTCCAAAGCAGGCTGGCGAGGGAACTCTGCCCTCTCCTGGCTGCTCCTATCACTGAGGTGTAAGCAGCGTTTGTATATGCCTGCCCCTCCCCACCTGGCCAGCCAAACTTCAGGGATCTTCACCCTGTTAGTGCTTGCTAGGCACAGGGAATCAATTTGGGACAGCTCATTGGGTCCTGGCCAGGGGTGTGGCCCAGTCCAAGCAAATCACATGAATCTGCTCTGGGGGGGGGAGCAACCAACTAAAGTCACTGTCGCTCCCAGTTCAGGCTCCTCCTGCTCAATTCCAACATGTCACCCATTTGGTTGCACCCTTCTCATGGGGGGGTCTCATTCCCCTCACTGACTGTGGATTAATGGAGGTCCTTTCGCCAGCTCCTCTCTCCACTGGGCTCACCAACCCCCAACTTCACCGCTGCTATGGTTCCTGTGAGTGGCTGTGGGAATGAGTTTGGGTGGCTCTGCTGGCCACACAGATTCAAGCTGGTGCAAACTTGGCAAGTCACCACGGAAACGCTATGTCCCATAATTTTTAGCTGTTTCAGTTGTAGTCCCGAAGTATTTGACAAGCTTTTTAAAGTTTTAATTTCTTCCTGTGTCAAGAGGATCCATCTCCCTCTGTCTGGGTCTCTCCAAGATGTTTTATTCTGGCATATGAGTTGTTTCTCCCAGGAGGCTTTGTATTTTGTTGCTCACTGATTGGCCATCTTGTCTTCTCCCCTCTCTGTTTAATTGTTTGCTTTGCCTAGTGATTTTTTTCTGTTGATATTCTTGAAGTCATAGTTATTTTTATACCTATCTAGAATATCTTTCAGTACTCTTTGCAGTGTTGGTTTGGTGTTCATGATGTTCTTTGTCACAGAAGTATCTTATTTCTCCATCAATTTTGAAGGACATTTTTGCAGGGTACATCCATCTGGGTTGTAAGTCGTTATCTTTTAGGATTTGAAATACTTCACTGCATGATCTTCTTGACTTTATTGGGTTGAATAGTCTGCTGTGATTCTGATGGGCTTTCCTTTATAGGTGATCTGTCTCTTCTAAGCCCTTTTAATATTCTGTTCTTATGTTGAATTTCTGGGATATTGATTATTATATATCTGGGTGTAGATTTATTGTGATTATGGTTGATTGGAGTTCTATATGCTTCACTTATCTATATCAGTTTCTTTTCCCATGTTTGGGAAATTTTGTGCTATTACTTCTGTAAATAGTCTTTTGATATCATTTGTGTTGTTATCTTTTTCATTTACCCCATCAATATTACATTGTTTTTCTTTGCATTATCTTGCAACTGTAGAAAATATTTTTCAAAAAGAAAATTAATAAAGTGATTAGAATAAAATGTGATAGTTAGATTTGTAGAAATATTTTTAGGTCTGGGCATATATCTCAGTGGTATGGTATGCACCTGGCAAGCACAAGGTCCTGAGTTCAATTCCCAGTACCAAAAAAATAAAAATAAAAAAGCAATTTCAATGAAAACATTATAAAAAGAAAGAAATATTTTTACTCAGAAGTCCATTGCTAATTATTTTTGAGACTATCTTTTTTGTAGTGACCACTACTTCAGTTCTCCTACAGTTTTCCAAGTATCTAAATAATTATTAACTACGTTCTCTAAGTCTGTATATATCAGTCTAGGTGAGATCTGATATTAAGTTGTTCCATCCTCAAGTGGCTTATGAAATAAATATTACATTTTGCTGAAAAATTGCTGTCTTACATCATTGGTGAAAGGAATCCCATGACAAAACAAATTCAAGACTGAAAACAGAAGCAGAAGCTTGTAGCTTTTAGCTAAAACAGTTAAGAATGTGTAGACAGCTAGAAATTTCAGTAAGAAAAGATAAATTGCATATATAAAAAAGAAAATAAGTAATTTCAATGTGGCCGGGCATGCAGGTACAGGCCTATAATCCCAGTACTAGAGAGGCTGAAATAGGAGGATTGCTCCACATTCAAGGCTACCCTGACTCCACAGTGAGAGTAAGGGCAGCCTGAACTACATATAGAAACCCAGTCTCAAAAGAAAAGAAATTTTGCTGAGTTGGTGAAAAAAAAATCTGGTGAGACTAACATGACTAAGATTTGGGGTTTATTTCCAGATGTTAAGAGGAGTTATAGCTCTTTAAAGCAAGATATCCAATATTAAATTATTGATTTAAATTATTGATAATTATTGATTAAATTATTGATATTTCTACTTTCACTTTTAGCTTTATAGTACAGATAAGTTTTTCTAACCTGACTAGTAAAGCCATGAATTCCCCTTACACCATAATTAATCAAATACATATCATTTATTTTTACACTGTTTTCTAAAAAATCATTAATCAGAAAATGATTCCTATTTTGTTCCTTTTTTCCTGTGATGATGTCAAGGAATCATGTGATAATTAAATTCCAGGGAAAAAATAAAATGACTTTATTTATTGGAAGATGTCTAAAATAAAGATTTTAGAAAGTTGATTATGCTATGTGTTTATCTGTCACCATTGGTATTGTGTAGTCTCAAGCCTTTTTTTAAAAAATGGTGCAAGACAAATGTTACAGTACCTTGTTTTGTGAACAGATTGTTCAGAGATTTTCAATGATGGATATAAGCGCAGTGGGTTTTACAAAATCAAACCTCTCCAGAGCCCGGTGGAACTCTCTGTGTATTGTGACATGTCTGATGGCGGAGGATGGACTGTAATTCAAAGACGAACTGACGGCAGTGAAAACTTTAACAGGTGTGTTAATTACAAGAATTTATCTGGAGCAGCAAATGTGAGATTTGTGAGATTTATGTTGTCTTTTAAAAAAATCATATCTGAAGTTTATTAGACCAAATTTCATTCTCTCTAAATAAGAGTACTAACAATGGATTAACTAATCCATTACATTGGATTAGTTGGGGGATTTCAGGGGTACACTTTGGGTAATGCAGATATCCATTTGGATTTTGATTAAAAATTGGCTTTTATTTTACATTTTTAGAGGCTGGAATGACTATGAAAATGGCTTTGGAAATTTTGTCCAAAAAAATGGTGAATATTGGCTGGGTAATAAAAATCTTCACCTATTGACTATACAAGGTAAATTTTGCTTTATGTCAGTTTGAAATACAACAGAGGCAACACTAAAATGTTTGCGCTAAGTCACAGGCAATGTAGTTAATTCAGTGACTACAATCTGCAGATAGTAATGGTACTTGTTGGGCAATAATCTCCTTTTGCAAAATACAGCTACTTAACATTAGGAAGAGAGGAAAAGAAACTACAACAGGGTTTAGAAGGGATTGTTTTCTCATGTATATTTTCTATTTTTAGAAAGCAAATGTAATGTCATGAGCATTTTAATGACTTCGGTGCCTGAAAATTGTGTATTACATCAGTTCTCTATTTGCATAATAGTGCTGAGTAAACAAGCCACTTCAAAACTTCATGTTTTCCACACCATCATTTATTATTTCTCATAAATCTTCAGGTTAGCAGGTGGTTTGGCTGATCAGGACTGAGCTCCACTGATCTTGGCTAGACTTGCAGACAGATCTGCAACCAATGTCCTGGTCAGTGGGTGGCTGGTTGCTCCAGGATGGCCTCAGATTGAAACACTCCAGTCTCTCGTCTTCCAGCTAGCTAGCCTGAACATGCAGCAGAGTCAAGGTTCTGGGGAAGATGGTGGAAGCACACACATCTCTTGAGATTTGGGCTCTGAACTGGACAGCTGTCATTTTCCTTCAGTCAGCAAAAGCAAGTCACAAGATGGACGCCGATAAAAGGGGGAAAGAAGTAGAAAATAGGAGTTAGGAAGTAGCATGCAAAAGGAAGAGGTGAAAAATTAGGGAGTTAGAACTATTTGCAATCAAATATCATAACACACTAAATGAACTTTTTTCTACACCCTGTCCCATTTTTAATTTTGACAATTATTTGAAGACATAGCAAAGCTGAAAGAAGTCTCAGCCTATGACCTAGTTTCTATATTAACATTTTATTATGCTTATTTTATCACATATATCCATGTGTCTATCCTTCTATTCATCCATGTCTGACTTTAATTTAGAAATATACACAATAAAAAGAAATACATGTTTCAAAGTAAAATGCAGACCCTGTATGGTTCTCCCTTTATGCATTCACATGTACATCTTTTTAAAAATAGCCATTCATTTCTTATGGACTCATAAAAGTAGACCTTACATTATTAAAAGAAATGTACTAATGTGACAATGCCTTTTTTTTTTTTACAGTTGGTAAATATTACTTCTACTGAATAGTGGTTTTTGTTTTGGTATGTGCATACATTCATTAACATACTTTTCACATGTATATTTCTAGCTAGAGTTTGGTATTTGTATAAACTATTGCTAACAAATTTGCCAAGCTTCTATGTCTTGTTTTGTTGCTATCGATAGCCTTCTTTATCTTAGCTGTAGTCTGAGATTATACTCAACCCCACTGAGGTTTCATAAAAGGTAATTGTACTGCCCAAGGAAACATATTAAATCACATTGGCAATGTATTAAATATAAGAGCAAGAATTTCTTTGTTCCATCCAAGCTCAGGAATGCTATTGATCTTTCTATATTTATAATAGTAGGGTTATAATCATGAAGATCTTTAAGACATGAGAATACTGGCTTCAGAGGGTGAAATATTTCTGGAAGCCTAATACTTTTCTTTGTTTTTCTTGCTCATTGCTTTCATACTTTATATAAATATTTCTTTTCCATCAACATATCTCTTATCTTAATGTAAGTGATTTTTTTTCTTTTTTACCAGATACATAATGTTTACCATACCACCTTCTGTTTGTTTTGCATGTTAAATTTACCTGGTGCTCAAAAAAAAATTGATGATGAAAACTCCAGCTTGGAGCCTCTTAAATTATATGAAATTCAAGCTTATTTTACAAACTATTTCAATGTACAGTTTTGCCTAAAAAGACTTTGCCAGCAAGCCTGCTTCCCTCCCGTGTCTGTTTGGGGGGGGGGTCAGCTTATGCATGCTAAGCACATGCTGTATCACTGAGCTACATCTCAGGCCTTCCTCTCATGGTTTAATTTGGTCTTCAGGCAGGTTACTCTTATGGTACTGAAAATTTGTTCATCAGTTCTTGGCCTCACAACCATGTATCATGTCATGCTGAACAAAAAACAATGCTTTTGTTCCTGTCACAGAAATTGCCTCTGAAAATAGTTTTATCCACATTAAATAAATTTGGACTGCTTGTAGTAAAGTTAATTTAGAAATGTTCTGTAATCGCAAGTTGGTTAATTTAGTGACCAAACAGATATTTAGATAATTACCTTAAAAATTGAACCTGACTTTATGTATCCCCTGTAACATAAAGTATTTTTTTGGACAGCTGACTTAGCCTTCTGCACTGTTCCCAAACACTTCTCTGTCTTGGCTCACCTGACCTTTACTGCCTTTAGAGAGTAAAGAGATTCTCCACCAACATACCTTCTAAAACTTGCTCCATATAGAAATCCAGAATCCCTTGTTCCAACACTCTCACACTTGTTTCAGGGACACACTCAGGCTTCTGTTGATCTATCCTCCTAGGCTGCTGATGTGAAAACTCCTGAGCCAAGCCAGGAGGAGAGGCTAAGGTACATTTTTATCATAGGTGTGGAAAGAGCTAGCAGTGGACAGCAAATATAGTTCAGTGGCATGAGAACCTGCCTGGCAAGTGCAAGGTGCCAAATTCAATTCCCAGTAAAAAAAAACAAAAACAAAAAACAGAGGCAGATGCAATGTTACAGATGTGTCCAACATCCCTTGCTGTACACTGGATATCAGGGCAGGAAGAGAAGGAAGACTTTCTCTTTGGAATTTCCTATTCTGGTTGAGAACTATGTTTAAATTCTGAGACTTTAAATAGTATAGCCTTCAAGTCATTGTTTTATTTATCACAATAGAATGGAACACTCATCGATGAATAGTTGGTTTGATTTCTAACTTTCTCTGCTCTTGACAATAGTTTTGCTGTTGAAGAAAGAATAGTCTTTACTATTCACAAACAAGGGGGCAATAGGAAACACGATTCCTTGAAATAGCAACTATTTCAATCACTTTTTTTCAGATAGTGTCTCTTTATCATCTAAAATTTATGTTCATCAAAGTATCTTTCTTACTTTATATTTCAAGATTGTTTTTATGATATTTATTTTTAGCATGTATAAATAATATATGCTAAATTGTTTATTTTTAAAATGCTTTAATGTTCAGATATGAACTCTTCAAAAGTAACTTTTGGCTCTAAGTCCTTGATATTATTGTATTTTCCAATAATTAGGACCATTTTGCATCAAGAATGTTGGGAATCCAGAATTCCTGAGGATGTTCTTCTACTGTCTCTGATATTCGCTTCCAATGGCATCCACTCCACAGACTTTGATGCTAACATTCTTTTGAATGAACTGATATCAAAGAAAGTTTTCATATAGCACCCAGGATTCGTATTTCTTCCTTTGGTGGTTCTCAAAGGGTTTGATGGCTGATCATTTATATTACCAGTAGAAATAAACAAGTTCATACATATGTAGGCAATAATGGCTATGAGTAGTCTGGCTAATAGAGATTATAATATTTTATTAATAGTAATTATTTATTTTTAAGATCAAGAGTCTTATGAAATTAAGAAAACAGATAAGCTGTTACATTTTAAAAACTTCTATCCTTTCATTATGAGACTTCATACTCTTGAAACTACACAATGACATTTTCTGTTGTTCATTACCAACTGAGTTGTACTGGCTTTCAATCTATGATAGAGTATAGCAGAAATTTTCTACTTTTCCAATTGTGTCTTTCATATTTTTCAAGTAAAACAAATAATAAAGGAGTCATGCTTTAAATACAGGGGTGCCACTATTTATTCTTCAAAGACTGATCCTTTCCCTGGCATGATGGTGCACACCTGTAATCCCAGCACTTGGGAAGCTAAGACAGAAGTACTGCTGGGAGTTTAAAGCCAGCCTGGGCTCAAGAGTAAGACCCTGTCTCAAAAAACAAAAACAAAAGAACAAATAAGCAAAAATCCCAAAACAAAACAAAGCATAAAGTTTGATATTTTTAAGCAAATAAAATGAAACACAACATTGGATCTCAAAAACAAGACTGAAGAAAATTCCCCATAGTTGCTATATTGCATATTGTTATCCTCTAAATAGATGCTCAGACTTTTGGCTTTAGGCCTGCAAAGTCAGTCAAACAATATAAGCATTAAGGTTTTTTGTTTTTTTTTTTCCTTCAGTTGCTATCATCTCAGCTTGTGTTCCTCCAAATCAGTAGGGGTGCAGGGAGTTCTTTTTTTCTGAGCTGACTAGCTCGACTAGCTGACTAGCTCACAGGAAAGTGTGGAGTGGCATCTTTATTCTCCTAGCCCACATGGCTTCTGCTGGCTCAAAGAAAGGCAGGGGTAGGCTTCTTGGTTCTCCTCCTGGCTCATGACTGCTGCTGGCTCACAGGAAGGCAAGGGTTGGCTTCTTGATTCTCCTACTGGTCCATAACTCAAGACACATTCTTGACAGAAGGAAGTGGTAAAAGTAAAATATAGCTATAGATTACTGTTAAACCTCATATCACATATCATATCATGCATTTTTAAAAACTATAATCTTGTTATTTTAGGAGACTACACTTTAAAAATCGATCTTGAAGATTTTGAAAAGAATAGCCGTTATGCACAATATAAAAGTTTCAATGTTGGAGATGAAAAGGTACAAAAATTTTCAAATACATAATACCATGAATTAATACTTAAAACATACAAATGAATACTGAAGTCATTAAAGATAAAAATATACAAGAGAGTCTATTATTTACTAAATAAGCGTGTTTTTAAAATGAAATCCACTAATAATGAAACTTGCTTCTTTCCCTTTAGAATTCCTATGTGCTGAGTATTGGAGAATATTCTGGAACTGCTGGAGACTGCCTTTCAGGGAATTTTAATCCAGAGATGCAATGGTGGGCCAGTCATCAAAGGATGAAGTTTAGCACATGGGACAGGGATAATGACAACTACAAAGGGAATTGTGCAGAGGAAGATCAGTCTGGCTGGTGGTTTAACAGGTTTGATGCTTTATAAATGTAGTAGTAATGGTGTTGATGCTATCTCACTGGTAGGCATTAGTTATAACGTATGAAGTCATGTTGGTCTTCTTTGAAATATTAGCATTATTAAGTAATTATCTTTATTATAATTCTCTTTTTAAATTTTTAATTTTTTTTACTTAAAGAGAAACAAAAGCATGTAAAGGGTAGAGATAATACAAAATTTCAAAAAAAAGGTAAACAATAAGAAATTACTAGTTGATAAATTACATATTGTCCTCTTAGAAATAGTTGTTCAAGTTACAAGATTAAAGCATACAAAGTAGATAGTCGAACAGTGAGACTGTAAACAGCTATGCATGTATAAGTCTCTACATGTATTTCTATCCTTTCTGTATTAGAGGGAAAAGCAAAACATAGCAAGACAAAACAAAACAAATTCCTATAAAAACATGAAACCAAAAATCATATAAAACCACAGTACAAGGTGATCTACAATGATTACTGTGTTGTTGCTTATTATCTTCAATAGAATCATCTATATCATCAGGCATAAGTGAATATAGCAGTATGATTGAGTATAGCAGTAAATAACAATATTAGTAAAAATAAAATATTGTAGACAGTATAAAACTTCAAAGGCAGGTAATAATCAAACCAGAGTGGATATTCTAGTGGATCTTGTCATCTTAAGTGTAGTTGCCTATACTCTCAGACTTGATATTATTAATCATAACAGCTTTGAAT
The DNA here is from genome assembly GCA_004027455.1 of Hydrochoerus hydrochaeris. NCBI lineage: Eukaryota > Metazoa > Chordata > Mammalia > Rodentia > Hydrochaeridae > Hydrochoerus > Hydrochoerus hydrochaeris. The sequence goes on from PVLA01001244.1 coordinate 9,006, forward strand.
AAAATCTATCAATACAAAACAGTGATCTAACAAACCAGATTCGATTATGATCAGTCATGGTAAAACACTGTAGGTTATACAGAGCTTTAGATTAAGTTAATAGGAAATTAAAGATGATTACCATACTGTATCCTGTTATTTTCGGGATTACTGTCTGTGCCCTCAAATCTAGTACAGGTAGAATTACTGGAAGAGAATATAATACATCTAAGCAGAGTACTGTGAGTAATGTATGTTTTAAATCCTGGTGCGTTATTAACAATATAGAGTATCAAGGCCATCTATGTTAGAGAGTCTAGCCATCCTTCTCTGCCTCATTTCTGCTATGCTATTTTTTTGCCTTTGTTTGTCTAGTTTTCTCCTTCATTCTACTTCCTGCCCCACTCATTGAGGCCTTTCTGCCACTGTTCCTAAAATCCTGGTATTTTTTTTCCTCTCTCTCTAGAATGTCCTTCAGTATTCTCTGTAGGGTTGGATTGGTGGTCACAAACTCTCCCAGTTCCTCTTTGTCATGGAAGCATCTTGTTTCTCCATCAACTTCTAGTGACAGTTTTTAGGGTACATCAATCTGGGCTAGATGTTATTTTCTTTCAGGGCTTGTAACACTTCACCCCAACCTCTTCTTGATCTGATGGTCTGTGTCGAGAAGTCTGCCGTAATTCTGATGGGCTTACCTTTATAGGTAATCTGTTTCTTTTCTCTGACGGTTTTTAATATTCTGTTTTTATATTGAATTTCTGGCATCTTGATTATTATATGTCTGGGTGTAGATCTGTTTTGTTTGTAGGTGGCTAGAATTCAGTATGCCTCACATAACTGAATGTCATTTTCTTTTCCCATGCTTGGGAAGTTTTCCTTAATTATTTCTGTGAATAGCCTTTGTAATTCAACCGTATGTATTCCTGCTTCTTCGTTTATATTTCTCATTCTTAAACTGGATTCTCTTGTCATCTTCTAGCCTTTAAATTGTTACTGCCTGTTTCCTTGTTATTTTTAAGAGATCTTTCCTTTCATAATCACACATTGCAAGCTTGTCTTCAAGTTTTGATAGTCTATTCTTAGTTTCTTTTAAGGAGTTTTGCTGCCTTTCAATAATGGAGTTTTTAATTTCCTGGTAGTCTCTTTGAATCTACTTCATGTATTCTATATTTTCTTTATATTCTTTATCAAATGTTTCTCTCCTTTTTTTCTGTTCCTCCCTTCTTCCATCTATATCTTCCTGAGAGATGCTTCCTGAGAGCATTTCTTTTATTACTCTACTCATATCCTGCTTTACCTGATTTAATATTACAGTTTTGAGCTCATCTACAAGGTCCCCAAGATATCTCTTAATGTCCATTGAAGCCATGTCTGATGTTGCATGTTTGCCACCCTCAGTCTCCCTTGATTTTCCTCTCCTGGATCAGCACTCTCAGAGTTCTGGGCTGGGGGCCTCCTCTTGCCTCTCTCTCCTGTCACGGTCCTGGCTTCCTCCACACAGGTTACAGTGCAGGTCCCATCCCCCTTCTCTGTTGGCCATGGTTCCTCCGAAGCACACTGGCGAAGGACCTCTGCCCTCTCCTGCCAGCCCCTCCCCACTGGGCCAGCCAAACTTCAGGGGCCTTCATCTGGTCAGTATGTGCTAGGTGCAGGGAATCAATTTGGAAGGGCTCATTGGGTCCTGGCCAGGGACACGGCCCAGTCCAAGCAAATCCCACAAATCTGCTCTGAGGAGGGAGGAACCAACTGAAGTCACTGTTGCTCCCAGTTCAGGCTCCTCCTGCCCAACTCCAACATGTTGCCTATTTGGTCACGCCCTTCCCATGAGGGGCTCTCATTCCCAGCACTAACTGGATTAATGAAGGTCCCTTCACTGGCTCCACTCTCCATTGGGCTCACCAACCCCCAACTTCACCACTGCTGTGTTTCCTGTGAGTGGTGGCAGGAATGAGTTTGGGTGGCTCTGCCAGCCGGTGCAAATTCAAGCTGGCACAAATCCAGGCCAGCACAAACTTGGCAGGTTGCAGTGAAAATGCTGTGTCCTGTAAATTTTAGCTGTTTTAGTTGTAATTCTGACATGTTTGACAAGGTTTTTTACATTTTAACTTCTTCCTGTGTCAAGAGGATCCATCTCCCTCTGTCTGGGTCTCTCCAGGATGTTTTATTCTGGCATATGAGTTGTTTCTCCTGGGAGGCTTTGTATTTTGTTGCTCACTGATTGGCCATCTTGACTTCTTTCCAACAGAGCTCTTCCTTATTTGAATTTTTTAGCCATGGAGTATTTTTCATTGTGCATATTCATGATCACAAATTTAAGACAGAATGCAAACTTGATGCAGAAAATCTTTCCTAGAAACAACCCAATGGGTTTGCTCTCTCTGCAAAGCAGATGTGCTCCAAATGTTGAACAACGTGTGAACTTTCAAAGTCTTTTCTTATGAGAATTCAAGAGCTGCTTCAAAACAAACCATTTGCTGTGGCAAATACAACTAGCTATAAAAATAGTAGTTTTTTTCCCTGTAGATTTTGCTGTTTAAAACGTGACCATTTCACGTTTAGTCATCTATAATGGAACCAGGATACTTGCAGCAATGTTAAGGGACAGAAAAACAAAATTATTTTTCCTACTTTGCAAGTGGAAGGTGATGACAACCTCTTCCCTAGTGATTTTTTTCTTCTTTTAAAAAACATCTGTGCCTTCTTTTTTTCTTCCTCCCCCCTTGTTCTTCTAAGTTAATGTTATTGAAAATTTATATATAATTCACAAAGTCATCTGCAAGCATCAGTGATGTTTCATTTTAGCCAGGCAAGTTGTCTCAGAAATAAAAAACAAATAAACAAAAATAATAATGTTTTATTTTGTGAGACCCATTGGTACACACTAATCCCAGTCGCTCAAGGAACTGAGGCAGGAGGGTAACAAATTTGACACCCTGTTTCAGAATGAAAACAAAACAAAAAAAAGCAGAGGATGTAGTTCAGTGGTAGAGCACCTTAGATTCAATCTTCAACCCCACACAGGAAAAAGTTTGATTTTGACCAGAATTGTTTCAATTAGTCATATCTATTTAAATTAGGAGGACTTCCAGAATGGTCAGTAAAAGCAAATTAAAGCACTAAGCTAAAGGATCCAAGCCAGCCACTCTATGTTCATGGGTAAATCATATGTTTTATTCAATATTTTTGGTTCTTTGCATATATTTTCATATCTACTCCTTGTGAATATTCTCTTTATGTCTTAATGATGAAACTATTTTCACTGGCTATATCAATAAAGAAATACATGGTAGTTAATATCATAATAATGCAACACAGAAAATTATCACATATTCTTATATGTAATTTATACATACCAGGGACAAATATACAGACTCCAAATGAGGAAGAGCATTATTTAAAAATTGCATGATAACCTAATGAACTTCTCTAATAAGTGTAATATATGTAGAAGATTAACTCATCCACTCAAATGATTATTGGTTAATGGCTGGGAAATTTTTAAATGTTAGTTTAGGTTTTGTTTGCTTACTCTGGAAATGAAAATAATTGGTATGCTAGTGATTTAAAGAGGAGAAGGGAGGGAGCTTGAATAATGAAAGCTGTTTCTTGGCAGCCTATCAATGAACCTGTGAGTGAAAATTGTCCAGGGAAGTTTCATTGGAGCCCCTTGCCCCTCACTTTGCTTTGCAAATCCAGGTCACTCTTGCTAAGCATGAGGTGAACACTGCTCTGATGTGTTGGATGTAAAGCTAGAGGTTAGAGGGTCTTTCCCCTGCCTTACTTTTCTTTTTGGCTAATAAGAATCTACATGCTTGTTCTTTAAGTGGCCTGGGTTTGATCCTCAGATTTATTTTGGCAATAAAACCCATAAGTTTATTTTACTTGTATTTTTATTTTTGAGACAGGCTCTTGCTATGTAGCTAAGTCAGACCTTGAACTCACTATGTAGCCCAGCCTGGCCTCAAACTCAGAGTGTTCCTCCCAAGTGCTAGAATTACAGGTGTATGCAACCACACCTGAGACTTGACATTTTAAAAAGCCAATTCACTTCGAGACCATAATGTTTAGTGAAATAAATCAGACACACAAGCTGAAATAGCACGTAGCTTTTCTCATATGAAAATGACAAAATATAAATAAAGGGCAAAACAAAAGATAGATAATAAGAAGCAGGGAGAAAATCATTCTTAGATAGGAAGGGGTCAAGAAATGCTGGAAGGAGAGAGAAAGGAGGTGAAAGAAGGAATTAAATCTATTATGTTCATGTACCAACTCCATGTAAGAGTACTACAAACATGTACTACTACTAATTTTTAACAACCAAAAAGAGCTAATTTGTTTGTAGAAATTCTCAGCTTTTGAAAATTAAAGAACAGTCACTTGTCCATGAATTGATAGTCACAGTCAAAAGGTTTTGATCATTTAACAAACTATGTTTCTGAAGGGTACTTTTTTTCGTCTGATTGTTCTATTTTGTTTTTTTCTCCCACTAGGTGTCACTCTGCAAACCTAAATGGTGTCTACCACAGGGGTCCCTACACAGCTGAAACTGACAATGGGGTTGTCTGGTACACCTGGCATGGATGGTGGTATTCGTTGAAATCTGTGGTTATGAAAATTAGGCCAAATGATTTTATTGCAAATATCATTTAATTGTCCCCATTGGGCTTTCATTTCTGCAAATCTGAACATGTACTACTTTTCATTCTTTTTATTTGTTTTTATTATTTAGTATACTTCTGATGCAGCAGATATACATTAGTTACCAAATAAATGTAGATTGTGTTAATATTTATTGAATTCTTATTTGCAAAGGGCTACAATAAAATTTATGTTGTACAAAAAATAAAAGCATAGACTACCATGGTTTAGTAGACAATACAAGCATAAATGCATAAATTAAGTGTTAATGCAATTGACAAAACGCATGACAAAATTTAGCACATAATTTATCAAATCAACACCATAGGCAATAAATATGATCTGGACATTGAACTCAGATTTGGGCTACAGAGTTGAAAGCCTTAAGCATAGCCTAAGATGTTAATCACTATAAAACACTACTTATATTTTTGGATGTTTATGTAGGTTATACATTTCTATCATAGGCCTCAAATAAATTCTTATGGCAGCCCTGAGAGGCATGGTTATTGGCATTTAATAGAGCTGAAAATGTATGGTTCTGAGTCTCTGTGACTTCTAAAAGTTACAGAGTTCACAAAAAGGGGAACAAGGACTCAAATCCAAGACTCAAGGCTTCTGATGCTAAATTAAATGTTATGCCTTTCTCCTGCCACTCTTCTGGATAAATCCAGAACAGTAAAAGCCTAAGTCAAGATAGATATTACAAAAAATACTTGTATGCCAACTACATGTCAGGCCCATAAAAGGCTGTTTAAGCCCACAGGATCTCAGGTATTTGAAAAAGATTACATCATCCCCTAAATGTGAATTATTTTGAAAGCTGATAAGTTTGAAGCTGAACTATGTGCCTGGGGGGACACATAGCAGTAGGCCTGACCTGGTTGTGAGGAGTGGATGGGGGAAGCTGCTCACTAGAACTCTGAGCTGAGAATTTTTAACTAAGTATAGTTAGGGAGATCATTGCAGGCTACATGTAAAGTACACAAGTCAGGAAGTACATGGAAATGCAAGAAGGTTAGATAAGTAATATCATTTAATGATTCTTAAATTCTGAAGCCAGGGATTCTGTCACTTTATAGCTTGTGCCTTGGGATATTAAATTCTCTGAGGTTTACCTGTTTCACCTGTAACATAGTATGCACCTCACAGAGGTGTCTGGCATGTGATAGGACCTCAGATGTTTATTAACTGACTCATTGAAGATGTAAGTGAAAAAAATGAATAAAATAATGATTGTGCATAACAGAGTCCTATGTGTCATACCTTTTGTGAGTTTTCTTTTTAAAATTAATTTTTATTTTAAGTGTTGCTCTGAGGATTATGCAAGTAAAACATGTAGCATTATGCCTGCAGGAAGTAAGCATCTGAAAATAACTAGTTGTGGTTATCAGTGAAATAGGCACTAAAAAACAATAATAATAGATGTCCTTGAAATCATAAGTCACATAAGGATATTAAGGTTAGTTGTGCTTCATCCTCTAAACCAGCGTTTCTCAAAGCAGTGCTTCTTTAATTTAATGTCATAACAAATCACTTGGGGATCTTATTAAAATATAAATTCTGATTCTGGGTTGGGACCTATGATTCTGGTTTTTTAACAAGTCTCCAGATGATGTAGAAATTGCCAATCTAGAAATCATACTCTGGAAAGCAAAGGTGTAGGGAACCACAGTTCTTGATATATTAGTAGTATAGGAATAAAAGAGCTTCTTGATCAAACAAGTTGAGATGAAATGGTAAAACTCAACAGATTTCTTCTGCTAAGACTTGGTTAGGTTCTTCAATATGCCAGTGAGGACATAGAGTATGTAGCGTTTTATATCTAGTTCAGAGTGTGTTCAGTTGCAAGGTGTATGTTACCTGATTATGGAAGTCCAAGCAAAGACAAATTTGTTCTTTTTAGCTAGCAAGAACTCAGGAGGTATATGGTTGGTGGTGAAGTTTAATGCTATCCTTTAACAAGGCAACTTACTCCTTCCTTCTGCAATTTACTCTTTCCTTCCAAATCCCAAAATATCCACTGCAGTTCTTACTCTAAATCATTTTTTAAAAACATCAGAATGGGATGTGGTGGTGCACACCTGTAATCTCAGCTTCTTGGGAGGCTGAAGCAGGATTGCAAATTCAAAGACAACGAGGTCAATTTAGCCAAACTCTGTCTCAAAATAAAAAATAAATAAAATAAAAGGGGATGGAATGTAGCTCAGCATTCCTGTGCTTAATCCCCACTAACTCCCTCTTCCTCCAAAAAAAGGCATACACAGACTTCAGTGTATGCCTCATTGGCTAGAATTGTGTCATCTGTTCATTCTGTCTGGAAGTAAGACTAGGAAAGAGAAAATTCAATTTTACAGACTATAGCATGCGTAAGTGAGGGAGAAGTGTTTGCCGTGGTTCCTGAACATTTGCTTTTTAGTGAAGTTTGTGGGAACAAGGTTTTGTAGAATACACTTTGGGAAGTTATCAATAGTAGAATATAACACCATTTTAAATACTGGTATCATTTTGTCATTGGCTAGCATAGGTTCTTGCTTTAGTGAAAATTAAAACCAAAGTCACCATACAAATTTACAGGCTAAAGCTTTAACTGAAAGGTAAGAGAAGATAAAGGGCTCCAGCTTGGGTAGTAGCTGCCGAGGGTGCACTGACATCCAACTGGCCTGCCAACAACGACTGGGGGCCAGTTTTAGGGGTGGCAGTGGACTGGCTACTGGTGGATCATTATCTTGGTCCTAACTTGGAGCTCAGGTTGAATCTTCATAACTTGAGGGACAATTCAGTTGCCATGGAAAAATCATCTAGCTTGAGGGGCCATTTCATTCATGTGAAGAAGTTCTGCCAGCACAGTAATGGAGAAACTTTTGGAGCTTTCCATGATATTGATGTAAGAGAGGTTAAGAGCAGAATATATTTATTGAGAGAAAGAAAGCTTCTATCCGAGGGACAGAAAGGGTGCCAAGTGAATTGCCAGAGACTCTGTCTTTTCTAGGAACTTTTACAGAGTAAAACCACAAGGTGAGACGGGTCCAAGGTGAAGAAAACCTGGAAACTCGCAAAAATGGGCAAAAGGTAGGTTAACCAATAAGATTAATTGTTCATATAAAATTGATTAAATCAGAGACAAATGGGAAAGCGAGTCATGTGGAAAGCAGGTATGCTTAATAGCAGTGATTCTTCCTGTAGAGGGTTGGTATGGTGACTCCTGACTCCTCAGGGTGTTAGCGAATTATTTAGACTATGAATCTTTAGGATGTTGTTGTATTTGCTTTGCCTTTTGTCTTGAGATCTGGCCCACAGCAGAAGGTATTTGTCTCCTCCAAAGTTACAAGGTATCTGAACTTCTGCACTGGCTCTGTTGAGGGCCCACTATGTCTGACTGCCTATAATATTTCTAACCAACTCAACTGTCTGTAACAGTGGTATGATGTAGCAAACAAATCTTTGTCCACATAGACTACTTTGTCCACCTCACTGATTAGGAGGCCTAGACATGGATTGATGGACGGGTCTGGAGCTAAAAGACATGAGTTTAAATCTAGTTCAACAACTTATCCAAGTGTTATTTAACTACTCCCAACTTCAGTTCTCTCACATAAAATGGAGGTGCTCACACCTCTAAGCATTGCAATGAGGGTTCCATTACTTCCCACCCTGAGCTGAAGGAAGGCAGAAGAGATTCTATACGAAACAACAAAACAAGCTGAAAACCTATGTGAAATCCATAAGGCCAGTGCTATAATTTGGATCTTGGCAGTTCCTCACAGGCCAGTTGTTAAGCACTAGGCCCTGGTCCTAGTGCTCCTGGGAGGTGGTGGAACCTTTAAGGGGTGGCGCCTAATGGGAGATCTTCAGGTCACTGTGGGTACCCTGAAAGGAACTGTGAATCTCCAGTCCCTTCTTCTTCTTCCTTTTACTTCCTGGACATGAGGTGAACTTTTTGACTTCACCATGCACCATGATGTTTTCTCACCACAAGTCCAGAGCAGTGAGCTAACTAGTCAGAGATTAGAACCTCCAGAACTGAGATTTAGAAGAAACTGTTGCATTTTACCGTGCTTATCATTGTTAAGGAAAGTGACCAACATAACTAGAATGTGAAAAGGTTATGGTGGTCACTTTCTCCTTCCTTGGATTTTTCTGGACTGAAGGGTGGGTAGAGGGTGCTTGAAGGACCAGGTCTCTGGTTTTACTCTGGAGCAGGAAAAGGTTGACTTCCTGTCAGGTTCAGGTGATGATTGGGTTGCTTGGGCCATCTGCTTTTTTCTATTCAACTGAGTTCACTAGGATGAGAACCTGGCACTGTACCAGTTCCTATTTGGTGGAACCAGTTGCATAACTGCCTGGGATTTGATGGTTCTGGGTTTGCAGATAACAAGGATAACCCTCCTCATGGCCTCCCAGCAACAGAGCAATGGAAGAATCATCTCTGACTGCCTTCCCAATGCCCTGCCTCTTTGCATGTTCTGAGGGCTCTGCTTTTCTCTTGCCAAGGTTCCATACTGCTGGCCACAGCTGTTCAGGGTGTGGATCCCACCTTTTCTGCAGCAAGGTAGTGGGTTAGGGACACTGCTGCTTCAGTGCTGCCCAGGCTGTTCCTGTCTGAGGTCTCTCTGCCCTCTGGATCAGTCACACCAGAGTTTTGATGAGACTGTTTATAAAACTTGAGGATCTGGAATTAGATAAAGTTCCAATTTTGTAACCCTGAGACAATTTTGTATTGTTGGACTGCAAAACAAAATTGAAACATAGATCTCATTACACACTGTTTAAAAACAGTATTAATTTGCTATTGCATAAAATCTAAAATTTCAGCTGTTCAATTTGGCATGCAGAATAGGCTAGAATAGGTCCTACCACACACACTATTCAGTTATCATTTGGGTGGCTGTACATACTTTTCAAAGCAAAGATGCTGCTTTACAGTTAACTTAATTACTTTCACACAATTTGGACTTAATCTTTGCCAATCCTATAATATTGTTCTTGTTCTCATTTTATTTTTGATGATATGAGGTTTAGAGAAGTTAAAAGGAATTTAACCAAATCAGATGACTGAAACTAAATAAAAGTGATAAAATAGTGATCAGTTACTACCTCCTCAGGTATAACCTTGAACAAGGTGGGGTTTTTTTTTGTTTTGTTTTTTAAAAGGAATGGGGATAGTACAGTGCTAACTCAAACAGTTTTTGTGAGGGTGAAGTGAGAGAATCCATTAAAGTGCCCAGTGCTTGGCACATAATAATTGCTAAAATTTAGGCATTATTATATCTATTTTGAATTGTTTAACAATTAAAATTTCACTTTTTATTTAACTATTATGAGTAACACTGCTATAATTATCTTATCTATGACCAAATGGTTTACTTCCATGTTGTATCATTTCTTTCCGATACAAGAAGAACAGCACATGTCGAAGGTATGACCCACTTTTTGGTCTTGTACTCTGTTTCCAAATCGACTTTTAGCGAGGTCATTCCCCCTGAGCAGGCACAGCACGATGTTTTGGAGAGGCCCAAGCTCTTCAACCCTGAGACTGTCCTGAGGCCTCTCTAGGTGACTGGATATGAGTAGCAGGTGCTGAGGAGGCGACAGACAGGTGGGACCTGGTGGGACCCAGTCTGGGCCTTTCCAAAGCAGGACTTTATTCAAATCACCTTCTCCAGGAAGATTTTCCTGGCCATCATTTCCAAAGGTCCAGCCTCATCTCTGATACTTCACTTCCTCTTCTTGGTCTCTATTCTTCTCCTCAGCCCTATCTAACAAGGCTGATTTGTCTTACATATTGTCTGTTTTCTCCACTAAATGATAAAAACACAAGGACAAAGATTTTTGTTCAACACTGAACAGTGCCTGTCACATACCAGCACTCACTGGATACTGCATTTGCTAGCTGTTGAATAAATGAAAGTGTTGTAAGCATTATAAATGGGGTCAAAGTTTTAAAAGCATCCACCTGCTATGATCTTTGAGGCATTAACTCTTTGCTGGACATAGTCCCTGCTGTAGTTTGCCCAGGACCTGCTACAATGTAGCCCTTGTTTCTATAAGGACCATTCCACTGCTGGTGACAAAATACTCCAAACTAAGTGGCATTAAATCAGAGTTATTTTATCACATTCAGAGATTATGTGGTCAAAATTAGAATAGGACATGGGATGTTTGTGAAGACCGAATGGCTGGGGTGACTCAAATGGCTGGCAACCAGAGACATGGCGGACAATTTATTTAACCCCCATCCTTCAGTACACCCTCCTACTGGATACACCCCTAGCCTTTTCTTATTTTTTAAATTTTGAGACAGCATGTTACTAAGTTATGCAGGCTAGGCTTGAATTTAAAATTCTCCTGCCACAGCCTCCCAGAGTGCTGGGATTTCAGGTATGCACTTCCACACCTGGCTTGTATTTTTATTGTTATCTGTGTTCTCAAGGTTATTATTATTTATTTTATTCCTCTATGGTATAAATGCTGTAAAATGTGCTACTGGTCATCTCTTCCCATTTCACATTTGGTCATTTCACATTGGTAATTTTTAAAAAGACTATGGTAAGAGGTTGTGTGTTTGTTTGCTTGTGGTGCTGGGGATAGAACCTAAGGACTCACATATGTGAGGCAAGTGCTATACTACTGAGCTATATTCCCAGGCCTGGTAGAAGTTTTATGCCACAGAAATCAAATGCTGCACACCAGGACTTGACTTATAGTTTCACTGATTGGCTACAGTCTTAAGAAAATGAAGAAGAATAATGTTAAAAATGTGCTTAACTTTAAAATGTGCCCTGTCTGCAGTTGTCATGTTGTGAGTTATACACAAAATAAAAATGTTCTTCTCCTATCCAAAACCATCATTATTACATTCAGCAAAAGAGTCACTCTCATCGTTGATGAACAAGTAATGTGCTGACATATGTTTTCAGATATTTGCACTTTTCTCTTACTATTTAACCTAGGGGAAAGTATCAACCAGTGTTTGTACTGGAACTATATGAGTTTGTCAGTTGCAATCTTAGGTCAACTACGGGATACAGGACTATAAAAAGCATTCTGTGAGAATTCATTGGAAAGAGCACTATGTTATTATTCTTTGTAAGTTGTGTGTTACGTGCCCTTTACATCAGCAAAATGTGTAATACACATGTGTGTACATGTAATACGTATACATACATGCACATATATGTTGCTTATTAATCATTTACTAACACACTTTTGTTAAAATCTCATAATCTGTGGGCGCTGTGCTTTCAACCCAGATGGATCATTAACATTAAAGCTTGTGGTCTCACTGCCCTTGTGTGACCTTTTGGGGCGGTTCACCACTGCTCCATACAGAATGAGAGCATGTTGGGAGGCGCTGTCCCTCCTGCATGGTCTACTCATGTTGGAAGAGTGAAGGGTAGCTCTGGGTCTGTTCGCTCCCATCAGTAGAGTTATACTGAGTGAATAAGCTCTTTAGAAAACAGAAACAATACCTCCTGAATGGCTATAGCTTCCTCACATCTAGAAAATGCAGACTTCCCACTTGGGACAGATAGTACACAGGCTGATTGGAATAGAAAGACAGGAAATGATTCCAAGTGGCCATAAGGAAAGTTTGCAATACTATATGTACATGCTGATTATCACTATTGGGGTGATTACAAAGACTATCTACCATGTCACCACATGATGTCCTGCCCACTCCATGTTTTTCAGAAAATAAGACCTAATCAGAAAATAATTGACTACCCCAACAGCCTGTCCTTGCTTTCTGTGCCATTAAAGATAGCCATGGAGAAAGAGAATACTGAGGTATAATCTTCTGTATGGCCCTGGTCATCACCATGGTGATGATGAGCTGGGAGTGGTTCCAGTTAGGTCATTCTATTTATGTATTATTTTGGGGGAAACACAGTATGTGTCTATACTGAATAATACACTTTGGTATTACATTCATTAGCTAAAACTGAATAATTAATCATGTGTGTGCACCTCAAAGCTATATCCTGTTATGGAGCCACAACCACCACCCCTAGATGTTATACTTTGAAACAAACATTTCTATCTCTTAAGGAAAATTATTGTGAAAATTTCTAGAAAGTGTCAGTACTACCTAATGAAATAGAAATGATGATATGAAAGAAAAGCATCCTAAAATTTCATAGCTCCCTAGGTTCAAATCCCTAGCACTACATTTCAGAGAAAAGGCCTTCTTTATATGGAAAATACCTTGCAACACTGTGAGAAGTATCAATGTACATCCATTGTTTTAAAAGTGAAGATGTCACCAATGGCTGAGAGTGCCAGCTGTTTTCCCAGCTTTTCTGTTTCCATATAGCATGCTGAATGAGGCAGGTGGTGTATGACTATAATCCCAGCACTCTGGGCAACGAGTCAAGGAGATCACAAGATGGAGTCCAACCTGACCAATTTTATGACTTAGAGAAACCCTTAGTGTGTGTCTAAAAAAAATACCTGAGGATGTATCTTTAGTTCATTGTGCAGATGCAAGGTACAAACACCAATATTGCAAAGGTAAAAAACTAATAGATAAATAGATTCACAGATACTTAGATAGAAATAATAAAATAACTAGCCACTGATTTACTTAGTATGAAGATAAAGTTGAGCCATAGGATTTCTTATCAGCTATTAGACCCCAAGGCATAGCCTAACTTTCTGGCATCATGACCAAACAGAATGTGGAACCCTTGTAGAAGACATCACAATTCAGTTGCAGTTGCCTCCCCATCTCATTTGCCTGGAGACACTCAGTGGTGAGTATGCTGAGCTGCTTCTCCACATCCTGAGGCCTCAACCCCAGGATCCCAGGCAGAGAAAGTATATGTGAGAGATTGAAAAGACGCTTGACACCACCCAGATGCCACAGGCCACAATGCAAAAGCCACCCAACTGTTGTAACCAGCCCAGAGACAGTTTCCCCAAGACCAACCACCAGTGTTCTACCAACATCAAGGTACCCATCCAAAATCTCTCTCAGCTCAGATACCAATGAAACCGAAACTCAAAAGATCCACAGGCAACTTTCACCAGGCCCCAAGATACCCAGCACCTCTGGGCAGGTCTCCCCAGAGCAGGCAGCAGTAAAGTTAGTAAAGTAAAGGTGTCCAGAGGTAGAGACCAAAGTCACAGTGTCCAGCCCTCGAGAGACAGTAAGAAGCTTACTATATGACCAGCTGGGCCCAGTCCCTACTGGAAATTACTTGGCAGGCAGTGGTGCCAAACTCCATCCTGTGTGGTCAGTGCAGGCAGTCAGGCTGCCCTTGCCCATCAAGCCCTTCATGCCAGTTTTCCTGGATGGCCAACCCTTCTATGGCCCCTTCTTCCCAAGTATCTCCATGACCCACACCTGCACCTGACAGGCCCAGCTTATGGAAAAGGATAAGATGACAGCATGTCTTGAGAATTCTTTTTCTCTTGAGGGCAATGAAATTCTAGACAGCTGCTTATTTGACAATAAACATCTTCTCGCCACAAAATGTGTAGATGAAAAAAGAGACCCATACACTACATTACCTCTGTTGGAGTTAGAAGATGGATTTATGCTATCTGAGCTTAATACAGATTCTGAGCTGTTAATTCATATATTATCATGTGTACTAAAATATCCTAAGGTAGCTTGTGTATCAGAACATCCTGAAGTGCCTTGCTTACCACAATACGCTCAGGTGTTTCGTGTACCAGAACATCCTAAGGCACCTTGCATACCAGAACATCGTAAAGTGCCTTGTGTACCAGAACCACCTAAATTAATTTATGTACCAGACCATCATAAAGTGCCTTGCACACTTGAACCTCCTAAGGTGCCTTGTGTACCAGAACATACTGAAGTGCTTTCTGTAGCAGAACCTGCTAAAGTACCTTGTGTGCCAAAATC